>OX352761.1:48888643-49332318 GCA_947095585.1 Nephrocerus scutellatus
CTTTTTTGTTAGTTTATCGATCATAGTTAAAAAAATGTGTTTATTAAAATGATATATGTCCACATGAATTACTTCGTTATGTGTGCTAGGTGTTTCCGTTAGCTTGAATTTTTCCACTATTGGTTTTCTGTCGTACTTAGCTGTTTGACACGTATCGCAGTTATTAATTATTTGTGTAATTATTCTTACAAGTTTTGGATAATAAATTTGTTGTTTTAATGTGTTGTATGATTCTATTATACCTGAATGTTGACTTTCTTTTATATGGTATAAACTAATTTGTTTCCTAGCTTCTTCTTCTGTCCTTAAGTCCTTAACTCGTCGTGTTAGTTTGAAAAAGTTTATATCCTTGTTTCCGGAATATAAATTAATTATTTCTTGTTGAACTAAGTTAAAGTCGGTATCTGTTACTTCTGAATAAATACCTATTACTCCTTTATTCATTTCTTTGAGTTGTTGTAGTATGCCATCTTTACAGCCTTCTGATATACGAATGTAGGTGATTCTTTTACCGTGTAACACTTCTGTATGTGGTTCTTTATCATAACATATGATTATCTGTTGTTTATAAACGTTGACTATACCTTCTTTTATAGGAATGTGATCATTTTGTTCTTCTAATCCTGAATGAATTGTTTCAATGTTTGAAATTTGATTGACTTCACCCTTTTCTTTTTCGATGCGACTCAGAAAATCAGCGACTTTGTTCTCTTTGCCTTTAAGATATTCTATTTCATAGTCAAACTCTTGAAGTTTAAGTAACCATCTTTGGTTACGTTGGGAAAATTCCTTTCCGTTATATTTTTTATTTAAATATTTAATAGGAAGGTGATCAGTTGTGATTTTAAATTTATTTCCCCATAGATACGGCCTAAATTGAGTAACACTCCATACGATAGCTAAAAATTCTTTATCTGTAACTGAATAGTTTCTTTCATGCTCATTGAGTGTTCGGGATATGTAGCAAACTGGTTGTTTGTCTTGTGTTAATACGGCTCCAATAGCAAAGTTGCTATACAGGTGGAAGGGTTAATCAAAGTCAGGGAATTTTAAAATAGGATGTGTTATAAGATTAAGTTTAAGTGTTTCAAAAGAATTTACATATTCGGGATCGTTTTTATTTATTTTCGCTCCTTTTTTTAGATATCTTGTCATTGGATATGCTATTTTTGCGTAGCCTTCAATAAATTTCCTATAATATCCTGATGCTCCTAAAAAACTCCTGAGTTGTTTTTCCGTTTGTGGAAGTGGAAGACTTTTAATTGCATCAACTTTGTTAGGGTTAGGTTTCATACCTTCTCCCGTCAAAATGTGACCTAAGAATTCCGTGTGTTTCTTAAGAAATGAGCATTTACTTAGTTGAAGTTTCAAATTATTTTTTTGTAGAACTGCGAGAATATCTGATAAATTTTTAATATGTTCTTGAAGAGATGTGGAAAATATTAAAATATCATCTAGATAAACAATGCAAGTTTTATTAAGGTATTTTCGTAATATGTGGTTCATGAGTCGTTGAAATGTGGCAGGCGCATTTTTCAGTCCGAAAGGCATACGAATATATTCGTAAAGTCCCTGAGGAGTGATGAATGCCGTCTTTTCCACGTCGTCGGGATGCATTAGTATTTGATGATACCCTTTAGCTAAATCGATACTTGAAAAGTATTGCGCTTTGCCTAATTTATCAAAGAGGCTATCAATATTTGGTAACGGAAATTTATCGTCAATTGTAAGTTCATTAAGCGCCCTATAATCAACACAAATCCGATATTTTGTTTGACCATCGTTGTCTGGCTTTTTAGCTACTACTACAACTGGTGAGGCATACCTGCTCTTACTTTTCCTTATTATTCCTTGTTTTTCCATGTCATATATTTGTCTGGCTACTTCCTCCTCATGTTTTCTTGGTAGTCTATATAGTTTTGCATGCATTGGCTTATCTTCCTTAAGATGAATTTCGTGTCTGATACTTGATGTATGTGTTAACGTATCACCGTCTTTATAATACAGACTTGTGAATCTATCTAGTAGTGAAGTTAATGCTGTCTGTTCTTCGCGATTAAGGCTGCCGAAGTCAGGATTGCCTTCCTCTAGGTAATTACATATAAAATTACTTTCTGGTGTTGTTTTTAAAATTGTTTGATTCTTCAAAGTTATTGTTCCTTTTTCAGTATCTATTATTTTTAAGAATTTTTTAAGTACATCCATGCCAAATAAGAATGTATAATTTTTATTTTCTAATTTATATCCATATGCTTCAATGAACATATTGTCCTTGTACCCAAATTCTTTTGGTACCGGTATCTGGTAAATATTTGTATCCATAGTTGTAGTACTGTTAATAGTTTTCATTTCTACACATTGCGTACCGAAAATGGTATATGGATTCATGTCAAGTTTGCTTGTATTGACAATAGTCATGGCACTTCCTGTATCAATCAATATATAATGTCTTTGGTTATTTAATTCATTGGGTATTGTTAAGATTTCTCCGAGGCTTCTTTCAGAAAAAACTGGTGGTTCAATTGTATTGGTGTCTGGGCTTAGTACCTCTTGGTCTGTCTGTACATTATTAGTATCCATAGGTTCTGGAATATTATTTCTATTCTGTATAGAATGGTTGCGACTATAATTATTCAAGGGTCTAAAATTGTTATAGCTATTCTGAAAATTATTCCTATTTTGTCGGGGATAACTAGGGCCTTGGTTATGCTGACCTGAATAGTTGGAATTATTTGGAAAACTATTTCCTGAACGGTAGTTGTTCTGTCTTCTTTCATGAAAGTTATTGTTTGTTAGTCTTTGTCCTTCATTTTGTGAGGTAAATTTGTTGGGTCTAACTTGTTGAATGGAACTTGATGAAATTCGTTTATTTTCACTTATGTTTAAATTTCCCTGATCATAACCAATATATGAGAATAAATTTTTTTTAATTTCTTGTATATCATATTTATCTTTTAACTCTCTAGCTAGATTTCCAACCGTAATATCTCTTAATTTATTAATTATAATATTATAAAGTAATAATTTTTCTTGTTCTCTATTTTCACAAAAAATTACATATGTATTAATTTTACTCACTAAGTATTCCAATTTATTTGTTAGATCATAAACTGAACTTACTCTGATATTTAAAATTTCTCTGGTCAAATCGGTGCTGCTAATGATTGGTCGATAATGTTGTTTGAATAACTCTTTAGCTTCATCCCATGTTGTTACGTTGTTGATCAATAGTAGATCCATGGCTCGTCCCTTAATTTTGGTCTGTTGAATGATGTTCCATGTAGCTACTGCGTTTCCTCCAGAATTCCTTAAGTGGTTTTCCACCATTACGATGAACTGTGTCAACTGTTTGCTTTCGCCGTCAAATTCTGGCAAGTACTGGATTTCCCTTAGTACGTTGGCACCAATGCTAGGTTGTGGCATTCTCATCACTATTGCCTTCAGTAAGTCGAGGAGATCTCTATTGGATACCTCCGAGTTTTCCGGCGACATTTTAATGGATTTTTTTTTTTTTTAACAACAAAAAAAAATTTTTACAAACTAAAAAAAAACTTTTCACTTTTTAGAACGTTTTTTTTTTGGTTCTTTCTCGTTTGGACCAGGATAGTTGTACCTGATCCTACCGACTGCGCCAATTAATTTTATACTCGTTGAAAACCTTTTTTTAAAAAGAACTTTTCTCTTTATTATTAATTTTCTTTTTTGTAAGTATAATCTTTATTTAAATTAAACAGAGGTAGCCGCTTGTCTTAAGTGAGGCTGCACTTCCAACTGTTATATATATATAATATTATTTAATTAAAACAATGGTAGCCGCTGTCTTAAGCGAGGCTGCACTACCAATTGCTTGATATATTATATTTAATTAAATCAATAGTAGCCGCTGTCTTTAGCGAGGCTGCACTACTTATTGATTATACAGAGTTGAAGTTAAATCTAAAACTAAACTAGAAGTGTCAAAAGCTCTTCTTTATATAGTGACCAAGTGCCACCACTAAGGAGAATGAAATCTTATTCGGTTTACATAGTAAGTAATATTTTGTTTACATTATAAGTTGCGACCCAAGATAAATTGATGTGTTGCAAATCGTCTCAGCAGATGCGTATTTTGCAACATCAACATATTGTTTAGTCTACGAGTAAGAATGTTTATATAATGATAGGAATGCTTAATGTATAGTTGGGTCGGAACTTATTTGACAACATTGTAGAACATTGTAGACTGTTGGTATAATGGGATAGAATGTTTAGATAAGAAGAAGCTATAAAATTTAATGTGTGTTCAACATTGTAAGATATTGGGTTGATGCAATAAATTTAATGTGTGTACAACAATGTAAAATATTGGGGTGATGCAATAATATTCTACAATGTTTAATTATTAATGGATTTAACTCCAATATCTAACTCGCGCTGCCAAGGAACCATCGTCAGCCAACAGATGGCCACGACATCACGCGCTGCCAAGGAGGCGTCGCTAGAAACCGTTCGCTACACGTCCAAGGGGCCACAAACATCCTTTTTTTGTAAATAACATTGAATTAATATCGAAATAAACCTTAACGAAATAAAGAAAATTCCGAGAACCTAAACAAACAAATCTTATTATTGTAACGACCCATTATAAATGGAACCCTGGTCACACTGAGACTTACCCCGGCTGGAAAACTCCGTTACAGTCTTCAGAATTATGTTTCTGTATCCATGTTTTTGAGAGTTGTGAATAAGTTGTCTAGCTTATCAAGTCATCCATTCATTTTTGCCATCTGGTTCTCTGAAGTTTTTGTTATGATAAGGAGTTCAGCATACACCATTTCAAGAGTTACACCAGCTGTGGGATTTTGACATCAGTTATCGGGGGCTTGCTTAATGCATTTTGCAAATAAATCTCACACATTGTACAGTTTATTGATAAATCACAAACTCGATCAAGCTTTTGATCACATTTATTACACTTTGCCATGTTAAAAATTCTGAATCTTTCAATTGTATGATGTGGAATAGTAAAATATTTGTATTAAATCCAAATTACTTTTTATTTGTTTTATAAAAAAAAAGAAAAATAAATATTTTAATTTTGATGACTAATTTTTAACTATTACTCAACAAACTTCTAAACGCCACGACAAACGAATGATGAATGAATGATTCAAAAACATTTTTAGCGATTTGTCGATTGTGCAACAAATACAATAAGAACTTATAAATTTAATAATATCAAATATTTTGATTAATAAACTTTTTCCGGCATAAAAAGCCATAAAATAAAACACATATTTTTCCACTCTACACTGCACATTCATGTCGTAGTCAAAATGTATCGATAATTTTTTTTTTTAAAAGTACCGCTTCGGTTAACTTTTTTACCTAACATTATTGTATGACTCCCTCACCGCAGTGCTATAAGCAGAATCGTACAAAAAGACTTTAAACACCTGAGCAGTACAAGTTTCAGTTAGTAAGTCGTTAAAATTTATTATTGGATTTCAACTTATTTTATTCGAATATGTTTTCTAAAATGTTAATGTTGTTGGCTGCATTGGTTATAATTTATATATCATCCATCATTAAACATTGTTATTATTTTTTTAAGAACAGTCACATTTTCTCTTTTAGGTATCCAAAAACGCCAAAAAGCTGGAACGAGAGTCATTCGAATGGCAACAAAAGTGGGAAAAAAGTAATGCCGCATTAATTCAATTTGCAACTGAAAAAATAGAACGCGATGAACATACAATTCGTTGCAATAAACAAGTTGAGCAACTGCAAAAATTACTTAGAACATTGCAAAGTGAAAGAACATTGTTATATAAAACAATACGCCACCATAATATTGAGCCTCCGATTTTACCCCAGGACCCTATATTGAATAAACCTCTAACAACATCAAATGGTGCAGAAAAAGATAAGATTGATATAATGTCCAAAAGTTGTTTGGAGCTTAAAGAAACCATGGCAAAACTACAAGATCAGATGAAATCAATTATTTCTACGAAAGATAATGACGTATAAATTGAATATCGCTGTCATCATTTACATTGACCGTCCGGAACAAGAAGAGGAATAAATTCGCGAATGTCATAATATTCTTAACTGAAGCACAATTCAGTCATATTCAAATGAATGCAAAACTAATGAAATCTTTTGTCAATTTATAAAGAACAAAGTTTAAATTAAATTTTTTATTCATAACAATTAGCTGCTTAACAAATAAATTTCAAAATGAAATGTAATTGTACACTTCTTCAGTGATATTTTTTAATACTTAGCTTCTTAGCATTTGTCATACCACCGAACCCGGGGACTTCCAAATTTTTACGAAGAGTTTTTTTTTCCATAGGAGCTACACATGTGTATAAAATTTAAAGGAATTCGAGTAACTTTTTAAAAAAATTATGGGAGCCCCTCGGCCCTGAGGCCAAATTTTTAAAAAAAGTGTTGTTCATCGGAGATACACATGTGTATAAAATTTGCAGAAAATCGGGCAATTTTTCTTAAATATTTGTATGGGAGCTTCCCGACCCCGATCACTTCAAAATTTTATTAGAAATTGTTGTGATAGGAAATACACATGTGTGCGTAGTTTCAATAAAATCGGGCTAAGGGAAGGTGGTAAAAAATGTATGGCAAGATTCCACGACAAACAGACATGGGCACGCGAAGCTAATATAAAGAATTTAAAAAACAACAAATGTTTTGTTAAGCAAGTAAAAAACCATAAAATTATACTTTTAATTTAACCCAGTTCTTGAACTAGCTGCTAAATATTACAGTTCTTGTTTACTTTAAATAAACAAGTGCAAAGTGCAGTGTGTGGTTGCCCTAAACCCCATCCTCAACAGCCCAGCTAAAGAACTTAGTGAAACATAACTGTCGTATGTTTTGCATGTGGCAGATTGATGATCTAATTCATTAGCAATTAGATTAACGGACTGTGAGTGTTTGTTTCTTCTGGTGATTTAACTCATTTTATCGTGTAGGTATAACACTGTCGACAATTTGTGTTGATAATCCATTGTGAGACATCCATTATACAAATTCGGTTAAAAGAAGCGGTAAGTTGTGTTTTGTGTGTTTGTTTTTTGTAGGTATGTGTGATTTCAGAGTGGATTTCAGCAACATACGTGGACTGAGAATTATTTCGCTGTGTTTAATTATGTACGTGTCCACAGGCCAGCAATTCTGGCACTGATTGAAACTCATGTATTTGAGAATTCTCTGATACTTCTAAATTTAATCTGCCTGGTTATAACTTTGTGCCATTATTTTTCCCTCGACGAGGACTCTGAGTCTATGTCCGGAGTGATGTTGCGTTTCAGTTTTTGCCTTAATTCAGCCAAAGTTCCAATCCGGAATTCAATTTCATTTGGCTAAAAGTAAAGGTACAAGAGCGTAACATCCGCTACTGCTTCCTTTACAGGAGCCCCCAATTAGACAGTGTTTCAACCCAGAGCGATTTTGATGCACTGTCTGATTCAATCTTAAGAATTGTCACAAAACATCGTAAGAATGAAATCGTTATTGCAGGAGAAATCAATGTACAAAATTCTGGGTGGCTTCGCCATTCTGGCCAGACAACACCCGAAGGAAGGTGTGTTGAGTTATTCGCTGAGTTTAATTGTTATAGCAGTGGATCCCACACCTCATACATTCCAAATAATATGAATAACTATGTAATGATATTGTATATATTCAATCATAATATTATTCATAATACACATTCATAATATTATTCATACGCGCAGTCCTAATGGAAAATTCCATTCCTTATCTCTAAATTCAGATATAAGAAGTAAACATGTTTACATCTTCTAAATTCAAGGACAACCAGATGTCCAATTGCGTATACACATTCTAATCTTGTTTACCGTTTACACATTCTTATCTTGTTTACCATTTTGATCCAAATTCAAAGACATGTTCTAACATGAATAACAATTATCACATTTTATGATCTAAGAGATCAACATGTTTACTCCGTAAATTCAAGGACAAGATCAAAGTCCAAAAACAAACAAAGAAGTTGCACAGCACTCAAATAGTATTTAAGTTGCATGCAAATACACAAATTATCTTCAGTTCAGTATAGTTCCTCGTCATCTTTAGTCATCCAGAGGTGCTCATCACTTACAGTTCTTCGTCATCAACAGCTCAGTTTGGGGATCTGCATTGCGATTGATCGGGAAACTACTGACTGCTCAAAACTTGGTTTGGGCCAGTAGCGCAACAATCAAGTTCGTGATGTAGTGCTTGCTCTACCTCCTCGTGGTGGTCCCCGGGCAACTATGTGTATAAATCCTTATACATGTAGGCTAAAACTGCAAGTGCGAACGGTGTAGCGTTTCTAGTCTAGGTAGTGTGGGCTAGCACCCTGCGGTACCGAAAAATACCCGCTACTGAAACTGAAACAACGCCTCGGATAAGTAATGATCGAATAATGACGACTTTTGGCTATTGTACCCGGATTAAGATTGGTTTCTGGAATGTGAGGACGCTCCTTGACTCTGGGAGTGAAGTACCTCAAAATGCCAGATTTCTTCAACTGGAACGTGAGTTTCTTCGATATAATTTGGACATACTGGGAGTGAGTGAAGTAAGATGGTTCGACTCGGGAGAGTACCTATCCCCAACGTGTAACACTGTGCTACTCTACTCTGGCAAACCCTCTGGCAGTCCCCGTGAATCTGGAGTGGGTCTGCTGCTAACGCCAACAGCATGTAGAGGCCTAATTTCCTGGTACCCGCATAGTGATAGGATCTTATCGGCCAGATTTCGGACTAGAGTACGGCGCGTCACTATCATACAGTGCTACGCCCCAACGAATCCCTCGATTGAGGATGAAAATGACAACTTCTACAGTCAACTTAACGCTGTATTCAACGCAACGCCGAACGGAGATATCGCCATCGTGATGGGGGACTTGAATGCCAAGGTTGGCAATGAAGGCAATGACAATGAAGGACTCAAGCATGTGATTGGGAAGCACGGCCTCGGCGAACGAAATGACAATGGTGAAAGATTTGTTGATTTCTGCAACACCAACAACCTTGTCATAGGAGGCACCATGTTTAAGCATAAGACTTGCCACAAGGTCAGCTGGGTGTCAACTGACAGGCAATCATCATCCAACCAAATCGACCATAGGGCGATCAGCCGACGTTTTAGGAGCTGTCTATTAAACGTCCGAAACAGACGAGGAGCCGACATGGGTATGGTACGTGATCATCACCTTATGGTAGCTACTGTCCAGTTACGTACTGCATCAGTTCATAGAATCCGCAATATCATCCGAATGCCTAGGTATAACATCGACCGGCTAAAGATCCCCTCAGTACGCCAGCAATTAAGGGATCATTTATCGCAAGGAGTGGAAGCAATCAGCAGCTCACTGCCGACAACCATCCAGGAGCATTGGAAGGCTGTGAAAAATGTTTTCACATCTGGAGCGGAAAGTATTGTTGGTAGAAGCCAGGCAAGGCACAGCACGTGGCTTACCGAAGATACCTGGAGGCGGATTGAAAAACGTAAGCTACTTAAAGCTCGTATTGTAGATATCCCAGCAGCAGCGAGGAGCGAGCTAGAGTCCATGTATCGAAGAAAAATTAGAGAAGTGCAGCGTAGTTTAAGACGTGACAAGCGTAACTATATTAACAACCTGGCCTCAGAAGCAGAGGAAGCAGCGAGCAGGTGCGATAGCAGAACCGTTTACAGAATCACCAAAGAGCTGACAGGTGGTGCAGGTCCAACGACATCAGCAGATCTTTTATATCCTCTTGTAGAGAGAGGTTGGGAGGTAGAAAGTTTCCCCGACGAGTGGAAGAAGGGAATGATTGTCAAGCTCCCTAAAAAAGGTAGTCTTATGGAGTGCGAAAACTGGAGAGGCATTTGCGTTCTCCCTGCAGTTGCAAAAGTAATAGCCAAAGTAATACTTGAGCGTATTAAGGAACATCTGGAAGATACACTCGATGCCGAACAAGCAGGTTTCCGCACTTGATCCTCCTGTGTAGACCACATAAACACCCTGCGGATCATTATTGAACAGTGCGTTGAATTCCGGTCACCACTGCACCTGCTGCGATTTGAGAAGGCGTTTAACAGTGTCAACAGACAGTTTATCTGGCTCGCCTTGCGCAGGAGAGGTATACCCGATAAACTAATAGCTATTATTAAAGCAACCTATGATGGCTCAAAATGATGGAAAGCTGTCGGAGGAATTCGAGTTCCTAAGTGGGGTACGACATGGTTGCATTCTATCGTCGAAACTTTTTTTGTTGGAGATTAGCGATGTACTTCGCGCAGCTTTATCTACTGGAAACGGAGGAATTCGTTGGACTCTTACATCTCAACTCAAACATCTGGATTACGCTGACGACGTTTGTTTACTCTCACACAGAATTATGGAGCTGCACCAAATGACAACAAATGTGGAGAGGGAGGCAATTGTTGCGGGTTTGAAGATTAATACTGCCAAAACCAAAATCATCAACCTCGGCACTAACTCACTTACTCATGTTAACATTGCTGGACAGCCGGTAGAGAGAGTGGAGAGTTTCCAATATCTTGGGAGTATTGTCTCGACCGAAGGTGGAACCGAACAGGACATTGTCAACCGAATCGGCAAAGCAAAATCGGTGTTTGGAATTGTTCATGATATGGCGAAGCAATGCGATCAGCTTAAACACCAAGCTGCGACTGTTCCGCTCAAATGTTGAATCTGTGCTGTTGTATGGGTGCAGCACTTGGAAGGTGACCGCTACTATCACAAAAAGATTACAAACATTCGTAAATAGGTGCCTACGGAACATCTTAAGGGTTTTCTGGCCTAATCGTATCTCTAACGAACATCTTTACCAGAGAACGGGTCAGGAACCAATAGGCACAACCATCCAACGACGGAAGTGGCAGTGGATTGGTCATACACAGCAACAGTTCCATAGCAAACTACGCAATGCAATGGAACCCGTTATCTCAAGATGGTAAAAGAACGGGTCGTCCGAGAAATACATGGCGCAGAACAGTTGAAGAGGAGGCACGGCAATTGGGGAAGTGTTGGAGAGAGCTGAAGCTTATTGCCAGGAACCGAACGCGATGGCGCGTAGGCGTAGTAGAGGCCCTAGGACCCCCAAGGCGATACAGGATATAAAGAGGAAGAACAGTTCAGTTAACATAAGTATAATTTATTCAGTGAAGTGTTATTTTCAAAATAAGTTGTTTATACAATAAAAAAAACTCACTTTTGTAAAAAGAATATTTTTGTGTAAATATATTTTAATTTTTTTTTAAAAATATATTTCATCGATACAAAAATAAAATTGGCGCAGTCGGTAGGATGCGCTTAGTCAATTAAAGACTTACTTTTTTTTAAAGTTTAAAAGTGCACCACCAAAACAAAAGGTATTCGTTGAATTTAAGAAAGATCTTAAACAACAAATTCCTAAAGTGAAATGAAATTCAAAAAAGTATTTCATAACTTAATTTTATGAACAAATACTTAACACAACTTATAAAAATATTTCATAATTTTATTTTATGAAATTTTTTTTTTTAAAAAAAGAAAAAACACTATAAATAAAATAAATTAAATAAATAAATAATTATACATTATCAAGAAATTAAAGAAACAAATCAATAAAAGAAGAAATAAACAAAGAAAATTCAACAGTGGAAGTCAACAGTGAAAATTAAAAGAAGAAATCAACAAAGGAATCAACAAAGAAAATTCAACAGTGGAAGTCAAAGTGAAAATTAAAAGAAAATCATCAAGTTCAACAAAGCAAATTATACAACAGCATCATCAAGATCATCAAAATAAAAATAAGGTTAATATAAGACTAATTTTTATTATTTTATATAAAAATATAATTATTTTATACAAAAACATATATATTCAAATATATAAATTTATTTTAATACATATATATACATACATATATTACATTGAAACCAATATATAAAAGTGCTTTCTAAAGTGAAAATCCATAAATACTCCCATATTTTGACGGAAACCCAGACAATTTACTAACCTTTTCGAACTTAGTAGACAGAATACACCCACTCTTATTAACATACGACGACTTATCCAAATATTTATTTTCTGACATTATTAAAAGTAAATTGATTAAAAGAGCCAGGGAAGTCATAGAAATAAATACACAAGCCACTGCATGGAGCGACATCAAAGTTGTTTTACAAAATAACTTCATTGAAAGACGTAGCCCAGATGAGTTAAGAGGCGTAACTTTCAAAAATAACGTATTAGGCTTTTACAATGAAATAAAAGACAAATTAAGAAAATTAAATAATAAAACTTTACTAATTTGTGGTCCAGGTGAAATAGCAAACCAATGTGCATTAAATAATATACGCACAGCACTAACCGTTTTTAAAAGTAAAATACCCGAACCTATGAAAACCGTTTTAACCTGTAGAAATCCTGAAAGTCTTGAATCCGCAATCGACATATTAAGTCTAGGAGGTTACGTAGACCAATCTTATAATGAATTAAGTCATTATAACAATAGACAAATGCGTAACTATAATAGTAACATATACAATAATCAATTCCCTAATCAACAAGTAAATCAAAATAGAAATAGACAATTAATTAAAAACAGGTATGAACAAAATCAAAACAGAAACGAACAATCTAACAACAATAGGTATGAACAAAATCAGAATAGGATCAGACAATTTAATGTCCACAGGTATGACCAAAACCAAAATAGAAATTTTCAATTTAATAACAATAGATATAATCAGAATCAGAACAGGTATAGACAATATAACAATAACTATAGATATGACAGCAGACAACAGAACTACAATAGATTTTCAAACGACATTCAAGATAATTTACCAAGTGTTCAACAAAATTAAACTGTTGAACCCATGGATGTTAAACAATGTGAAACAAGCGAAAATTTTCACTCACGAGACTCGGAGGTGACTTACCATATGTAAAAATTAAATCTAATAAAAATCCACTAAAATTCATTATTGACACTGGAGCAACAAATTCAATCATTGATCCAGGTCTTTGTAACCCTAAATGGAAAGTACCAACAAATAAAATTCAAATAAAAACAATACATAATAATAAAATAAATGTAACTGAAAGAGTATCAGTTCCTCTTTTTAAAGAATTTGGCATTTCTGAGCAAAAAATCGACTTTTTGGTTTGCGCATTCCATGATAAATATGACGGTTTAATTGGCAATGACATATTGAAACGATTTAACGCTAAATTAGATTATAAACAAAATCTATTAGAAATAAATGGCCAAACAATACAAATCTTGTTCCAAAATTCGAAACAGCATACTATACAGTTATTAGTAAACCAACAAAAGGTTTAGCCTATCTCAAGACGAAGATGTTCTTGGAAGGTGAAGTTATTGCTGATGAAGGAATTTACAATGTTGAAAATCATAAGATTGAAATTCAAACTAATGTAAAATGCTTAGGCCCTATTGAAATTAGACCTAATGAAATCAAACAAGTAACTAATGAAAACTTTTGTGTAATAGATGAACTTGAAAATATACCACTGATGAAACAACTAAGAACTCAACATTTAAACTTAGAGGAAAAGCAAAAATTATCAAAAATAATAAATCGATACTCAGATATCTTTTATCAAGAAGGTTCAAACCTTTCTTTTACAAATGCAATAAAGCATGAAATTCGTACAGTCGACAATGTACCATTAAAAGTGAAATCATTAGGTACCCATATATACATAAAGATGAAGTCAAACAACAGATTCACGAACTCCTCGAAAATAAAATAATAAGACCGAGTTTTTCGCCTTTTTCCGCTCCTGTTTGGATCGTACCGAAGAAGGTCGACGCAAGCGGTAAACAAAAGTGGAGGCTTGTCATAGACTATCGTAAACTTAATGAAGTTACAATAGACGACAAGAACCCTCTGCCAAATATTGATGAAATATTAGATAAACTGGGAAGATGCATTTGATGTATTACACAACCCTTGATTTAGCTAAGGGATTTCATCAAATAGAAATTGAGGAAAAGGATGTTCAAAAGACCGCCTTTAATTTAGAAGGAGGACACTATTAATTCTTACGAATGCCATTTGGACTGAAGACAGCCCCAGCGACATTTCAAAGACTTATGAATAATATCCTTAAGGATCATATTAATAAGATCTGTTTAGTATATCTGGATGACATTATCATCTTTTTAACATCGTTACAAGAACATATAAATTCTATAAATATAATTTTCAATTGTTTAAAAAAGGCTAATTTAAAGATTCAATTAGACAAATCAGAATTCTTAAAAAACGAAACGGAATTCCTTGGACATATAGTAACACAAGACGGTATAAAACCAAACCCTAAAAAAATCGAATGCGTGACAAAATTTCCCATTCCAAAAACTGTAAAACAAATTAAACAATTCCTAGGACTAACTGGTTACTATAGGAAATTTATTAAAGATTATTTATTGATAGCGAAACCAATGACATTATTTCTAAAAAAAAGATGCAAAAATAAACATTTCAGACATAAGATATCAAGAAAGTTTCAATACACTTAAAAAACTATTAACACATGATCCAATGTTAGTATATCCTGACTTTACTAAGAAATTTACACTTACAACAGATGCTAGTAACTATGCGTTAGGCGCAGTACTTTCGCAAGACAATCATCCAATTTGTTATGCTAGCCGCACACTTAATGAACATGAAATTAATTACAGCACAATAGAAAAAGAATTATTAGCAATAATCTGGTCAACCAAATATTTCAGACCATATATTTTCGGACGATAATTCTTGATCGAAACTGATCATAAACCATTAACTTGGCTCTTCTCAATTAAAGAACCTAATTCAAAACTTGTAAGATGGAGATTAAAATTATCAGAATTTGAATACGAAATTAAATATAAATATAAAAAAGGAAATAAAAACGCAGACGCTCTTTCAAGAATAGAAATAAATCTCAATGAAGAAAATGAAGACATCGAAAACATTAATCCATTTCCAATCACCAAATCTCCTCTAAACATATTTAAAAGACAAATAGCAATTCTTAAAACAAATTCTGGTTCTTTGCTTATAAAACATTAACACTTTTGAAATCACATTTTAACCCGAAATCTCTAAATTGCATCTACATAGAAAATGAAGAATTTCTTAAAACACTAGAAGATGTTTATAAAACGCATTCTGAAGCACAAAATCAATTAAAAATAGTCAGAACTGAAACAATGCTAAAAGACATAATAAATGAAGAAGAATTATCAGAACTCATTAAAGAAGAACATCTTAGAAACAACCATAGATGAATTATAGAGGTTTACAAAGAATTACATTTAAAATATTATAATCCAAAACTTAATATCAGAGTCACTCAATTCATTAATAATTGTGAAATATGCAACTTAGAAAAATATGAACGTAAACCAATCAAACATAAATATTAATTAACAGAAACACCCTGAGGTCCTAATAAAATTATTCACGCTGACGTATTTTATACACTTGAAAAACAAATTTTCGTTACATTCATCGACAAATTTAGCAAATTCGCACAAGCTATTAAAATTACAGCAAGAACTTGGACCGAATTCAAAAGAACCATTCTTGTTCTACTTTCTACAATAGGATCAATAAATAAAATTATAGTCGACAACGAACTAGGATTTAAAGCTCTTTCACTAAGAGAATTTCTACAGAGCGAACAAATAGAAATCCACTATACTTCTAATAACAATCACACATCTAATTCAGATGTAGAACGACTACACAACACAATTAATGAAAATATAAGATTATTAAAACATGATCCTAACAAAGATAATGATACAGTTGAAGAAAAAATCTTAAAAATAATACGTTTCTATAAAAACACTATCCATTCGACTACAGATAAGAAACCAATAGATTTTAAAAATGGAACTATAAAAAATGATGAATATAATTTAATTAAAGAAAAAGCAAATTACTATCGATAAATTAAATACAGAAAGGGAAGAAGTAGAAATACAACCTGGAACACATTTTATTAAATAAACACTTGGGGGAAAAAATAATACAAAGTTTAGGAAACTCGATACAGAGAAAATCGATGAAAATCATATAATTAATAAAGAATCTGGTTTAAAATATTACAAATCACAGATAAAGCGTAAAAAGAAATTTCAAACAATCTTTCAAACAATTGACTCTCCTTCAATTCAAGCGAAAAACAAAATTACTAAAAGGAAACCTTAACATATACCTATCTTTTACAGATGAATTCCCAGATCATAATTTTATTATTCTCAACAATACTATCCTTAATACACGGACAATCACTAGAGATACATGACTTAAATAACAACAATGGATACATGACAATTAAGAAAGACGATTTTATTAAATAAACACTTGGGGGAAAAAATAATACAAAGTTTAGGAAACTCGATACAGAGAAAATCGATGAAAATCATATAATTAATAAAGAATCTGGTTTAAAATATTACAAATCACAGATAAAGCGTAAAAAGAAATTTCAAACAATTGACTCTCCTTCAATTCAAGCGAAAAACAAAATTACTAAAAGGAAACCTTAACATATACCTATCTTTTACAGATGAATTCCCAGATCATAATTTTATTATTCTCAACAATACTATCCTTAATACACGGACAATCACTAGAGATACATGACTTAAATAACAACAATGGATACATGACAATTAAGAAAGACGATATTAATATTATTGAAAAATTCAACAAAATCCTTCATATTATAAATATAACAGAAATAGAAAATACAATGCATCACGTAAACGAAAATATAAACTTAATAAAAATAAAAATTGGTACAACTAACCCAATGTTCAACACATTAGTACATAACTATAAACACTTAGAACAAAAAATATACAATCTCAGACCATATTCTAAAAATAAACGAGCACTTATGCATATATTAGGCACAGGACTAAAATACTTAGCAGGAACAATGGACTCACAAGATGAGATCGAAATAAAAACACAATTAGAAGCCCTTACTACAAATAATGTTACAGCAGTAGATCCCACACCTCATACATTCCAAATAATATGAATAACTATGTAATCATATTGTATATATTCAATCATAATATTATTCATAATACACATTCATAATATTATTCATACGCGCAGTCCTAATGGAAAATTCCATTCCTTATCTCTAAATTCAGATCTAAGAAGTAAACATGTTTACATCTTCTAAATTCCAGGACAACCAGATGTCCAATTGCGTATACACATTCTAATCTTGTTTACCGTTTACACATTCTTATCTTGTTTACCATTTTGATCCAAATTCAAAGTTCTAATGTTCTAACATGAATAACAATTATCACATTTTACGATGTAAGAGATCAACATGTTTACTCCGTAAATTCAAGGACAAGATCAAAGTCCAAAAACAAACAAAGAAGTTGCACAGCACTCAAATAATATTTAAGCTGCATGCAAATACACAAATTATCTTCAGTTCAGTATATCTCCTCGTCATCTTTAGTCATCCAGAGTTGCTCATCACTTACAGTTCTTCGTCATCAACAATTCAGTTCAGTTTCAGTTCAGTTAACATAAGTATAATTTATTCAGTGAAGTGTTATTTTTAAAATATATATGTGTATACAATAAAAAAAACATATTTTTGTGTAAATATATTTTAATTTTTTTTTAAAAATATATTTCATCGATATAAAAATAAAATTTTTAATCACCTTACTCAGCTTGTAAAAGAGCCTACACGAATACCTGACATTGCAAATCATTCCGCAAACACCCTTGACTTGTTCCTTACCTCTCATCCTGATAAATAAATGTATTATTGCCTCTAGAGCCTAGGCTCATCAGACCATTGTGTAGTATCAGCTAATTTCTCGTTAATAAACCACGTAGTTAGAGAAAAAATTCCCAAAAAAACAGTATGGCAATACGAGTAAGCCAATTGGGACGGCCTTAACAACTTCTTTGGGAGAATTTACTGGTCGTTATTGTTTCGCGATAGCAACGTGGATGCCGCCGCTGATACCATCATTATTGGTACGAGAGAATTTATCCCTTCCAGGAATAAGTCTGTTAAACCAAAGGAAAATGAACGGTATGACTCGAGCTGTAAAAAGGCTTCTAGGATTAGAGAGGTATGCTTTCCGTTTTACAAAGCAAACCCTACTGAAGAAAACCGGACAAATTTTAAACGAGCCAAAAATGATTGAAATGCCCATCTTCGGCGAGTCAAATTCGCCTACGACCAAAAGATTTTAGGCAAAAGATACTACAATGTCCCAAAAGTAGTAAAATTTTTGGTCATTCGTGAAAATAATCAAAAATACAGCCTCGTCATCGATTCCAACGCTCATTTATAATGACATTCCAGTTGTCAGCTCTATAGACAATGCCAATCTGTTTGCTGCGCATTTCGCAGCTGGCTCCACGCTTCCAGATTGTGGATTGCTGCCTCATGCACTTCAGAGTATTGAACACTCTATGGGACAGATATTCATTTGTACTCGTGCAGTTGCTAGAGATTTAAATTATCTCAACACTATTCTTCTGGACTCTTCCAGAGAAGCTGGAAAACAGCCTTTGTCCAGCCCATACCCAAAAACGGCGAGCCGTTGTCTCCTACTTCGTACCGACTCATAGCACTTACATCCATTCTTTCTATGGTCATGGAAACGCTCTTCAATTTTCAGCTCAAGAAATATCTTGAAACCAACGAAATCCTTAGTGACCGGCAGTATAGATTTCGTGGGCAACGTTCTACTGGTGATTTGATTGTATATCTCACCGTTTGAGGAATGTCTCTCCACTTCTCATGTAGAACTCAAACAACTGCGTATGTTAAGCACGTTAAATTCTGACCTAGACAGCATAATAAATGGGGAGAAATCAATCGAGTAGAATTTAACGCTTCCAAAACCCAATGCTGTCTCCTGTCGTCTAAACGAATCCTAAAGCAAAGCAAAGAAAATTACTATCGATAAATTAAATACAGAAAGGGAAGAAGTAGAAATACAACCTGGAACACATTTTATTAAAGAAACACGTGGTGGAAAAAATAATACAAAGTTTAGGAAACTCGATACAGAGAAAATCGATGAAAATCATATAATTAATAAAGAATCTGGTTTAAAATATTACAAATCACAGATAAAGTGTAAAAAGAAATTTCAAACAATTGACTCTCCTTCAATTCAAGTGAAAAACAAAATTACTAAAAGGAAACCTTAACATATACCTATCTTTTACAGATGAATTCCCAGATCATAATTTTATTATTCTCAACAATACTATCCTTAATACACGGACAATCACTAGAGATACATGACTTAAATAACAACAATGGATACATGACAATTAAGAAAGACGATATTAATATTATTGAAAAATTCAACAAAATCCTTCATATTATAAATATAACAGAAATAGAAAATACAATGAATCACGTAAACGAAAATATAAACTTAATAAAAATAAAAATTGGTACAACTAACCCAATGTTCAACACATTAGTACATAACTATAAACACTTAGAACAAAAAATATACAATCTCAGACCATATTCTAAAAATAAACGAGCACTTATGAATATATTAGGCACAGGACTAAAATACTTAGCAGGAACAATGGACTCACAAGATGAGATCGAAATAAAAACACAATTAGAAGCCCTTACTACAAATAATGTTACAGCAGTAGATCCCACACCTCATACATTCCAAATAATATGAATAACTATGTAATCATATTGTATATATTCAATCATAATATTATTCATAATACACATTCATAATATTATTCATACGCGCAGTCCTAATGGAAAATTCCATTCCTTATCTCTAAATTCAGATCTAAGAAGTAAACATCTTTACATCTTCTAAATTCCAGGACAACCAGATGTCCAATTGCGTATACACATTCTAATCTTGTTTACCGTTTACACATTCTTATCTTGTTTACCATTTTGATCCAAATTCAAAGTTCTAATGTTCTAACATGAATAACAATTATCACATTTTACGATGTAAGAGATCAACATGTTTACTCCGTAAATTCAAGGACAAGATCAAAGTCCAAAAACAAGCAAAGAAGTTGCACAGCACTCAAATAATATTTAAGCTGCATGCAAATACACAAATTATCTTCAGTTCAGTATATCTCCTCGTCATCTTTAGTCATCCAGAGTTGCTCATCACTTACAGTTCTTCGTCATCAACAATTCAGTTCAGTTTCAGTTCAGTTAACATAAGTATAATTTATTCAGTGAAGTGTTATTTTTAAAATAAGTTGTGTATACAATAAAAAAACTCACTTTTGTAAAAAGAATATTTTTGTGTAAATATATTTTAATTTTTTTTTAAAAATATATTTCATCGATATAAAAATAAAATTTTTAATCACCTTACTCAGCTTGTAAAAGAGCCTACACGAATACCTGACATTGCAAATCATTCCGCAAAAACCCTTGACTTGTTCCTTACCTCTCATCCTGATAAATAAATGTATTATTGCCTCCAGAGCCTAGGCTCATCAGACCATTGTGCAGTATCAGCTAATTTCTCGTTAATAAACTACGTAGTTAGAGAAAAAACTCCCAAAAAAACAGTATGGTAATACGAGTAAGCCAATTGGGACGGCCTTAAAAACTTCTTTGGGAGAATTTACTGGTCGTTATTGTTTCGCGATAGCAACGTGGATGTCTCCGCTGATACAATCACAAACATCATCATTATTGGTACGAGAGAATTTATCCCTTCCAGGAATAAGTCTGTTAAACCAAAGGAAGATGAATGGTATGACCCGAGCTGTAAAAAGGCTTCTAGGATTAGGGAGGTATGCTTTCCTTTTTACAAAGCAAACCCTATTGAAGAAAACCGAACAAATTTTAAACGAGCCAAAAATGATTGAAATGCCCATCTTCGGCGAGTCAAATTCGCCTACTACCAAAATGTTAGGCAAAAGATACTACAATGTCCCAAAAGTAGTAAAATTTTTTGGTCATTCGTGAAAATAATCAAAAATACAGCCTCGTCATCCATTCCAACGCTCATTTATAATGACATTCCAGTTGTCAGCTCTATAGATAATGCCAATCTGTTTGCTGCGCATTTCGCAGCTGGCTCCACGCTTCCAGATTGTGCATTGCTGCCTCATGCACTTCAGAGTATTGAACACTCTATGGGACAGATATTCATTTGTACTCGTGCAGTTGCTAGAGATTTAAATTATCTCAACACTATTCTTCCGGACTCTTCCCGAGAAGCAGGAAAACAGCCTTTGTCTAGCCCATACCCAAAAACGGCGAGCCGTTGTCTCCTACTTCGTACCGACTCATAGCACTTACATCCATTCTTTCTATGGTCATGGAAACGCTCTTCAATTTTCAGCTCAAGAAATATCTTGAAACCAACGAAATTCTTAGTGACCGGCAGTATAGATTTCGTGGGCAACGTTCTACTGGTGATTTGATTGTATATCTCACCGAACAGTGGAACCGGTCTTTCCATCAATTTGGAGAAACCAAATCTGGAGCACTTGATATTTCTAAGGGATTTGACAGAGTTTGGCATCAAGCTCTTTTGTCTAGAATGCGTGCTTATGGAATCGAGAAAAACTGTTTCATTGGACAGCACTCTCAGATTCTCATATAAGTTTGAGGAATGTCTCTCCACTTCTCATGTAGAACTCAAACAACTGCGTATGTTAAGCACGTTAAATTCTGACCTATACAGCATAATAAATGGGGAGAAATCCATCGAGTAGAATTTAACGCTTCCAAAACCCAATGCTGTCTCCTGTCGTCTAGCGAATCCATGCCATTATCCATGAATGGCACTTGCATCGAGGAAACTGAAAATCTCGCAATTCTCGGTATGTGCGTTAACGACAAGCTTCGTTAGAATGACCACATATTTACCGTCGCCAAATATGCTGCGAAATGTTTAGGTTTTCTATAACTGGGCAATTTCACTGGATCACAATCGAACATTTTTAACTTCTTCAGGATAAATTCGATGTATTTGCGCTGATTTAAATGAATTTTACCTTTCTATTGATCATAATCGATTTGAATTCCCAAAACGTTTGTTGCTTAGAAATGATAAAACTCCTCAAGTTTGTTTACCATTTTGATCCAAATTCAAAGACATGTTCTAACATGAATAACAATTGTCACATTTTACGATCTAAAAGATCAACATGTTTACTCCGTAAATTCAAGGACAAGATCAAAGTCCAAAAACAAACAAAGAAGTTGCACAGCACTCAAATAGTATTTAAGCTGCATGCAAATACACAAATTATCTTCAGTTCAGTATAGCTCCTCGTCATCTTTAGTCATCCAGAGTTGCTCATCACTTACAGTTCTTCGTCATCAACAGTTCAGTTAACATAAGTATAATTTATTCAGTGAAGTGTTATTTTTAAAATATATATGTGTATACAATAAAAAAAACTCACTCTTGTAAAAAGAATATTTTTGTGTAAATATATTATAATTTTTTTTTAAAAATATATTTCATCGATATAAAAATAAAATTTTTAATCACCTTACTCAGCTTGTAAAAGAGCCTACACGAATACCTGACATTGCAAATCATTCCGCAAACACCCTTGACTTGTTCCTTACCTCTCATCCTGATAAATAAATGTATTATTGCCTCTAGAGCCTAGGCTCATCAGACCATTGTGTAGTATCAGCTAATTTCTCGTTAATAAACCACGTAGTTAGAGAAAAAATTGCCAAAAAAACAGTATGGCAATACGAGTAAGCCAATTGGGACGGCCTTAACAACTTCTTTGGGAGAATTTACTGGTCGTTATTGTTTCGCGATAGCAACGTGGATGCCGCCGCTGATACAATCACAAACATCATCATTATTGGTACGAGAGAATTTATCCCTTCCAGGAATAAGTCTGTTAAACCAAAGGAAGATGAATGGTATGACTCGAGCTGTAAAAAGGCTTCTAGGATTAGAGAGGTATGCTTTCCGTTTTACAAAGCAAACCCTACTGAAGAAAACCGGACAAATTTTAAACGAGCCAAAAATGATTGAAATGCCCATCTTCGGCGAGTCAAATTCGCCTACGACCAAAATTTTAGGCAAAAGATACTACAATGTCCCAAAAGTAGTAAAATTTTTGGTCATTCGTGAAAATAATCAAAAATACAGCCTCGTCATCGATTCCAACGCTCATTTATAATGACATTCCAGTTGTCAGCTCTATAGACAATGCCAATCTGTTTGCTGCGCATTTCGCAGCTGGCTCCACGCTTCCAGATTGTGAGATTGCTGCCCATGCACTTCAGAGTATTGAACACTCTATGGGACAGATATTCATTTGTACTCGTGCAGTTGCTAGAGATTTAAATTATCTCAACACTATTCTTCTGGACTCTTCCCGAGAAGCTGGAAAACAGCCTTTGTCCAGCTCATACCCAAAAACGGCGAGCCGTTGTCTCCTACTTCGTACCGACTCATAGCACTTACATCCATTCTTTCTATGGTCATGGATACGCTCATCAATTTTCAGCCCAAGAAATATCTTGAAACCAACGAAATCCTTAGTGACCGGCAGTATAGATTTCGTGGGCAACGTTCTACTGGTGATTTGATTGTATATCTCACCGAACAGTGGAACCGGTCTTTCCATCAATTTGGAGAAACCAAATCTGTTGCACTCGATATTTCTAAGGGATTTGAAAGAGTTTGGCATCAAGCTCTTTTGTCTAGAATGCGTGCTTATGGAATCGATGAAAAACTGTTTCATTGGACAGCACTCTCAGATTCTCATATAAGTTTGAGGAATGTCTCTCCACTTCTCATGTAGAACTCAAACAACTGCGTATGTTAAGCACGTTAAATTCTGACCTAGACAGCATAATAAATGGGGAGAAATCAATCGAGTAGAATTTAACGCTTCCAAAACCCAATGCTGTCTCCTGTCGTCTAAGCAAATCCTAAATGCCATGCCATTATTCATGAATGGCACCTGCATCGAGGAAACTGAAAATCTCGCAATTCTCGGTATGTGCGTTAACGACAAGCTTCGTTGGAATGACCACATATTTACCGTCGCCAAATATGCTGCGAAATGTTTAGGTTTTCTATAACTGGGCAATTTCACTGGATCTGATTTAAGTGAATTTCACCTTTCTATTGATCATAATCGATTTGAATTCCCAAAACGTTTGTTGCGCTATCCATATCCTTCATGCAAAAATGTTTCCTTAGCATCGATTTCAGTTGTTCTCTCCATTCGGTGACATTGTAAAATATGTATTATGTCATCGACATAAACTGCAACTATGGTCAACGTGTTGTTTGATTGTCGTACATAAATGCAAGACCCGATTTTGCATCTTTGCGTTGCCCAAAACTTAATTTAATTTTACGTTCCATTGTCGACTAACTTGTTTGAGACCATAAGTAGCCCCTTTTAGTTGAGAAACGCGTCCGCTACCATCATCAAATGATTCAGGCTGTCTCATAAAAAAAAATTCAGTAATATCTCCATGTAAAAAAACCTTGACGACATGCATTTGATCGATTTTTAATCCATATCTCACTGCAACAGCCGTCAGCAAACGAATTGAAGAATATCGAACGACAAGCATTTTTACCTATCCTCATAATCTATTCCTTCGCGCTGACTACATCCTTTGGCCACTAATCTCGTTTTATATCGCTCTACATTGCCATTTGAGTCTGGTTTAAGTTTAATAATAATAATATTCGGCGCGACAGACCATTGCGGTCCAAGGCCTATTGTCTTCCCTCGAAGACCACTAGTCCTTTTATTTGAGAAGAAGGACTGGTCCGTTTATTCGTAAAAATTATATATTTTTTTTAATTTTAGTCAAAAAAAACTTAGGTTGCTTTTTGTTAAAATACCATTATTTTATTAAATTAAAACTATCAAAAATATTTCGTTTAATCATTAAAATAGTTTTTTTTATAAAACTCAATTTATATAATAAAATCAATTTAATGTTACTTTACAAGTTTACAATGACATCTGTTTAGCATCATACAAAATATTGTTTATATATACTTACGCTCTTTGAACGAACTCTTAAATGGCAAGATTTGCTATATTGCTTTCAACAAAATGAGTTAGGTATTTTTTGTGGTTAACGGCTGATCAAAGCAGCAGCAATAACTATTCAATATTTTGGTCAATTTTTTGTTTCATGTGTTTGCCAACTTATCCATACATAATTTTTAAGTCTTTTCTTAACCAAAAAATTTTTTTTGGTTAACGCTAAACCATTTCTGGTCTATGTGTGTTTGTGTTGAATATTTTATTTTTTTGTTGAAAGCAATATAGCAATTGATAGAACAACAGATTGCGCAGTTCGAAATTTAAAATGGAAAATTTCTGCGCATCTACGTCACGTGTGACATGACAGCTGTAGTGTGTAGTCGTTGTCGTTGCTTGTGTTTCGTGTGGCTGTTCGCTGTTGTACATTCAAAGTTAATTTTTACGGCTTTTATTATTGTTTCTTATTGACACATCATCGTGTAATATATATTATCGTATAATATAATATAATTAATTAAATAAATATACTTGTATCTCTTTGAAAATAATACGATGGCACTGAAAATGATGTCTTTGTTTTTGTGGTAAATTGTGGTGATGGCGACCCTCGTGTTTTGACCCTTTATTCATTTTCAACAAAAAATTTCCTAATTAATATGAATAAACATATCTCTTTCAAAATTATTTGGTGGCCATGAAAACGGCCGGTTTGTTTGCTGTCTTATGTGGAAATTTTTTTAATCTTTTGTTTTTTTTTGTCTTGCGTCCTCAACAATTTCTTTGTTCAGCTTTCTTATTCTAAAGAACATTCTTGATCTAAAAAACAGTTTTTTAATGTTTGAGTCGCAAGGAATTTGCAAACTCTTGTTGATTTGCGTTTTAAAATATTCCTTGCAAATCGTTAATGAATCTTATGTGTGCCATCAACTCTTGTGTCGGTTTTGACAATCCTCCCTCAGAAAGGTGATTAACTCAGGTAAAGGATGTGTCAGTCTGGCCAACTTTAATGCTGGGAGGTGTGTCTTTTACTTTGTGGCATATGAATCCAGCTAAATTTTCTAAGCCGTCGTTATCCATAGCTTCAAGCTCTATTTCTTCAGGAACTGGCTCGCAAATCGATTCGGGACAGACCGAAATACTTTTAAATATTGTTCTTAAACAAAAAAAAATAAAGCATGGTTTATTTTAAAAGAACATATTAATATATACCTGTTAATGGATAACTTAAACTCTCTAGATTAGGTGTGTCATCGGGTGCTATATTTCCATTCTCCGATAAAATTCCTTCATTGTAACCTAGGATGTACGAGCGTGGTCTATATTTTAATTCCTGGCGATGGGATGGTCGTGCAGTCCTCCTTTGGAACGAATAACGCCGAAGAAATTTTCCAAAATATCTTGGTTCAATCGGTATGTCAAAATGTATTTGAAATTGAACTTATCTTTGACTTCATCTAAAAGCATTTTTAATGCATTGTTGGATTGAATAACTCCTGTAATTGTTATGAAATGAAATTTTGTTGTGATAACTTAAATCATTATACCAACCTTTTTGAAAAGGAAGTACATTTGTTTTTCCAACTACTCGCATAGTACCGACCAATTGACTCATTTTGTCCAGAATTTCGTCTTGAATGTCAAATGCTAATCCATAGGCGTGGCATCTAACTCTGGAACCTTCTTTTGGAACTCTAACGTTCATGACGTCAAACCAATCATAGTAAGAAATATTAGTATTATACTATTATATATATTATTTTATAATTACTGTTTTAAAAAGTTCATAGCATTCTGTCCAATTATGATCGCTGAGATGTACCATACTAGCTGCTCTAGTAATAGACTGAGCTATATGGCGTTTTTCTTTTTTAGCTCAGAAAAGAGTTCTGAGCTGAGTCCGAGCATATCGAACATGCTCTGAACATCCTCTGAACAAAGCGTTTTCTGAGCGCCCAGAATTATTTTTGAAACACACCTGAACAGTTAGCTGTCACTATTTGACATTTCTCAATTAACTTGTCATTTTCTTCTACAGAAGCAAGAAATAAGATTCAAAACTTAAATGAAAATGGAAAAACTAATTATAATCAAACAAGCATTCAATTTATTTTTTGAAGAAAGTGAGGATGAAGATTCTGAAACTTTACATATTTTTAAAAATGAAAACTATGCGGAAGATGTTGTTCCAAGGTTTTCGGACAGAATTTTTAAACAACAATTTTTAATACTTGGGTAAATAACAAAAACAAAAACAAAAAAACTTGAAAAGTAAAACAAAACATTTCTACATTTTGTCAACCATTTGCTGGAATATATCCAGAAACTTGTTAGCGACTTCCTTCCTCTCTCGATGACGCTTCTCCACTTTGTCTTCAGCAGCTGTGCTCTTCCTCTTCCTATTGAAATTGGTGGTGAAAGATGGGTCGTCCAAGACAACATCTGAATCCAAGTTAATGGTTTCTACAACTAAGTGATCGGCTATTTGAACTTCCCCATCCTCCGAAGAAAGTATAGCCGGGAGGTTTATCTCTGGGGCGGAGTATAAAAATTCGTGAAGAAGGTCGAAATATTCCCAATATTTTTTTGCCTGGCCGATTTTATCATTTTCCTCTTTCACTTTTTTATACGTTTTTTTAGCCCTTTCCATTTGGAGTCCACTTGTTCAAATGTAATTTTAACGTTGAATTCCTCGTTTATTTTGTTGGCGATGATTTGGTTGACTGTTTTTTTGACGCCACATTGCAGGCGGTCATAATTTTCTTTTACTAACGAAATTAAAAGGACAGTCATGTTTCTCGTCCATTTCAAGCCTCCTGAAATAAAACTAAGCCTTAAAAAATATATTTTATCAGTTATTTCTTATGTAAACTTACCTTCTGCACTTGACTGACTAGGACTACTACACTCTTGCGCCATTTTAATTGTTTGAGTTTTTTTTTTTCAATTTCACCTGTCAAATGCTTGTGTTTAGCATATAACTCGGTCTGCTCAGTTATTTTATTCTGAGCTCATAGAGCGCGCTCTGAACAAGCTCAGGACACGTTCAGAACGAAAAAAGAAACACAAATTTGAAGCTCTGAACGTTCAGAGGTAAAAAAGAAACACAATTTTTTGTTTGACAGTTCACGCTCTGCTCTGAACTAGAAAAGAAAAACCCCTATAGTGTGCGAGAAGAGTTTCGTTGCCAGTTTAACTTTCTGCCGCTCAGCTTCAGCTACATTCAAATGATGGCTATTGATTTGATGTGTTGTCGACAGTTCCGATGATGTACAGCAACGAAGTTTTAAAATTACATCTTTGTATACGATTTTATTGTTGATGACAAAACCATTATCAATAAAATGGTTTCTTAAAATTTTTAATAAATGTGGCACATCAGCAAAAACAAAAATTTTTCTATCGTCATAAATAAACCTGAAGGTTTTAAAATTGTTAAATAAATATGCAATAATAAAATGCAATAAAATCTTACCAAGGTTTGTCAACTTCTATTTGAAGATCTCTATAAATTCGCCTGTTTCCACCTCCTAAATCGCTGACAATAGCTAGAACATGATAACCGCAGACTTTAGTTCTTTTTAAAATATTTTTTAAAATTTCAACAGTCATTTGGCAATCGAAAATCGAAATCATAAAAAATTGGCTGCTTCCACTTAGCCATTAAACCTATTAGAATATGGTATTTGTAATGTAATGTAAATAAAATATTAAAGTTACCTCTTAACATTGCTACTTGTACATAACTAACTGGGGCCAAAGTTTCATCAGAAGACCTGTCGTAACAATAATTCTTTCGAATTTTCATTTCGTCGAAACTTAAAACGCAAACTTTTTGAGCTTTGTGTTGCTGCCGACATTATCTTAACAAGTGGTTGAAGTATTCCTGCTGAAATATCAATTTTTTTTGTCCAGCTTTGTAGTGTTCTAACTGCAGGAAGTGAAAAATAATTTTTCCTCATCAATTTGTATGCCTTTGCACTTGCCGAATACAAAGTTATTAATCTTGTTATGTCTGTTTCAGTCCAATTTAGCTTTTTTGACCATTTTTACTTTCTTTTACTAGTAGTAAAAGTAAGTATAGTAATCATGAAAATTTTCGAACTCGGGATTTTTGCAGATTTACCCATTGCCGTATCTCCTGAGTCAGAAAAAGCAAAAAAAAAAAAATCTCTGTCTGTGTGTCTGTGGCTCTGTGTCCACTCTACAGCCCAGACGGCTGAATTGATTGAGACGAAAATTCATATTTAAGCTTTTTACATAAATTGGGAGGGCCCAGTTGATTTTGGCGGAATTCGGCCAAACGGAAGTGGTAGTCGTAGTAGTAAACTACTATGAGAAAATACAAAAAAAAAATAAAAATTTAATATACATTTACTGAAGATTCTGGACCCGTCCGTAAAAGAAAGTCGTGTTGTGCCCACACCTCCATTTTTTAGTTTATTAACTTGTCCAGCAGTAAATATTTTATTCAGTTGGTTTTCCATGTTGTTTTTTTGGTATTCTATTTTTGCCAAACTTTGCTTTAATGAAACAATTTCACCAGTTTGTTTCTTTGCTGCCTCTTGTAGCACAAATTTTCCCGTTTTAAACATTCACTAGTTATAATATAATGTTATAAATAAAATTACTAATAATATAAAATAACATAAACAATAATAGAACTTACACTTGTTCTTTTAACATTTTAATTTTATATATTTTTTATTTTATCTATAAACAGTTATTGTCTATGACACAGGGAACATTGATTGAAGAAGACGTTTCTCCTAGAGTTGAAGGAATCGGTTGATCGCACGTATCATTATACGGACATTCTTTTTGGGAGCTTTCTTTTAATATTGCCGAAATGGTTTTTTTGATGTTCGAACTTGAACTCTATTTGCCCGTTGTTCAATTATCGGATTTGATGCAACTGATGGATCCACAGACGGAACAGTTCCTGGCTTTAACTTGTAGCCATTAAGTTTGCACAAACCTTAAAATTATATTTGAAGTTGAAGTAAAATTTAACATATCTATATAAACTTACCCTTCCAAAATCGTTTGTGTTAAAATGTAGACAACAAATTCGCGCCGTTTTAACGTTTATAACGTCTTTTCGGCGGCAAAAATGCACCCACTGTTTTAACACACTTTTGTCTGTCGGAAAGCTATAAAATCTTATTTTTTCTTTATAGTTATTGTTTTTGCTGCAACGAAACACTGCACATCTCATTTTGAATTGTATTTATTTTATTAACCACTTGTTACAAATTTCCCCAACAGCCAACAACCAGACTAATCTGAAAGTAAAAATAAAAATAATGTCCATACGAGCTCAACGGCAGGAAAAATATATAAATATTATAAAATAAATTTAAATATACTAATATAATATATAAAAACAATGTATTATTATCAAATTATTTATTTGGCTGCAAAAATTGCTGTATAACTTCAACGTATGGTCGTTTTTGTTTTGTTTACTTTCTTGGTCACAGTCTACGTCATCAACGATTGTCAAAATGGCCAACATGCGCAATGCGCAATATTGTATTCTATCATTCTTGCTTAAATGGTAAGATTTTATAAGCTGTATTTTATTTGGAATCCGAAAACGAATTCGAATGTCAAAACCAGCCAAAAATCCGCCAAACAGCAGGTTTTCAAATTCCAAAGAAGGATTTCGACAGTGCAATTGTTGTTGTAATTCCCGATTCGAATTCAATTAAAATACAGCTATAGGGTCTATTCTTTTATTCAACCCGAGCGAATATAGTTACCCGGAGTACAACGAGCGTGTGTTGCACGGGGTAAAAATGTTCGGTGTGTACACTGGTTAACTATACTCGCACTTACTCTGCCTTACACTGATATTCATTTCAGAGTAAAAAATAGGAAACTGTGTATACACAGTTTTGTTTTCGGTTCACACAAAAAACACAGAGTACAGAGTAAAATTACCCCGGTTGAATAAAAAAACACAGTGTAAATTTTTCACGTACACTGCTCGCTCGGGTTGAATAAAAGAATAGACCCATAGGCCCGATTTTATGAACGACGATAGATAAAATAAAATCCGAGAGTAAAAATTAATCATTACTCTCGGATTTTTTTTTTCGTCGATTCTATGAACGACGATAGATTATAAAAATTCGTAAATTTTAACAGATATTATTGCAGTTATACCGCAGTTTTTTGTACGAGTGGTAACAGTTTTTTTACGTTTACACTTATATTATATAGTTTATACTAACATTTTATGTTGTGTGTATGATTAAAAATTTCGATTTCACTATATTTTTATATTTTTTAACTATTTTGTACTTACTAATACTCATTTTTCTTTTTTTTTCCATTTTCAATTAATTAAAATTAATTTAATTTATTAAATTATGATCAATTGATCTCTTCTCAATTCTAAATTCTCACTAATAAATATAATGTTTAAATTTTAAAACGTCAAAATTTATAATAACATCACCTTTTTTTACCAAAAATCAGCTGATAAAACAGAGAGTATAAAAAAATCCTCGGATTAATTTTCTCATTTATCGTGGTTCATAAAATGCAAACGACGATTAACCCGAGGATTATTAATTTTCTCGCGTTCATAAAATCGTGCCATAGTATCAAACCGATCGAACCCTCTCGGCACAAAAATGTGTTTGTTCATCAAAATTGTTAAATTTACGAAAGAATGACTTTTTTTCACTACTATACTTACATATTAGCTGTATTTAATTGCCGAGGAATAAGGAATTACAACAACAATTGCACTATCTTATTCCTTCTTTGGAATAAGAAAACCTGCTGATTTGCTGGTTTTGACATTCGATTTCCTTATTCCACGGCAATAAAATACAGCTATTAACTCCATTTGTACGTGCACACTACATTTATGTTTATGTATTTCGTTCCCTTTCTCATACATCATACAACAGCTTAATTTTTATGTTAAAAGAAAAACCCTTTGGGACGTGTAAACTATAATATCGTATTTTAGTTGTGTTTTTTTTTTATAAATTTGAGTTTTATATAGTTTTGGAAACAAAAATTATTTGTATTTTATATTAAACTATTTACAATTATAAATTTCATTCTAAAATTATTATCATCCAATATAAACTTAAGCATATGTAACGTAGAGGTGGTTCGTAAATAACTATTACACTTTTCTTTAGGTATTGAACAATTTTATTCACACACGCATAGACAAGTTTTTTTTTTTTTTATAATTCGCGCACGCTTCAAGGGGTTCGCACCCTTATAATGCTCGGCTATATGCTTGGCACAGCGTGGGCGTTAAGGAAGAGGAGGAGAAAAGAGGAGATGTCTATGAGCTTGTGTTTTGAATGCCTGTGGATCATAGTGAGGTGGGAAGACAGAGCTTGGCAGAGCATTCCACATACGTGTTGTACGGCTGAAGAACGAATCCCTGAATTTAACTGTACGTCCGAAGATGGGCTTGAGGGTAAACTGATGAGCATTTTGAGCGCCACGGGTATTGCGGTTGAATTCAAGGAGAGGTGGCATGCAGCTGGCTATTTCTCTTGAGCACCGCTGGTAGAAGAAGCGATAAAACAGTGACAAGCAGGAAACCTTCCTGCGGTGTTCAAGCGAATCTATTGATTTCGCTATATTTTCGTCACCGATAAGTTTTATCGCGCGGTTTTGTATTCTATCTAGCTGATGCAAAATAGTCTTAGGCGCACCAGACCAGATATGGCAATTGTACTCAAGTTTTGGGCGAATAAAAGCCTTGTATATGGTAGCCAGATCAGAGGGAGTGAAATATTTCTTGCACCGGGCTAGAAAACCTAAACATTTCGCAGCGTTTTTGGCGACGGTAAATATGTGGTCATTCCAACGAAGCTTGTCGTTAACGCACATACCGAGAATTGCGAGATTTTCAGTTTCCTCGATGCAAGTGCCATTCATGGATAATGGCATGGGGTTAAGGATTCGCTTGGACGACAGGAGACAGCATTGGGTTTTGGAAGCGTTAAATTCTACTCGATTGATTTCTCCCCATTGTATTATGCTGTCAAGGTCAGAATTTAACGAGCTTAACATACAAAGTTGTTTGAGTTCCACATCAGAGGTGGAGGGACGTTCCTCAAACTTATATGAGAAGCTGAGAGTGCTGTCGTCAGCGAAAGAGTGAATTGGATTAGAAGTCGCAGATAAGAGATCATTAATAAAAATGAGAAAGAGTGTCGGGGACAGAACAGAGCCCTGGGGAACGCCAGCATTTATGTGGTGTATTTCAGACTTGAAACCGTCTAAAACAACTTGAATTGAGCGGTCCAAAAGATAGCTTCTAATCCAATGAAGTAATTTATCATCAACACCATAAGCACGCATTTTACACTAAAGAGCTTGATGCCAAACTCTGTCAAATGCCCTCGAAATATCGAGTGCAACAGCTTTACTTTCACCAAAATGATGCAAAGATCGGTTCCACTGTTCGGTGAGATATACCATCAAATCACCAGTAGAACGTTGCCCACGAAATCCATACTGCCGGTCACTAAGGATTTCGTTGGTTTCAAGATATTTCTTAAGCTGATAATTGATCAGCGTTTCCATGACCTTGGAAAGAATGGATGTAAGTGCTATGGGTCGGTACGAAGAAGGAGACGACGGCTCGCCTTTTTTGGGTATTGGCTGGACAAATGCAGTTTTCCAACTTCTCGGGAAGAGTCCAGAAGAGTAGGATAGATGGAAAAGCTTACGCAATGGTAATGCCAGCTTGGAAGAACACCTCTTCAGAACTAGTGGAGAAATACCATCTGGCCCAGCGGATTTGTGAGTGTTGAGATCATTTAAAACTTTAGCAACTGCACGAGTACGAAAAAATATCTGTCCCATAGAGTGTTCAATATTCTGAGGTGCAGGAGGCGGCAATGCACAATCTGGAAGCGTAGAGCTAGCTGCGAAATGCGCCGCAAACAGATTTGCCTTGTCTATAGAGCTGACAACTGGAATGTCATTATAAATGAGCGTTGGAATCGACGACGAGGCTTTATTTTTGATTCTTTTCACGAAAGACCAAAAATTTTTACTACCTTTGGGACATTGTAGTATTTTTTGCCTTAATTTTCGGTCGTAGGCGAATTTGACTCGCCGAAGATGGGCATTGCAATCATTTCTTGCTCGTTTAAACTTTTTTCGGTTTTCCTCGGTAGGGTTTGCTTTGTAAAACCGAAAGCATACCTCTCTAATCCTAGAAGCCTCTTTACAGCTCAAGTCATACCATCCATCTTCCTTTGATTTGATAGATTTATTCCTGAAAGGGATAAACTTTTTCATACCAATAAGAATGGTGTTTGTGATTGCATCAGCGGCGGCGTCCACGTTGCTATCACGAAAAAATAGCGACCAGTTAGTTCTCCCAAAGAAGTTGTTTAGGCCGTCCCAATTGGCTTTCTCGTAATGCCATACTATTTTTTTGGGAGTTTTTTCTCTAACTACGTGGTTTATTAACGAGAAATTAGCTGATACTACACAATGGTCAGACGAGCCTAGAGGCGATAATACATTTACGGAGTATTTCTCAGGACGCGAGGTAAGGAACAAGTCAAGGGTGTTAGCGGAATGATATGCAATGTCAGGTATTCGGGTAGGCTCATTTACAAGCTGAGTAAGGTGATTGAACTCAGCAAATAACTCAACACACCTTCCTTCGGGTGTTATCTGGCCAGAATGGCGAAGCCACCCAGAATTGTGTACATTAAAATCGCCCGCAATAACGATTTCATGCTTTTTATCAATTCTTAAGTTTGAATCAGTCAGTGCATCAAACTCAATCTGAGTTGAAACACTGTCTAAGTTGGGGCACTTTTTGTAAAAATTTGGAGCGATCGGCCCCTTGGGGACCCCAATATACAATTTTTGAATATCGCTATATCGCATCAGATCACGGCAAAGTCTGAGCTCAGTGCTTTGTGAGCAGCGCTGTTCGCTGCCGCTGCGTCATTTGGTGAATGATTTTGCCACAAAACGAGCACGCAGTGTGTGTGTGTGTGTGTATCCCCGATTAGAGAATTTACAAGAAAAATTTTAATTTTTATGGGTTGGTTTTCTTGCCGCATTAAAATTTGTGGTTTCCCGAAACTACTGGTTCTTATTGGATTAAATTACTATTAAAATATATTTTTATTATATATTTGAATGTAAATATTTAGTTATTCAATTTCAAAACTGCCCAGAATGGCATCAGTAGCTAAAAAGGCGAGGAAATCATACACTGTTCAACAGAAATTAAATATAATTTCGAAATATAAACCAAATGAATTTGGTTTTCAAAAACTTTCAAACGAGTATGGAGTTCCAGTGACAAATTTGAAACGATGGTATAACCAAAAGGAAGAGCTGAAAAAATTACTCAAAAATATGAAAATATCAGTGAAAAATGTAAGACGTTTGGAAGGTGGTGGCAGAAATCAAAAATTTACTGAACTTGAATCATTATTATTTGATTGGGTTGCAGAACGAAATAAAAACGGCCTGAGAGTGAAGGATGTTTATATACAAATGAAAGCAAGAGAGGTTGGCTCGATAATTTTAAAAAGCGACACAATTTGGTATCTCGACGCCAGACAACATCAAGAAAACTTCCTGATAACACTACAAATATTTTAACAAACTTTCAAGAACAAATTTTTCAAATTATAGAGCAAAAAAATATTGATCCTATAAACATCATAAATATTGATCAAGTTCCTCGTTATTTTGAAAGTCAAGCAAAATCATCAATAACTCAGAAAGGTTCACGTAACGTTTTACTTCGAAACGCTTCATCATCTCACAAGCGATGTACGGTTACATTCTGTATAACAATGGCTGGCCAAATTTTACAGCCACATATATTATTCTCAAATTTGAAGAACAAACCTTTGGTAAGTAAAGGTTGTCTTGTAGACGTAGATGTAGATGTAGAACGACCAGATCCTTGACGAATACATCAAGAAAATTATCGTAAAAAGAAAAGAAACTGCGTTGTATAAGCACCAGTATTACTGCTTATTGATCATTATGGGCCTCATGTTAAATTATTCAACAGTAAAAGTGGGAACAAAATAATTCTTAATTCTGATACCAGCAAATCTTACCGGAATTTTACAGCCACTCGATGTTGTACAGAATCGCAATTTCCAAGAATTTAACAGTACAAAATATGATGAATATATCTCAAGAGCAATTTTAGATACTGAATTGCAAACAAAATCAGGTAATCCTAAAGTACCATCATACTTAGCTGTTTCAGAATGGGTCTTAGCGCAAAATTAAAACACAAACGATGGAAAGTGTAAAGAATGCATTTTCGACTTGTGGAATTGGTCCTAGAGAATGTTTTAATATAGATAATTTGCATACTCCATTAAAAGTGTTGCTATCGCCATTAACGGATATCCATGACTGAACAGAACAGTATGGTACCACATAGATAAATACATCTTATTTTGATGAGGATCCTTCGGAATGGTTCTTTCCATCATATGAAAAGACAGAAACAAGTTTCTTCCGATGTATCATGCAATTGCTATAAACCAATGGTACGATTTCCGACGGTATTGAATTTATAGATTGGATCAATGCCCAATAATCGTTGACATTATAAAAAAACACAATTTTTGACTCGCTGTATGGTGAGTTAGATATAGCTACCATATTGAAAGGAGAGTGCACAAGCTCTCCATTGGAGTTAAGAGCTCCATTTATGAAAAATGGGAAATAAAACTAATTGAACTGAACGAAGAATTTACGAAAATAGATGAGGTTATCTATAAAGTTGAGGGTTCCTTAAAAGTTTTATTGTTTGTAAGCTCCCAAGAATATTTTGGATATAAATTATAAAAATTTATTATTATTTTAAAACTATATAATTTAATATTATGAATTATTTGTGATTTTATTTTAATAAACTGTGATGAAGTATGTTGTTACTATTTATTTTTTTTATTTATTTAAATAACGAATAAAGAATAAATTAATTTCGATTTAACTTAAACTTATTCTTATCAAATTTTAAATCGGAATTTTCGTATAGAAGGACTGGTCCTTATATTTTAAGTCCTTTTATTCAAATATTTCTCATAAACTTTTATATTTTCAAAAAAAAAAAAAAAAAATTAAATAGAAGGACTGGTCCTTATTTTCGAGGAAAGACAGTAGCTTCTCGCAACCATTCGTGTTGAGTATGTATATTTTTGCACACAAATGGAAGGGACCTGCAATTTAAGGCCGGATTCGAACGGCGAATTGAGAAGCTTTCCGTGACAAGTTATTACTCTCGGAACATTTGTCACCCATTCGCGAGAGGTGGGACACCGTGAAAAATACTTTTGATGTTACTGGGATTCGAACCACGAACCCCCTGCTCAGTAGCCATGCTCATTTCCACTGAGCCAGGGCGGTTTACGTTTAAAACCCCATTTATTGTTGATCGGATTTCGACCATTTGGCAAATAACCAAGTTTCCAAGTGCCATTGTCAATTAACGACCGATACTCATCATGCATCGCCTGTTTAAAGTGATCCTTTTCTAAACTATTGAAAGCCTCGTTTACCGTAGTAGTCGCTGCATTTGCAGTAACGGTCAACCGGTCTGGTTTTCCTCTCAGATTGACGTATAAATTTAATATCGCTGTCATCATTTATATTAATCTTCTCATCCGGATCATAATCTCCAGTATGTCTCGATTTCGAAATCCTGTGTTTGTTCCAAAGTGCTACCTCGTTGAGAAGTTTGTTCAAGACAACTAGTGAACCAAAAACTAAATTGACGAACATCTGGTTTCACTCCTGTCCACACTTCGATCGGCGATTTATTGTTTAAAACTGTTCTTGTGTGATTTTTAATGTATGCCGCCGTTTTCATTGCCTCTCCCCAATATTTCTTTGGCAATTCGGCTTCCTGAGGTATACATCGCGCTTTTGCACTAATCGTTCGAATCGTACGCTCTGCAAGCCCATTTTGTTGTGGGGTATAAGGCACGGATGTCTGATGTTGAATTTAAATTATTAATGATTTAAATTTACTTGAACAAAATTCCGTACCGTTATCGCTTCTAAACGTTTTGATTTTCTTGTCTAGCTGATTCTCAACAAACGTTTTAAAAATGCAAAACTTATCAAATATTTCGCTCTTATGTTTTAGCATATATACGATCGTTCGGCGACTAAAATCATCCACTAAAACAAGTATGTACCGGTTTCCGTCAATCGATGCGCATTCAGCCATCCCTATATCTGCATGTATCAACTCAAGCAATGGATTTGCTCTTTATCATTTCCGTTTATAGCATTTGCAAGTCTGTCTGCCTTTGTAAACATACGACACATGCTCCGTTTCGCTCTTCGTCAACATATGACATAATTTATTAAATTATGATCAATTGATCTCTTCTCAATTCTAAATTCTCACTAATAAATAGTTATAATGTTTAAATTTTAAAACGTCAAAATTTATAATAACAACATCACCTTTTTTTACTAAAAATCAGCTGATAAAACAAAGAGTATAAAAAAATCCTCGGATTAATTTTCTCATTTATCGTGGTTCATAAAATGCAAACGACGATTAACCCGAGGATTATTAATTTTCTCGCGTTCATAAAATCTGGCCTTAGTATCAAACCGATCGAACCCTCTCGGCACAAAAATGTGTTTGTTCATCAAAATTGTTAAATTTACGAAAGAAAGATTTTTTTTACACTACTATACTTACATATTAGCTGTATTTAATTGCCGAGGAATAAGGAATTACAACAACAATTGCACTATCTTATTCCTTCTTTGGAATAAGAAAACCTGCTGATTTGCTGGTTTTGACATTCGATTTCCTTATTCCACGGCAATAAAATGCAGCTATTAACTCCATTTGTACGTGCATACTACATTTATGTTTATGTATTTCTTTCCCTTTCTCATACATCATACAACAGCTTAATTTTCATGTTAAAAGAAAAACCCTTTGGGCCGTGTAAACTATAATATCGTATTTTAGTTGTGTTTTTTTTTATAAATTTGAGTTTTATATAGTTTTGAAAACACAAATTATTTGTATTTTATATTAAACTATTTACAGTTATAAATTTCATTCTAAAATTATTATCATCCAATATAAACTTAAGCATATGTAACGTAGAGGTGGTTCGTAAATATTACTCTTTTCTTTAGGTTTTGAACAATTTTATTCACACACGCATAGACAAGTATTCGCAAATTTGTTTCACTCCTCAAGTGACAAATGTATACTTTACTTGCAATATCTGTACGATTTTAGTGTAATGTTTACACCTCGTTTTAGTGAAGCCTTCGTAAACCATGCTTTAATGTTACACCTTGTCTGGAGGGTTGTTTTGTCGGTGATATTCTAACCTCACTTCGTTGCTTTTTTTTAGTTATTAGTTTTTGTTTTTTTTATCGTGTCCTTTGCTTTGTTAATGTATACTACATACTGCATTGGTACAAATTTTAAGAGGTCGAAACTTAATGGCTTTAAGACCAAATTTTATTTTAGATTTTTTTTGTTTTGCTGAAACAAAATGTTTTGATGTGACAATCTCAATCTGTCGGATTTCATTGTTATCATGTTACGAATTTCTCCGACCAATCGTGTGGCGCGCGCATAACGTTATTCATTTTATTGTCCTACTTACTGCCGCATTAAAATTTGTGGTTTCCCGAAACTACTGGTTCTGACATTCATTGGATTAAATTACTATTAAAATATATTTTTATTATATATTTGAATGTAAATATTTAGTTATTCAATTTCAAAACTGCCCAGGCATCAGTAGCTAAAAAGGCGAGGAAATCATACACTGTTCAACAGAAATTAAATATAATTTCGAAATATAAACCAAATGAATTTGGTTTTCAAAAACTTTCAAACGAGTATGGAGTTCCAGTGACAAATTTGAAACGATCGTACCAAAAGGAAGAGCTGAAAAAATTACTCAAAAATATGAAAATATCAGTGAAAAATGTGAGACGTTTGGAAGGTGGTGGCAGAAATCAAAAATTTACTGAACTTGAATCATTATTATTTGATTGGGTTGCAGAACAAAATAAAAACGGCCTGAGAGTGAAGGATGTTTATATAAGTTAACGACGAATAAGTTGAAGCCGCATATTCTCAAGAACGATATGTAAACATCCGCTGGACGCAGCTCAATAAAAGTATTTCGTCTGAATGCTGACACTAATAACGGAACTTACAAAGTATAAACGCATAAATCACATACAATGTTTCCATTCGTCGGACGACGACCACACACAACATAAACATCATAAATTCATCTACATTACGAGTGTCTGATACGCTAGCCTTCACTTCTGCTGACATCATCAATAATTCGTCAGGATGACCATAATGACTTGCTTGGGATGCCAACGCCACTTACTATTATAAAAAAAACCAATGTATCTAGTTTTAAGTTCAGTTCTAATTTTGAATTCATCTAATAAAGAACATGATGAATATTTTTTTAAAAGTATTAATAATATAAAATAGTTTAATTGGCGTCCAACGTGTGGGGCTCAGGTACGCGAATAATAATTTAAAGGAAAAGTATTCTTAAGTGAAATTAAAATAAAAATAAGTGACCTCAAGCAGCTCAAAAAGTTTTTATTATTTCAACACAAGAAAGCCCTTAAGTAGTGCTGTGTTTTTAAGAAAAATAGACAAGTGACCTCAAGTAGCTCAAAAGTCTTAATCCCAAAATTATTCAGCGTGAAAAAACAGCCCTAAAGCTGTGCCTCCTGAGTCCCAAACCCCAGGACTTGCAACAGCGTTTTTTAAACGATCATAGAGAGTGGTGAAACAAAAAAAGAAAGGGCCCCTTAGTAGCCGTTAAAACGGAGGAAAAGGAAACGTCGCAGAACGTTAGCCGCATCGCTCCAGATCCAACAATACGATATTCTCGTACGTAAGAAAACCAGCAATGTTCCTGATTTTTATATTGTAAGATTTATACTATATTTTTTTTTATTCCTATATTATTAAAATTTTTTATATATACATTTTTTAATTATTTATAAAAATTTACGCAAAACAAATCTTAATTCAATTTAAAAGTTAAGTGAATCCGATAACTTTAAAGTACATACTGAAAAGAAAAAATTGGTATTTTAACCCTTTAAATAAGAAAAAAAAAAGTAGTGAAAAATAATTATTAAAGAAAATACTGAAGAAAATATTAAAGAAACCTTAAGTGATAGAGAGTAATATTGATTTTCAAATTTAAATTTTTCTATTTCGTTCTTCGTGTGTGAATATTAATCAAATACGTTTGACACCGGAACTTCAAACAATTATAACTTCAATTGTTAGCCAAGTCATTAATTCGGAAGGACGAAGCATGATCCAAAACTTGCTAAATCCGAATACGGAACTCGATAAGATCTCGGACGTAGTTCGCTGTCTCAGAGAATTCTCTGGTCAGCCAGGCGAGTTCAGCTCATGGAAAAAGAGCGTGGATCGTATTATTCGGCTTTACGAGTCAATCAAAGGTACACCAAAATACTTCGGCGTTTTAAACGTCATAAGAAACAAAATTGTAGAAAATGCAGATATCGCCTTAGAATCCTACAATACACCCCTTAATTGGGAGTGTATATCGCGGTGCCTTACATTGCATTACGCAGACAAGCGTGATTTTGGAACACTGGAATACCAGATGATTTCCTTAGTGCAAGGCAATGATTCTGTACAAGGCTTTTATCAAGCAGTGTATTCACACTTGTCCTTGATTCTAAAAAAAATCAGTTGCATGGAAGTTGGTCAAGAAGCAATTACTCTACTTACAAAAAATTATAGAGACAAAGCTTTGGACACCTTCGTACGTGGTCTAAAAGGAGACTTGCCTAGACTCCTCGGAATTCGTGAACCTGTTTACCTTCCACAAGCCATCTACCTGTGTCTAAATTTAGAGAACCAGAATTATAGGTCCAACTATGCCATAAACCATCAGGGAATATCTAGGAAACCACAGTACCATCACCCAAATCCTCCAACACTTCCTCCGCGAAGACCTAATAACAATTTACATCTTCGAACAAATAACGTCCCCTTATTCCCACAACTTGCATATATTCCACAACCAACTAATAATTTTAATAACAGACCCCCTCAATTTAACAACACCACTTTCCAAACCCAATATTCAAATCGCAATTACCAACCCAACCAAAATCAAGGAAACTTTATGCGACCACCGCTTAGACCACAACCTCGACCAGAACCGCTGGACACAAGCACCATTCAGTCGCGCGCAGTTAATTATACTAATCGACCCCAAGGATATTGGCAAACTGCAACTAAGAGACCCAACTGGACAACCCAAGGACCTACACCAAATAAAATGCAAAGAACTTTCCATACTACAACCCAAGTAGCGCATCCAGAACCACAAGAGGATGACCAACACATTAGATTAGGAGACGGAAACTCTGACCAAACTCTTGCTGAATACTTGGGAACAATTGGTGACTTACAGGATTATGAATATCAATTACTTGATATTATAAATCCCAATAACACCGAAATCTCCCACGAAGCTCATGACATTCATTTTTTAGATTGAACAGCTCTTCGCTTCCATATTTTGAATACCGAACGAAGAGCGGAAACACACTAAAATTTTTAATCGATACAGGTTCTAAGAAAAACTATATTCAACCGAACTGTGTAAATAAAACTATTTGTAACAAAAATCCATTTTTTGCTAACTCTATAGGTGGCGATGTGAAAATAACACATCATGCCATGTTGCACCTCTTTGGCCTTAACGATATATGTCTCAAATATTTTATTCTTCCAACCCTTAAATCATTCCACGGTATTATTGGTAACGACAGCCTCACAGAACTCAATGCAGTAATATATACTGCAGAAAACTACATTATATTACACAATAAAATTAAAATCCCCATAAAACAACATATTTCGCAATCCGTTAACAAAATAGATATAAGAACTTTCCACTTAAACCAAGAACAAACGAGTAAACTTTTAAAAACAATTTCGAAATACCCGAACTTATTTACAGAGCCGGACGAGAAACTGACATTTACGACTACTGTTAAAGGTGAAATAAGGACAAATGATGAGAACCCCATTTATTCAAAAAGCTACCCATACCTCATCGCATTAAAGGATGAAGTAGAAAAACAGATTAAATAACTCCTAACCGATGGTATAATCCGACCTTCACGGTCACCACCCTATAATGCTCCCATATGGATTGTACCGAAAAAACTCGACGCCTCTCGTGAAAAAAAGTATAGAATGGTAATAGACTATAGGAAATTGAATGCAGTTACAATTCCTGACCGTTACCCAATTCCGGAGACAAATGAAGTACTTGCCCAATTGGGAAATTATAAATTGTTTTCTGTTATTGACCTAAAAAGCGGATTCCATCAAATTCCGTTAAAAGAAAGCGATATTGAAAAAACCGCTTTCTCGGTAAATAATGGCAAATACGAATTCGTAAGACTTCCATTTGGTCTCAAGAATTCTCCGTCAATATTCCAAAGAGCACTCGACGATATATTGCGCGAGTACATAGGAAAAATTTGCTATGTCTACATTGATGATATAGTCATCTTCAGCAAGGATGTTCAAACCCATCTAGAAAATCTAGAAACAATTTTCTGTACATTGCCAAATATGAAAGTACAACTTGACAAATGTGAGTTTTTAAAAACGGAAGTTGAATTCCTAGGTTTTATTGTATCACCTGACGGAATTAAAACAAATCCTGCGAAGGTAGAAGCAATAATGAAATTTCCTTGTCCAAGAACTCTAAAAGACGCTCATTTCTCGGTCTTTCTGGGTTTTACCGGCGATTTATTAAAGACCACGCCAAATTGGCAAAACCCCTCACATCCCTCTTAAGGGGGGAAGACGGACGTTCGTCCAAACACAATTCAAGCAAAAAGCTTATCCACCTTAATGAAGAAGCCATTAATGCTTTCAATAAAATAAAAAATTCACTTACTACAGAAGGCGTAATGCTCACTTACCCCGACTACAATAAAGAATTCCATCTCACCACCGATGCTTCAGACTATGCAATCGGTGCCATGTTAGCACAGGACAACAACCGTTCATATCAAGAACACTAAGCAATGCAGAAGAACACTACGCTACCAACGAAAAAGAAATGCTTGCTATTATCTGGTCCCTTAAAACTTTGAGAAATTACCTGTATGGCTCCGCAAAAATTCAAATCCTTACAGACCATCAACCCTTGACATATGCAGTAAGCAACAAAAGCACTTATAATAAAATTGAACGATGGAAGGCAATACTTGAAGAATATAACTACACACTAAAGTATAAGCCAGGTAAAATGAACGTTGTAGCTGATGCATTGTCGAGACCCCCTCGCTAATCCCAAATTAACTCAATGACAGTGACACAACATAGTGACGAAAGCTCAGGTCAAAATTTAATACAAATAGCTAAGGACTATCACCAATTCAAAATTATCTTCCCTACCTATCACCGCCATACCATAACTGAACCTGAATACTCCGAAGAAAAATTAATAAATATTCTCAAACGTTATTTAAACCCATCAGTTATCAACAGATTAAAAACAGACGAAAGAACTTTAGGCCTTATACAAGAAGTTTACACTAAACATTTTAGTCAATACCGAATACGATATGCTCGGAAGATGGTAACCGACATTACTGACGAAGTTGAACAAACGACGAAAATAATAAATGAACATAATCGTGCTCATCGAAGCATCAGAGAAAATAAAATTCAGCTTCTACAAAACTTTTACTTTCCCCAAATGCAAGCAAAAATAGGTAAAATCATTAAGCAATGTAAGACGTGCAAGGAACATAAATACGATCGCCATCCCAATAAACCCATGATACAAGCTACTCCCATACCTCAACAACCAGGACATATTTTACACATTGACAATTATTTTACTGACAAACAAATAATACTAACAGCTATTGACAAATTCTCAAAGTACGCCCAAACTAAAATTTTACGTTCCAGAGCTGTAGAAGATATTAAGCAGCCACTCAGAGAACTCTTACTTTCATTTGGCGTACCAAAATTAATAGTATTCGATAACGAAAAATCTTTTAATTCCAGTCCAATAACATTTATGCTTGAAAACCAATTCAACATAAAAATATTTAAAGCTCCACCCTATACAAGCTCTGCCAATGGACAAGTGGAACGTTTCCACTATACTTTAGGTGAGATCATGCGTTGCCTCAAATCTGAAAATGTGCACGTATTTTTTTAAGAACTGTTAGACAGATCCGTTTATGAGTATAACAACGAACTTTAAAAATTATATACTTCTCGAGCTGCCCGGCATATCTTTTGGCGGAAGGAGTCCTGAGTGCCTGACAGCTCCCTACAACATCGACCGGTTTCCGCGCCGATGCTACCAGCTTTAAAAATTATATACTTCTCGAGCTGCCCGGCATATCTTTTGGCGGAAGGAGTCCTGAGTGCCTGACAGCTCCCTACAACATCGACCGGTTTCCGCGCCGATGCTACCAGCAGCCCCGGGTGTGTAAGCTGGCGAAGACATAGCCAACACCCCCTCAACCCCCGAGGCTTTGCCCAGAGTGTCCGAGGTTCGACAAGGTCCCCCGCTGGATGACCGGTGGAGTTATCCCCGAGCAACCTGGCAGACCCGTGTGTCGACACCCGGAACTCCGTAAGACTAAAAGGATAATTAATTAAATATAATATAATTAAATATAAGTCTAAAAAACCCACCCAAGAAATCTATGATAAACCTATAAGTTGGGGAAGAGAACGAAGCCATGCCACGCGAGAGTTTGGCAGGCTGAAACCCGTGTAGGGTTGAAAATGGTAGCCTATAACATGTTTTCGGCCCTCACCACAGGGCCTCTTCAGTAGGCTTTCTGAAGAAGGGGAAGGAGCAGAGACGAGCGCGCCCCAAGGATGACGTACGCGACAGATGACCGCACCATCTGTTTGGGGTCAAGGAAGACGAAAGTTTAAAATTAATAATAATAAATAAAATTAATAGAGTAAGCAAAAATATTAAATTAAATTAAATTTACCGAAACCCCCGTCCGCGCACTACGAAAGGACAACCATATTGTCCAAAGTTTGATATAATGCTTTGATGGCGGATGAGTTCACAGCGTGTAGCCTCAGCGGTTATGGCAAGGTAAGTACTCTTAAGCCACTAATGTGATGATTCAGTCAGCGTTGCAGCGTTTAGCTTCAGCGGTAATGGCAAGGTAAGTACTCTTAAGCCACTAATGTGAGGATTCAGTCAGCGTCGAAGCGTTAAGCTTCAGAGGTAATGGCAAGGTAAGTACTCTTAAGCCACTAATGTGAGGATTTAGTTAGCGTTGCAGCGTTAAGCTTCAGCGGTAATGGCAAGGTAAGTACTCTTAAGCCACTAATGTGAGGATTCAGTTAGCGTTGCAGCGTTTAGCTTCAGCGGTAATGGTAAGGTAAGTACTCTTAAGCCACTAATGTGAGGATTCAGTTAGCGTTGCAGCGTTTAGCTTCAGCGGTAATTGCAAGGTAAGTACTCTTAAGCCACTAATGTGAGGATTCAGTTAGCGTTGCAGCGTTTAGCTTCAGCGGCAATGGCAAGGTAAGTACTCTTAAGCCACTAGTGTGAGGATTCAGTTAGCGTTGCGGCGTTTAGCTTCAGAGGTAATGGCAAGGTAAGTACTCTTAAGCCACTAATGTGAGGATTCAGTTAGCGTTGCAGTGTTTAGCTTCAGCGGCAATGGCAAGGTAAGTACTATTAAGCCACTAGTGTGAGGATTCAGTTAGCGTTGCGGCGTTTAGCTTCAGCGGTAATGGCAAGGTAAGTACTCTTAAGCCACTAATGTGAGGATTCAGTTAGCGTTGCAGCGTTTAGCTTCAGCGGTAATAGCAAGGTAAGTACTCTTAAGCCACTAATGTGAGGATTCAGTTAGCGTTGCAGCGTTTAGCTTCAGCGGCAATGGCAAGGTAAGTACTCTTAAGCCACTAGTGTGAGGATTCAGTTAGCGTTGCGGCGTTTAGCTTTAGCGGTAATGGCAAGGTAAGTATTCTTAAGCCACTAATGTGAGGATTCAGTTAGCGTTGCAGCGTTTAGCTTCAGCGGTAATGGCAAGGTAAGTACTCTTAAGCCACTAATGTGAGGATTCAGTTAGCGTTGCAGCGTTTAGCTTCAGCGGTAATGGCAACGTAAGTACTCTTAAGCCACTAATGTGAGGATTCAGTTAGCGTTGCAGCGTTTAGCTTCAGCGGTAATGGCAAGGTAAGTACTCTTAAGCCACTAATGTGAGGATTCAGTTAGCGTTGCAGCGTTTAGCTTCAGCGGTAATGGCAAGGTAAGTACTCTTAAGCCACTAATGTGAGGATTCAGTTAGCGTTGCAGCGTTTAGCTTCAGCGGTAATGGCAAGGTAAGTACTCTTAAGCCACTAATGTGAGGATTCAGTTAGCGTTGCAGCGTTAAGCTTCAGCGGTAATGGCAAGGTAAGTACTCTTAAGCCACTAATGTGAGGATTCAGTTAGCGTTGCAGCGTTAAGCTTCAGCGGTAATGGCAAGGTAAGTACTCTTAAGCCACTAATGTGAGGATTCAGTTAGCATTGCAGCGTTAAGCTTCAGCGGTAATGGCAAGGTAAGTACTCTTGAACCACTAAGTAGTCGATTCCAAAAGGAACTCAGGAAGACTGCCCTTTCTATCGAGCTGCGTGCTCCTTTTATACTTTTCCGCTGTTAAGCCGGCGTGGTTTTCGTTTGTTTGTCGTCGTCCTTGTGTTTTGTTGTTGTTTTCTTCGGTTTGTCCCTTTATAGTCCGATGCATATTGCCATATATTGTTGGCAATATACGTGATCGACGTGTTTTGCATACATGTTTCATATTTAATATAATATACATGGTTTCTCGTATTGCAATATTCATGCAATATACATGTTTTGTTGTATTGCAATATACATGTTTTGATTTTATTATACGCATATGCGTATATATGCGTGGTGTGTTTGTTTGCTCTGCTGACGTCATTTACACATTTGGTTTTTTTGAAAACGGTTTGTGTTTTGAAAAGTTTCATCGGTCATCGACCCCATCAGCCGTTTGTCTGAAGTTAGTGTGCATTGGTTTCCGATCGGTGCGTAAGTGTCCACTGCCGCCTGGGTGTGAGAGGGACAGCCATATTTTCGGGCGAATTCAATGCTGCTATCGTTTTGTGCTTGATTTCTTTTTCTTTTTGGAATTTTCTGTTCGCCTATGACTCATGCTAGATCAGATGCGTCGGATTGGTCACTGCAGTTTCGCTCGACTCGGTGGTGGTTAGATTCACCGCCTGTGGTTGGTTGTCCTTTGTCCTTTTGGCGACGGTGATAATTTCTAAAAGCGGCTTTGGTTAATGGCGATGGATCTTCTGGCTGTTGCGACTGTGACGGCTGTGGCGACTTTGACGGTTTTGTGTTGGGTTGGTGGCTGTGGCTGTGGCGACGGTGATGCGTGATGGTGATCCTAAAAGCCGAAATGGTTCGTGGCAAAGGTTTTTCCGGCTTCTGGTGGTTTGGAGTGACGGAGGTTCTCTTCAACAATGATGATTGTTTAGCTGTTGTAGATGACTTCTGGTAATACTTTCTGCTTAGACGTCTGTGGCAATCTTTGGCGAGAGTCCTGACTGTATGTTTAAACGGATGTGGTGATACGCTATGGTGTCTCTCGCCGATTCTATGGCTCTGTTGTTTTGGACAGAGGTAACTAGGCTGCGACGACTTTTGATGTCCTGAAAGTGAAGATATTTTGTCTTTTGGCATCTGTAAGGGTTTTTGTGGCTGCGACGTCTTCTGCTGGACGGTGTGACTACTGGCAAGTGTGTCTTTAACGGCTGTTGGGTCTTTGACAATTGTGGTTGCTCTAGTTCTTGGAGTGTGTTGCACGTCAGACGTTTAACCGGCCGTGCTGGTCCAGTTTGTAGTGTTAAGCACTCACCTCTGAGACTAAAAGTGGCCCTATTTCTTGTAAGGAAGTCCATTCCCAATGTAAGGTCATCAGCGGCGTTCGGCAACACCAGCAAGCGCAGGGAACTTAAGGATTCCCCAAACTGAAGGTTGATGTTCAACTCTTGACGGACTGTTATCTGACTTCCGTTAGCCATTTGTATTGGGATGTGCACGGAGTTGGTGTTGTCTTCATTTCTTACCCTTTCTGCCAAAGCTTCGCTGACGAAACTGCGGGATGCTCCGGTGTCAATAGTGGCCTGAACGGGTTCGCGGTTTATGATAATGTGAGCGAGAATTCGGTGTCGATACTGGATCAGGGCTGACTTCTCGGTGGACAGGAGCAAATGACGATGCTCAGCGTGTAAATTGCGTTGACGGCAGCAGTCAATTGTCCTGATATTCTGTTGGCCACAATCCCAGCAGAAAATCACCCGAGGGTTAGTGCATTCCTTTTGAAAGTGGCCTTCCTGTCGGCACCATCGACAAGTCGTTCGAGGATTATATGGTCCTTCTTCAGGCTGACTCACCATACAATGCCTCTCCTGTGGCCTTCTTCGATGTGTCGTCGTTGTGCTGTCCTGGTTTGCTTGGATACTTACGCAGTCCTCTGCTATGCTCTCGAAATCTTCCGCGAGTCCGATGAGTTCACGGAGGTTACAGAAATCTTTCCGCCGGATATAATATTGGTATTCCTGACGGCAGTTCCGGAAGATTCTTTCCACCTGCTCCTCTTCTGGATAATTCGCATGCCTCATCAGGTTCTGCATCGTAATTACGTAGTCTTTGAATTGTTTCTGCGGCTTCTGGCGTCTTTGGCGGATTTCATCGTCCAGACGTTCCCAGTATCTTGTGGGCAGGAAGAATTGCAAAAAGTCCGTCTTGAAGTTGCTCCAGTCCTGCCACCTCTGGTTGTTGCTACGGAACCACAGCAAGGCTCGGTCGCGAAGCAACTCCGGCATAGTCCGGGGAAGCAGATTTCTACTCAACGAGTATGCATCCGCGAGCTCTTCCAATCTCTCGATAAACAGAAGAGGCTCTTTGCCACCGTCGTACCGCACTGACCATTTACGCACCTGGTCGATAACCATTGGGTACGATGCCCCTGGTGCCTCTGTTGGGTTTCGTATGGCAATTGTTTCCCTTGGTACTGGGGACGTCGTCCTGCTTACGACCGCCTTTGGTTCCGTGTAATCCTGTGAATCCGTAGGGTTTAGGGATATTTGAGGCAGCGGTGATGTGCCACGGGTATGCTTCTTTTCCAACTCGATGAAGCGAGTTTCGTCCTCTGACGTGACGTCTCGCCCGGTAATATAGTTGGAAAAACGTTTTCTCAGTTCTTCTACCGAACCGTTGGTATCCAGTCTGAATTCGTTCATATAATTTTTTAGTTCATCTTTCGATAGGTTATACACCCAGCTCGTTCTGACCATTTTGGCTGTATTCTGGTGTTATTGGGTTATTGTTTTATTAAATTTGGTTTTAAAATTCCAGGGTCCCTGCTCGGTCGCCAATTGTAACGGAGTTTCCCAGCCGGGGTAGAACTCAGCGTGACCAGGGTTCTATTTTAAATTTGGTCGTTACAATGATAAGATTTGTTTGTTTAGGGTTTTTGGAATTTTATATTTATTTAGTTCAAGTATATTCAATATTAATTTATACAAAGGATATTTGTGGCCCCTTGAGGCATGTAGTGATAATTTTTCCTGTGACAAAGATTTTATGACATTAATAGTTATTTTATATAAAGTTTGATAATTTTCCTGTGAGAAGATATTAGGAAATTAGTGTTTATTTTATATAAAGTTTGATAATTTTCCTGTGAGAAGATATTAGGAAATTAATGTTTATTTTATATAAAGTTTGATAATTCTCCTGTGAAAAAGAGGTTAGGAAGTTAGTTATTTATTTTATATAAAGTTTGATATAATGCTTTGATGGCGGATGAGTTCACACTCTTAAGCCACTAATGTGAGGATTCAGTCAGCGTTGCAGCGTTTAGCTTCAGCGGTAATGGCAAGGTAAGTACTCTTAAGCCACTAATGTGAGGATTCAGTCAGCGTCGAAGCGTTAAGCTTCAGAGGTAATGGCAAGGTAAGTACTCTTAAGCCACTAATGTGAGGATTCAGTTAGCGTTGCAGCGTTTAGCTTCAGCGGTAATATCAAGGTAAGTACTCTTAAGCCACTAATGTGAGGATTCAGTTAGCGTTGCAGCGTTTAGCTTCAGCGGTAATGGTAAGGTAAGTACTCTTAAGCCACTAATGTGAGGATTCAGTTAGCGTTGCAGCGTTTAGCTTCAGCGGCAATGGCAAGGTAAGTACTCTTAAGCCACTAGTGTGAGGATTCAGTTAGCGTTGCGGCGTTTAGCTTCAGCGGTAATGGCAAGGTAAGTACTCTTAAGCCACTAATGTGAGGATTCAGTTAGCGTTGCAGCGTTTAGCTTCAGCGGTAATGGCAAGGTAAGTACTCTTAAGCCACTAATGTGAGGATTCAGTTAGCGTTGCAGCGTTTAGCTTCAGCGGTAATGGCAAGGTAAGTACTCTTAAGCCACTAATGTGAGGATTTAGTTAGCGTTGCAGCGTTAAGCTTCAGCGGTAATGGCAAGGTAAGTACTCTTAAGCCACTAATGTGAGGATTCAGTTAGCGTTGCAGCGTTAAGCTTCAGCGGTAATGGCAAGGTAAGTACTCTTAAGCCACTAATGTGAGGATTCAGTCAGCATTGCAGCGTTAAGCTTCAGCGGTAATGGCAAGGTAAGTACTCTTGAACCACTAAGTAGTCGATTCCAAAAGGAACTCAGGAAGACTGCCCTTTCTATCGAGCTGCGTGCTCCTTTTATACTTTTCCGCTGTTAAGCCGGCGTGGTTTTCGTTTGTTTGTCGTCGTCCTTGTGTTTTGTTGTTGTTTTCTTCGGTTTGTCCCTTTATAGTCCGATGCATATTGCCATATATTGTTGGCAATATACGTGATCGACGTGTTTTGCATACATGTTTCATATTTAATATAATATACATGTTTTCTCGTATTGCAATATTCATGCAATATACATGTTCTGTTGTATTGCAATATACATGTTTTGATTTTATTATACGCATATGCGTATATATGCGTGGTGTGTTTGTTTGCTCTGCTGACGTCATTTACACATTTGGTTTTTTTGAAAACGGTTTGTGTTTTGAAAAGTTTCATCGGTCATCGACCCCATCAGCCGTTTGTCTAAAGTTAGTGTGCATTGGTTTCCGATCGGTGCGTAAGTGTCCACTGCCGCCTGGGTGTGAGAGGGACAGCCATATTTTCGGGCGAATTCAATGCTGCTATCGTTTTGTGCTTGATTTCTTTTTCTTTTTGGAATTTTCTGTTCGCCTATGACTCATGGTAGATCAGTTGCGTCGGATTGGTCACTGCAGTTTCGCTCGACTCGGTGGTGGTTAGATTCACCGCCTGTGGTTGGTTGTCCTTTGAGTGCTTGCCTGCTTTTATGAGAAAACGAGAATGGTGGATATTGAGTCATTTTTTTGTGTTGTGTTAGGTGCTTTATTGACTACCATTTCCACTCTTCTTTTATATTAAGTGATTTTTGTGTAGTTTTGTGTGAGCAAAATTCTATTACAGAGTTTTGTTCCTCAAACTCCCCCGTTGCTTCGATGGACAAGCACTTACCCTTCCCAATAATTAGAGCTGTGATACGGCAGCCCTCTTGGAAGTGAACGAAACCAGGTTGTGATTGGCATGCGGTTCATTTTTGTTTTGGTGACTGCGTTAATTATTGGTGGCGGTAGGTACTGTAAGGTTCCAGATGACTGTGGCGACTGTGACTGCTGTGGTGACTGTGACAAATGTGGCGACTGTGACTGCTGTGGCGTATGTGACGAATGTGACATCGGTAGCTGTGGCGGTTGCGGCGACCTTAATAGCTTTCGATAAAGTTGGTGGCTTTGGCGACGGTGATAATTTCTAAAAGCGGCTTTGGTTAATGGCGATGGATCTTCTGGCTGTTGCGACTGTGACGGCTGTGACGGCTGTGGCGACTTTGACGGGTTTGTGTTGGGTTGATGGCTGTGGCTGTGGCGACGGTGATGCGTGATGGTGATCCTAAAAGCCGAAATGGTTCGTGGCAAAGGTTTTTCCGGCTTCTGGTGGTTTGGAGTGACGGAGGTTCTCTTCAACAATGATGATTGTTTAGCTGTTGTAGATGACTTCTGGTAATACTTTCTGCTTAGACGTCTGTGGCAATCTTTGGCGAGAGTCCTGACTGTATGTTTAAACGGATGTGGTGATACGCTATGGTGTCTCTCGCCGATTCTATGGCTCTGTTGTTTTGGACAGAGGTAACTAGGATGCGACGACTTTTGATGTCCTGAAAGTGAAGATATTTTGTCTTTTGGCATCTGTAAGGGTTTTTGGTGGCTGCGACGTCTTCTGCTGGACGGTGTGACTGCTGGCAAGTGTGTCTTTAACGGCTGTTGGGTCTTTGACAATTGTGGTTGCTCTAGTTCTTGGAGTGTGTTGCACGTCAGACGTTTAACCGGCCGTGCTGGTCCAGTTTGTAGTGTTAACCACTCACCTCTGAGACTAAAAGTGGCCCTATTTCTTGTAAGGAAGTCCATTCCCAATGTAAGGTCATCAGCGGCGTTCGGCAACACCAGCAAGCGCAGGGAACTTAAGGATTCCCCAAACTGAAGGTTGATGTTCAACACTTGACGGACTGTTATCTGACTTCCGTTAGCCATTTGTATTGGGATGTGCACGGAGTTGGTGTTGTCTTCATTTCTTACCCTTTCTGCCAAAGCTTCGCTGACGAAACTGCGGGATGCTCCGGTGTCAATAGTGGCCTGAACGGGTTCGCGGTTTATGATAATGTGAGCGAGAATTCGGTGTCGATACTGGATCAGGGCTGACTTCTCGGTGGACAGGAGCAAATGACGATGCTCAGCGTGTAAATTGCGTTGACGGCAGCAGTCAATTGTCCTGATATTCTGTTGGCCACAATCCCAGCAGAAAATCAACCGAGGGTTAATGCATTCCTTTTGAAAGTGGCCTTCCTGTCGGCACCATCGACAAGTCGTTCGAGGATTATATGGTCCTTCTTCAGGCTGACTCACCATACAATGCCTCTCCTGTGGCCTTCTTCGATGTGCCGTCGTTGTGCTGTCCTGGTTTGCTTGGATACTTACGCAGTCCTCTGCTATGCTCTCGAAATCTTCCGCGAGTCCGATGAGTTCACGGAGGTTACAGAAATCTTTCCGCCGGATATAATATTGGTATTCCTGACGGCAGTTCCGGAAGATTCTTTCCACCTGCTCCTCTTCTGGATAATTCGCATGCCTCATCAGGTTCTGCATCGTAATTACGTAGTCTTTGAATTGTTTCTGCGGCTTCTGGCGTCTTTGGCGGATTTCATCGTCCAGACGTTCCCAGTATCTAGTGGGCAGGAAGAATTGCAAAAAGTCCGTCTTGAAGTTGCTCCAGTTCTGCCACCTCTGGTTGTTGCTACGGAACCACAGCAAGGCTCGGTCGCGAAGCAACTCCGGCATAGTCCAGGGAAGCAGATTTCTACTCAACGAGTATGCATCCGCGAGCTCTTCCAATCTCTCGATAAACAGAAGAGGCTCTTTGCCACTGTCGTACCGCACTGACCATTTACGCACCTGGTCGATAACCATTGGGTACGATGCCCCTGGTGACTCTGTTGGGTTTCGTATGGCAATTGTTTCCCTTGGTACTGGGGACGTCGTCCTGCTTACGACCGCCTTTGGTTCCGTGTAATCATGTGAATCCGTAGGGTTTAGGGATATTTGAGGCAGCGGTGATGTGCCGCGGTTATGCTTCTTTTCCAACTCGATGAAGCGAGTTTCGTCCTCTGACGTGACGTTTCGCCCTGTAATATAGTTGGAAAAACGTTTTCTCAGTTCTTCTACCGAACCGTTGGTATCCAGTCTGAATTCGTTCATATAATTTTTTAGTTCATCTTTCGATAGGTTATACACCCAGCTCGTTCTGACCATTTTGGCTGTATTCTGGTTTTATTGGGTTATTGTTTTATTAAATTTGGTTTTAAAATTCCAGGGTCCCTGCTCGGTCGCCAGTTGTAACGGAGTTTCCCAGCCGGGGTAGAACTCAGTGTGACCAGGGTTCTATTTTAAATTTGGTCGTTACAATGATAAGATTTGTTTGTTTAGGGTTTTTGAAATTTTATATTTATTTAGTTCAAGTATATTCAATATGGTATCCAGACACTTTCTCGAAAAACATTTGCTCGAAAAGCATTTTCTCGAAAAACATTTACTCGAAAAACATTTACTCGAAGAACATTTGCTCCAAAATGTATAAAACGACATTTGCTCGAAAAACATTTTCTCGAAAACTAAATAGTCTATGTTTTCAACCTTCTAAAAACTATCGCGCGTAATTTTTGTTCGCGAAACGCGAGCTTTTTTTAAATTTTTTTGTTATTAATTTAACCAAAAAAATACGTTCGAGCAAATGTTTTTCGAGAAAATGTTTTCGAGCAAATGATTTTCTAGAAAATGTTTTTCTAGCAAATGTTTTTCTAGAAAATGTCATGGAACCATTCAATATTAATTTATACAAAGGATATTTGTGGCCCCTTGAGGCATGTAGTGATAATTTTTCCTGTGACAAAGATTTTATGACATTAATAGTTATTTTATATAAAGTTTGATAATTTTCCTGTGAGAAGATATTAGGAAATTAGTGTTTATTTTATATAAAGTTTGATAATTTTCCTGTGAGAAGAGGAGAAAAAGAGGTTAGGAAGTTAGTTGTTTATTTTATATAAAGTTTGATATAATGCTTTGATGGCGGATGAGTTCACAGCGTGTAGCCTCAGCGGTTATGGCAAGGTAAGTACTCTTAAGCCACTAATGTGAGGATTCAGTCAGCGTTGCAGCGTTTAGCTTCAGCGGTAATGGCAAGGTAAGTACTCTTAAGCCACTAATGTGAGGATTCAGTCAGCGTCGAAGCGTTAAGCTTCAGAGGTAATGGCAAGGTAAGTACTCTTAAGCCACTAATGTGAGGATTTAGTTAGCGTTGCAGCGTTTAGCTTCAGCGGTAATGGCAAGGTAAGTACTCTTACGCCACTAATGTGAGGATTCAGTTAGCGTTGCAGCGTTAAGCTTCAGCGGTAATGGTAAGGTAAGTACTCTTAAGCCACTAATGTGAGGATTCAGTTAGCGTTGCAGCGTTTAGCTTCAGCGGTAATGGCAAGGTAAGTACTCTTAAGCCACTAATGTGAGGATTCAGTTAGCGTTGCAGCGTTTAGCTTCAGCGGTAATGGCAAGGTAAGTACTCTTAAGCCACTAATGTGAGGATTCAGTCAGCGTCGAAGCGTTAAGCTTCAGAGGTAATGGCAAGGTAAGTACTCTTAAGCCACTAATGTGAGGATTCAGTTAGCGTTGCAGCGTTTAGCTTCAGCGGTAATGGCAAGGTAAGTACTCTTAAGCCACTAATGTGAGGATTCTGTTAGCGTTGCAGCGTTTAGCTTCAGCGGTAATGGTAAGGTTAGTACTCTTAAGCCACTAATGTGAGGATTCAGTTAGCGTTGCAGCGTTTAGCTTCAGCGGTAATGACAAGGTAAGTACTCTTAAGCCACTAATGTGAGGATTCAGTTAGCGTTGCAGCGTTTAGCTTCAGCGGTAATGGCAAGGTAAGTACTCTTAAGCCACTAGTGTGAGGATTCAGTTAGCGTTGCGGCGTTTAGCTTCAGCGGTAATGGCAAGGTAAGTACTCTTAAGCCACTAATGTGAGGATTCAGTCAGCGTCGAAGCGTTAAGCTACAGAGGTAATGGCAAGGTAAGTACTCTTAAGCCACTAATGTGAGGATTCAGTTAGCGTTGCAGCGTTTAGCTTCAGCGGTAATGGCAAGGTAAGTACTCTTAAGCCACTAATGTGAGGATTCAGTTAGCGTTGCAGCGTTTAGCTTCAGCGGTAATGGTAAGGTAAGTACTCTTAAGCCACTAATGTGAGGATTCAGTTAGCGTTGCAGCGTTTAGCTTCAGCGGTAATGGCAAGGTAAGTACCCTTAAGCCACTAGTGTGAGGATTCAGTTAGCGTTGCGGTGTTTAGCTTCAGCGGTAATGGCAAGGTAAGTACTCTTAAGCCACTAATGTGAGGATTCAGTTAGCGTTGCAGCGTTAAGCTTCAGCGGTAATGGCAAGGTAAGTACTCTTAAGCCACTAATGTGAGGATTTAGTCAGCATTGCAGCGTTAAGCTTCAGCGGTAATGGCAAGTTAAGTACTCTTGAACCACTAAGTAGTCGATTCCAAAAGGAACTCAGGAAGACTGCCCTTTCTATTAAAGATATTTTATTAAACATTTAGATATTATACAATTTTGACTTAAAAACTAAACTTATAACTATTATTATTAAGTGTCGGCTCAACAATAGGGGCCCGACGTATGTACATTGTCTTTTTTTGTATTGCTTATTATTAAACAATATTTTTTACTACTTAATCTACTACATGTTTATTTTTAAAGCAATTTAATTTTAAACGATAAATTTTAAAATAAAATAAAAATGAAGAATAATATTAAAGGGGGTATAAACAGGGCGATCTTCAGCCTCTGTAATGTTGATTGCTGGCCTTCTCGTAGAAGGAGACGTCTTGATTATTAAAGATGTCGTCAAATCTAGCATCTGTGAATCCTCTGATGTTTATATAGCGGTGGTTTGGCTCGATTTCTTCGATTCTCAGTCCTTGCATCTCCGGACTTGGATGTGTTTCCAACCCATCAACGAATTTCTTTGCCATTCGGAACAAGTGGTCGGTTATGGGCAGCAGACCTGCCGCGTCGTAAAGCCTTGCACTCGAGACAAACTTATAGCTGTTTGGCTCCCTCCAGAGTCCTGTAAAGATCCTAAGTACCTTCCTTTCAAATAGGGAGATCTTCTTCATCGTTGTTGGACTGCCCTTTCTATCCAGCTGCGGCTCCTTTTATACTTTTCCGTTGTTAAGCCGGCGTGGTTTTCGTTTGTTTGTCGTCATTCTTGTGTTTTGTTGTTGTTTTCTTCGGTTTTTCCCTTTATAGTCCGATGCATATTGCTATATATTGTTGGCAATATACGTGATCGACGTGTTTTGCATACATGTTTCATATTTACTCTAATATACATGTTTCTCGTATTGCAATATACATGTTTTGTTGTATTGCAGTATACATGTTTTGATTTTATTATACGCATGCTCAACCATATGCGTGGTGTGTTTGTTTGCTCTGCTGACGTCATTTACACATTTGGTTTTTTTGAAAACAGTTTGTGTTTTGAAAAGTTTCATCGGTCATCGACCCCATCAGCCGTTTGTCTGAAGTTAGTGTGCATTGGGTTCCGATCGGTGCGTAAGTGTCCACTGCCGCCTGGGTGTGAGAGGGACAGCCATATTTTCGGGCGAATTCAATGCTGCTATCGTTTTGTGCTTGATTTCTTTTTCTTTTTGGAATTTTCTGTTCGCCTATGACTCATGCTAGATCAGTTGCGTCGGATTGGTCACTGCAGTTTCGCTCGACTCGGTGGTGGTTAGATTCACCGCCTGTGGTTGGTTGTCCTTTGAATGCTTGCCTGCTTTTATGAGAAAACGAGAATGGTGGATATTGAGTCATTTTTTTGTTTTGTGTTAGTTGCTTTATTGACTACCTCTTCTTTTTATTTGAGTGATTTTTGTGTAGTTTTGTGTGGGAAAAATTCTATTACAGAGTTTTGTTCCTCACAATCTCACAAGCGAAGTACGGTTGCATTCTGTATAACAATGGCTGGCCAAATTTTACAGCCACATATATTATTCTCAAATTTGAAGAACAAACCTTTGGTAAGTAAAGGTTGTCTTGTAGACGTCAATAAAACCGGTATGTAGAACGACCAGATCCTTGACGAATACATCAAGAACATTATCGTAAAAAGAAAAGAAACTGCGTTTTATAAGCACCAGTATTACTGCTTATTGATCATTATGGGCATTATGTTAAATTATTCAACAGTAAAGGTGGGAAAAAAATAATTCTTAATTCTGATACCTGCAAATCTTACCGGAATTTTACAGCCACTCGATGTTGTACAGAATCGCAGTTTCCAAGAATTTAACAGTACAAAATATGATGAATATATCTCAAGAGCAAACAAAATCAGGTAATCCTAAAGTACCATCATACTTAGCTGTTTCAGAATGGGTCTTAGCGTGGATTAAAACACAAACGATGGAAAGTGTAAAGAATACATTTTCGACTTGTGGAATTGGTCCTAGAGAATGTTTTAATATAGATAATTTGCATACTCCATTAAAAGTGTTGCTATCGCCATTAACGGATATCCATGACTGAATAGAACAGTATGGTACCACATAGATAAATACATCTTATTTTGATGAGGAGCCTTCGGAATGGTTCTTTCCATCAGATGAAAAGACAGAAACAAGTTTCTTCCGATGTATCATGCAATTGCTATAAGCCAATGGTACGATTTCCGACGGTATTGAATTTATAGATTGGATCAATGCCCAATAATCGTTGACATTATAAAAAAAAACACAATTTTTGACTCGCTGTATGGTGAGTTAGATATAGCTACCATATTGAAAGGAGAGTGCACATGCACAAGCTCTCGATTGGAGTTAAGAGCCGTGTCCATTTATGAAAAATGGGAAATAAAACTAATTGAACTGAATGAAGAATTTACGAAAATAGATGAGGTTATCTATAAAGTTGAGGGTTCCTTAAAAGTTTTATTGTTTGTAAGCTCCCAAGAATATTTTGGATATAAATTATAAAAATTTATTATTTTAAAACTAATTTAATATTATGAATTATTTGTGATTTTATTTTAATATACTGTGATGAAGTATGTTGTTACTATTTATTTTTTTTATTTATTTAAATAACGAATAAAGAATAAATTAATTTCGATTTAACTTAAACTTATTCTTATCAAATTTTAAATCGGAATTTTCGTATAGAAGGACTGGTCCTTATATTTTAAGTCCTTTTATTCAAATATTTCTCATAAACTTTTATATTTTCAAAAAAAAAAAAAAAAAAACTTAAATAGAAGGACTGGTCCTTATTTTCGAGGAAAGACAGTAGCTTCTCGCAACCATTCGTGTTGAGTATGTATATTTTTGCACACAAATGGAAGGGACCTGCAATTTAAGGCCGGATTCGAACGGCGAATTGAGAAGCTTTCCGTGACAAGTTATTACTCTCGGAACATTTGTCACCCATTCGCGAGAGGTGGGACACCGTGAAAAATACTTTTGATGTTACTGGGATTCGAACCACGAACCCCCTGCTCAGTAGCCATGCTCATTTCCACTGAGCCAGGGCGGTTTACGTTTAAAAACCCATTTATTGTTGATCGGATTTCGACCATTTGGCAAATAACCAAGTTTCCAAGTGCCATTGTCAATTAACGACCGATACTCATCATGCATCGCCTGTTTAAAGTGATCCTTTTCTAAACTATTGAAAGCCTCGTTTACCGTAGTAGTCGCTGCATTTGCAGTAACGGTCAACCGGTCTGGTTTTCCTCTCAGATTGACGATAAATTAAATATCGCTGTCATCATTTATATTAATCTTCTCATCCGGATCATAATCTCCAGTATGTCTCGATTTCGAAATCCTGTGTTTGTTCCAAAGTGCTACCTCGTTGAGAAGTTTGTTCAAGACAACTAGTGAACCAAAAACTAAATTGACGAACATCTGGTTTCACTCCTGTCCACACTTCGATCGGCGATTTATTGTTTAAAACTGTTCTTGTGTGATTTTTAATGTATGCCGCCGTTTTCATTGCCTCTCCCCAATATTTCTTTGGCAATTCGGCTTCCTGAGGTATACATCGCGCTTTTGCACTAATCGTTCGAATCGTACGCTCTGCAAGCCCATTTTGTTGTGGGGTATAAGGCACGGATGTCTGATGTTGAATTTAAATTATTAATGATTTAAATTTACTTGAACAAAATTCCGTACCGTTATCGCTTCTAAACGTTTTGATTTTCTTGTCTAGCTGATTCTCAACAAACGTTTTAAAAATGCAAAACTTATCAAATACTTCGCTCTTATGTTTTAGCATATATACGAACGTTCGGCGGCTAAAATCATCCACTAAAACAAGTATGTACCGGTTTCCGTCAATCGATGCGCATTCAGCCATCCCTATATCTGCATGTATCAACTCAAGCAATGGATTTGCTCTTTATCATTTCCGTTTATAGCATTTGCAAGTCTGTCTGCCTTTGCAAACATACGACACATGCTCCTTTTCGCTCTTCGTCAACATATGACATACAGCTCCGTTACGCGTTTTACTTAGATCCGTTTTACTTAGATCGTTAACATGCTCAAATCTAGGATGCCACAAATCCATTGAACCATTCACCTTCGCCATTGCAAGTGGTGTTTCATTCAAACTTCTTGAGCTACTTGAGTTATGGAAACCATCTAATTGATAAAGCTCATTTGACATGGTTCCTGTTGCCAATACATGACCGTGTGAATTAGGAATAACACAACCTTTGAAATAAAAAGTAACTTAATTTCCTTTAGATGTAATTTGGCTTACTGAAGTAGATTTGCAGTCAAATCCGGTACACACAGTACATTCTCAACATTGACTTGCTTGCGTTCGTTTTCAATATCAACGCAAAACTTAACAGCTCCCGTACCCCATTTCACTTTCATCAATTCTCCATTGGCTGCTCGAATGTTATTTGCTTCATGTGTTTTCGATTCGTTTATCGATTCCTCATTTTTATTTGTCGCGCCTGAATCGACGTACCAGTTGTTTTCGCCGTACTTTCCGCTGAGAAAAACCGCACTAAAATTGATAAGAGCATTCTTGGGATCACTCGATTTATTTCCCTTATTTTGTCCTTGCGAATTTTTATCTGTTTTCCTCAGTTTTTCCGGACAGCTAGATGATTCATGGCCTTTTTGTCTACAAGAATAACAAATTAATTCCCTTTTTTGTGAAAAGGGAAAAGGGTTCTTACGGCAAATAACGCCCTTTGATCTTGTAACAGGTTTGTCTTCACATCTTCGCTCGAAAGTTGTTTATTTATTAAGTTGAAAAAAATCGCCAACTATTCGCCAGGCACCTCAAAACCTATCTCCGTGAGATTATGCGCTGTAGAAATGATTTCTGTCACGTAAACATCCATCATCTCACAACTTTCCAATTTTGTGTTGACTATATTGTGCACTAATGGCACTTTACCCGCTGCTCCTTTATCTTCAAATGTCGTCTTCAAATTTGCCCAGACTTCTTCTACTCTTGTACCCGATCTAATGTGAACAAAATGCATTTTGTCGATGCTAAAAATAATCGATGCTGGCTTAAGCGTTCGTTTTCTCGTCGGTTTCTTCAGCCGTAATAAATTTTGCCAAGTCTAATAATTTTCGATAGCAAATTTCCAAGACGAATAATTATCTCGGCCTTGCAGCTTCTCAATCGATGATAAAATTGACGCCGACATTTCGATATCTTCACTTTCAACTACATTTGTTGTGACAGCTTTTGGCAATGTTTCCAATTTTACGCTTACGGCATGTAATCGAATAAAATTAATTAATTGAAACAACGAACACTTTTTTACTGCAATTTAAGGCATTTACTAAATGTTGATTTAGTTAGTTAGTCATTTAGTGATTAATACAACAAACGTTTTTTTTTTTTAATTTTTCACTAATTCATTATTATACGTGTATACGAAACTCTGCTATGTCGAAACACACTGGGTTTATTGCCTTCCTTACATTGTTGCACTATGTAATAGACTTTAACTGGTGAAATCGTTAACGTAGTATCGGTATCCATCGTAACGGATGTTGTTGATGTTATCTATTCTCATCAATCTCGGGGATGGTTTATCCCTGTAATGTGCCACCAACTCACCAGCTCTCCTTTATGGATGGAAGTCAACACCGTTATCTGTGAGGCACAGACCATCCGAGCGCACGCGTTTACTACGGCTCGGCTCGTTGGGAACCGGGGTAGGGTCTTTGTTGACTCGCGACTCACTCCATTTACAAATATAATAGCGTGCTGAATCAAGAAAATTAGAAGATCTTTAAGGTTAGGAAAAGTGATACGAACCGAGAAAACTGCAGCCTTTAGAGTTCACTGGGAGGTAAACCCACCTACCGTTGTATTGACGTGGACTGGGAAGAGGTACCACGATCTTCCAGGCAACTTACTCCCCTTCTCTGCACACATTTCCTGGGTACCGTTGGTCATCGTACCCCTCAGGAGGTCTAACCCTTTTGCGACCATGGTTATACCTAGCCTTTAGGGAGCCTAGAAATAATAACAAATCAAGGTTCATTGTGAAATAATCAATTCACGTTAAATAACAATAATGCTACAATGAAATAATTTGCTTGGGTACGTATACGGGCTTCAACTTATACTACAATAAATGTGAGCCGAGTTGAAAGTACAACGTTTTAGGATTATTTTAAGCGATTTTCGAGGCCGAAATGGCGAAATTTGAAATTGAAGAGAAGGGTCGCACTGCAAACACCGAGACGGAGGAAGAGAACATTTAGAATATATACAGGGTGTCCACTAATTCGTACACAATAACTTGGGAAAGGATTCTTGGGTATATTCTAAGAAAAAAATCGTTCTACAGTAAGATTTTATCTCCAATATTGACATCATTTATCGGGGATTTAAGAAAAAGCCCAAAATAATTCCATAATTTAACTTACCCAAGCAAATTATTGCACTTATGGACTTCCCGATTTCATGGAAGGATTTTTCAGCATGTAGATTGGGTCTAAGCTTTAATGACGCGGATGTATGTTGGTTTGGTAACGGTAGCCATAGACTAGGTATGTCATTGATTTTTTGTACTTTTATTTTTTTTTCTGTATATATAGGCAAAAACCAGATGGAAAAAAACAACCCATAAAAATTTAAAATTTTTTTTTAAATTCTCTAATAGAAGATACATATGTGTGCAAAGTATGAACCGGGTTAATTTGGAAAAAATTATGGGTCTATTCTTTTATTCAACCCGAGCGAGCAGTGTACGTCAAAAATTTACACTGTGTTCTTTTATTCACCCGGGGTAATTTTACTCTGTACTTTGTGTTTTTTATTGTGAACCGAGCACGACACGGTGTATACACAGTTTCCTATTTTTTACTCTGAAGTGAATATCAGTGTAAGGCAGAGTAAAAATCTAGTAGCCCTGAAAAGTTTGCTGTCACATAAAAATAACGGACAAATGGATAATTCTCGTAAATCAGACAGTAAGTTTAATTCATAAAAAATACACACATAAAAAATTTATAAAATAAAATACATTATTTATATTTTAATATATTTTTCTCTGTTATATTTTACTAATCATTTTTATATTTTAGCTTTCCATTGGACTCATGATCAAACAATGAGCCTTATAAGTTTGATTAAAGACAATTATGACCAATTAGCAACAGGTGTGAAGAAAACCATTTTTCAAAAAGTTGGTGAAGAATTTAATAAAGATTCCAGTTTGAACCTAACGTGGGATCAAATTGAAAACAAATGGAAGAGCTTAGTACGTCAGTACAAAAAAACAAAAGAACGCAATGAAACAACAGGAAACAATAGGAATAGTTTTGGAATTTTTACGATGCTATTGATGAAATAGTTAAAGAATCACCCGAAATAACAGCTGTAGCAAGATTTTCGGAAACAAATTATTTGCTATTATATTTAATAATAATGTATCCATTTTTTATTTTATTTTTTCACACGAATTAAAATCGGTTTCTCAAATGTTTACTCGGTTTTACTCGGTTCTGTTTTTTATTCAACCCGAGCGAGTAAAGTTACCCAGTGTACACACCGAACATTTTTACACCGTGCAACACTCGCTCGGTGTACTCCGGGTAACTTTACTCGCTCGGGTTGAATAAAAGAATAGACCCTATTATAAGAGCCCCTCACTTCAAAATTTAACAAAATGTTTTGTCCATCGGAGTTATACATATGTTTAAAATGTGAAGAAAATCGGGCTAATTTTTAAAAAATTTATATGGGCACCCCTCGGGACTCAGGGTCCATTCGCTCGACGGAGCTAGAATATTAATTTTGGAGATTACTAATAAAGAAACAGTGGCTATGTGTGCAAGTGCCTGAATAGTATATAAAATTCATTTCGTTATAATGTGTATAATAATTTTAATGAATTAGTTCATCACTTATACAATCTTATTTGTTTACATTTATAGCTTGCAAATTGTTTGCAACAAATTAAAGTTAATAATATATAGATACTTAGATTAGGATATTTACACATCTAGTTTGTAAGCACAGATTATGTTTAGCTTTAATAGTTCAATGATAATGAGATAGGATAGGATAGTGTGACTACATTGATATACCGCCAGTTATTAGGCCTAAATTTAATTTAAAATCGTTTATTTACATTACATTATTTATACAGTCTTGTTTATTTATATTAATAGTTTCTTTTTGTAACACTTAGATCTATGAGATTTAAGAACTTAAGTCCAAATAATGTTCACATTCAGCTTGGTTTCGAAACAAATTTTTCAATCGAGGATATTGAAGATAAGAACTACTTAGCCCCTATAATTTTTTGATGAACTCCTTTGGTAAAAGGGCGAGAGAAACAGGTTGACCCCCACCCGGAGAAGGAAGTCCGGATCGGAGACCCCATGGAGGATACTGATTGGCGACAGATAGTATCGGTCATTGATTGAATAGTTGGTATTTTCAGAGAAAATGTCTTGGAGGATAAGGTTGTCATGATCCTGCAATGCAGCTATTCTTTTTTGAGAGTAAAATCAGGTAGTTGAGCAGGGGGATAATTCCAGAATCCTCATATAAAGTTTTATTTCTTTACCATTTCCCTGATGGTCCTTCTTTTAGAAATACAATTTCTTATTATTTTCCTCTCAAATATTTCGTATAGGTAGATGTTAAAGAGAAACGGGCCTAGGATGGAGCCCTGTGGCACACCAGCCAAGATTGGGATAGAGCCTGAGTTAGTGTTTTCAAAAGATACTTGTGTACTGCGATTAGAGAGAAATGAATGTAAGATTATTATGAATTTAGGGGGAAAGTTCAATAAGTTCAGTTTATGAATGAGACCCGTATGCCAAACGGAGTCGAATGCTTTATTTAAGTCTAGCAAGCAAGCGACTGTACACTTTTTTAATCTTAGATTTTTTTGGATCTGATGGTAATGGTGATGGTAACATTGAAAAATATACTTACGGAAGTATATTTTTATGGTAACATTTGGTGATTTTTTCTGTTTTCTCTCTTTGCACAGCCTTTCTGCTTTTTGTCATAAATTTGCAGATCATTCGTCATTTAGCAGGGTCTCAGTGATGTGTGGGAAACTGTATTGCGCACACTACACGACTAATATATATAAGCTGTATTTTAGCTGCATTTTATTTGCCGAGGAATAAGGAATTCGAATGTCAAAACCAGCCAAAACCAGCCAAACAGCAGGTTTTCCAATTCCAAAGAAGGAATTCGACAGTGCAATAGTTGTTGTAATTCCTTATTCTTCGGCAAATAAAATACGGCTTTTATTTGAATCCAAATAAGGAATTCGAATGTCAAAACCAGCCAAAACCAGCCAAACAGCAGCAATTGTTGTTGTAATTCCTTATTCCTCGGCAAATAAAATACGGCTATAATAGAAACACATTGACGCGGCAACAGTAGTAGTAGTAGTAATTTTTGTTGAGAATTTTTTTTACACTTTTGGTTTTTATAATATATACATTATTTCACTTAAATTTAGTAAATTGCCGACTTGGAATTGGCCAGGCTATACAAAATTGTATTTTAATTGTTTTTATTTTTTGATTTTAATCTTAGTCATGTTGAAAGAAGTAAATCTGTCGAAAATGATTATAGCCATATTTTATTTGCCGAGGAAGAACAACAATTGCACTGTCGAATTCCTTCTTTGGAATTGTGAAAACCTGCTGTTTGGCTGGTTTTGACATTCGAATTCGGAATTCGCTCGGCAAATAAAATGCAGCTTATGTGTCCACTCAATATGAACCATACTTATTTTGAATATAAGAACTAAACCTAAGAGAAAGAAATAAAAAGAATGGAAAGAGATGCAAATGGTAACAGGCAACAGGAGACACCAGTGGCTATGTGTGCAAGTGCCTGAATGGTATATAAAATTCATTTCGTTATAATGTGTATAATAATTTTAATGAATTAGTTCATCACTTATACAATCTTATTTGTTTACATTTATAGCTTGCAAATTGTTTGCAACAAATTAAAGTTAATAATATATAGATACTTAGATTAGGATATTTACACATCTAGTTTGTAAGCACAGATTATATTTAGCTTTAATAGTTCAATGATAATGAGATAGGATAGGATAGTGTGACTACATTGATATACCGCCAGTTATTAGGCCTAAATTTAATTTAATATCGTTTATTTACATTACATTATTTATACAGTCTTGTTTATTTATATTAATAGTTTCTTTTTGTAACACTTAGATCTATGAGATTTAAGAACTTAAGTCCAAATAATGTTCACATTCAGCTTGGTTTCGAAACAAATTTTTCAATCGAGGATATTGAAGATAAGAACTACTTAGCCCCTATAATTATTTGATGAACTCCTTTGGTAAAAGGGCGAGAAAAACAGGTTGACCCCCACCCGGAGAAGGAAGTCCAGATCGGAGACCCCATGGAGGATACTGATTGGCGACAGATAGTATCGGTCATTGATTGAATAGTTGGTATTTTCAGAGAAAATGTCTTGGAGGATAAGGTTGTCATGATCCTGCAATGCAGCTATTCTTTTTTGAGAGTAAAATCAGGTAGTTGAGCAGGGGGATAATTCCAGAATCCTCATATAAAGTTTTATTTCTTTACCATTTCCCTGATGGTCGCCTTCTTTTAGAAATACAATTTCTTATTATTTTCCTCTCAAATCTTTCGTTTAGGTAGATGTTAAAGAGAAACGGGCCTAGGATGGAGCCCTGTGGCACACCAGCCAAAATTGGGATAGAGCCTGAGTTAGTGTTTTCAAAAGATACTTGTGTACTGCGATTAGAGAGAAATGAATGTAAGATTATTATGAATTTAGGGGGAAAGTTCAATAAGTTCAGTTTATGAATGAGACCCGTATTCCAAACGGAGTCGAATGCTTTATTTAAGTCTAGCGAGCAAGCGACTGTACACTTTTTTAATCTTAGATTTTTTTGGATCTGATGGTAATGGTGATGGTAACATTGAAAAATATACTTACGGAAGTATATTTTTATGGTAACATTTGGTGATTTTTTCTGTTTTCTCTCTTTGCACAGCCTTTCTGCTTTTTGTCATAAATTTGCAGATCATTCGTCATTTAGCAGGTTCTCAGTGATGTGTGGGAAACTGTATTGCGCACACTACACGACTAATATAAGCTGTATTTTAGCTGCATTTTATTGCCGAGGAATAAGGAATTCGAATGTCAAAACCAGCCAAAACCAGCCAAAACCAGCCAAAACCAGCCAAACAGCAGGTTTTCCAATTCCAAAGAAGGAATTCGACAGTGCAATTGTTGTTGTAATTCCTTATTCCTCTGCAGTAAAATACGGCTATAATGTCATTACTTAGAGATAATAATCGTATCAGTCGAATTAATGAAATGATGTGAATAGGGATTTTCTTATTTCGTTCATCATTACTAATAATAACATGTTATTAAACGACTGTGGTTTGTTTTTTAATGAAAGGCAACCAAAGTATTGTATTTTTCTATGTGCTTAATAGCTCAATAATCGAATGTTCTAATAACGCTATAATATGGCTATAATGAACTGTTGATGTTTATTTTTATGTGCAGTTGTCCACTTCTTTCTCTATGCATGTACATAAATCGAATTCCCTCATATTCCCACAATAATCGAATGTTCTAATAACGCTATAATATGGTTATAATGTACTGTTGATGTTTATTTTTATGTGCAGTTGTCTACTTCTTTCTCTATGCATGTACATAAATCGAATTCCCTCATAATTTTCTCATTTGTATCTGCTTTTCTTTCCTTCTGTCTTCCTTCCTTGTCATTTTTCTAACATTTTTCTGAATGTAAATCATGCATTAAGCGTATCGAAATATAGGGTCTATTCTCTTATTCAACCCGAGCGAGTAAAGTTACCCGGAGTACACCGAGCGAGTGTTGCACGGCTTAAAAATATTCGGTGTGTACACTGGGTAACTTTACTCGCTCTTAATCTGCCTTACACTGATATTCATTTCCGAAAAAAAAGGAAACTGTCTATACACCGTGTCGAGCTCGATTCATAAAAAAATACAGATAACAGAGTAAAATTACCCTGGTTGAATAAAAAACACAGTGTAAATTTTTGACGTCTCTGCTCGCTCGGGTTAAATAAAAGAATAGACCCATAATTTTCTGGCCTAGTGCGAACGTACTGTAATATAAGCTGTATTTTAGCTGTATTTCATTTGGAATCCGAATAAGGAATTCGAATGTCAAAACCAGCCAAAACCAGCCAAACAGCAGGTTTTCTAATTCCAAAGAAGGAATTCGACAGTGCAATAGTTGTTGTAATTCCTTATTCTTCGGCAAATAAAATACGGCTTTTATTTGAATCCAAATAAGGAATTCGAATGTCAAAACCAGCCAAAACCAGCCAAACAGCAGCAATTGTTGTTGTAATTCCTTATTCCTCGGCAAATAAAATACGGCTATAATAGAAACAGATTGACGCGGCAACAGTAGTAGTAGTAGTAATTTTTGTTGAGAATTTTTTTTACACTTTTGGTTTTTATAATATATACATTATTTCACTTAAATTTAGTAAATTGCCGACTTGGAATTGGCCAGGCTATACAAAATTGTATTTTAATTGTTTTTATTTTTTGATTTTAATCTTAGTCATGTTGAAAGAAGTAAATCTGTCGAAAATGATTATAGCCGTATTTTATTTGCCGAGGAAGAACAACAATTGCACTGTCAAATTCCTTCTTTGGAATTGTGAAAACCTGCTGTTTGGCTGGTTTTGACATTCGAATTCGGAATTCGCTCGGCAATTAAAATGCAGCTTATGTGTCCACTCAATATGAACCATACTTATTTTGAATATAAGAACTAAACCTAAGAGAAAGAAATAAAAAGAATGGAAAGAGATGCAAATGGTAACAGGCAACAGGAGACACCAGTGGCTATGTGTGCAAGTGCCTGAATAGTATATAAAATTCATTTCGTTATAATGTGTATAATAATTTTAGTGAATTAGTTCATCACTTATACAATCTTATTTGTTTACATTTATAGCTTGCAAATTGTTTGCAACAAATTAAAGCTAATAATATATAGATACTTAGATTAGGATATTTACACATCTAGTTTGTAAGCACAGATTATATTTAGCTTTAATAGTTCAATGATAATGAGATAGGATAGGATAGTGTGACTACATTGATATACCGCCAGTTATTAGGCCTAAATTTAATTTAATATCGTTTATTTACATTACATTATTTATACAGTCTTGTTTATTTATATTAATAGTTTCTTTTTGTAACACTTAGATCTATGAGATTTAAGAACTTAAGTCCAAATAATGTTCACATTCAGCTTGGTTTCGAAACAAATTTTTCAATCGAGGATATTGAAGATAAGAACTACTTAGCCCCTATAATTATTTGATGAACTCCTTTGGTAAAAGGGCGAGAGAAACAGGTTGACCCCCACCCGGAGAAGGAAGTCCGGATCGGAGACCCCATGGAGGATACTGATTGGCGACAGATAGTATCGGTCATTGATTGTATAGTTGGTATTTTCAGAGAAAATGTCTTGGAGGATAAGGTTGTCATGATCCTGCAATGCAGCTATTCTTTTTTTTTAAAGTAAAATCAGGTAGTTGAGCAGGGGGATAATTCCAGAATCCTCATATAAAGTTTTATTTCTGTACCATTTCCCTGATGGTCTTCTTTTAGAAATACAATTTCTTATTATTTTCCTCTCAAATCTTTGCATTTCTTGTGCAACATTGGGTGTAATGTAAACGTCTTTTTTAACGTCTCTTGAGTTAATGAGAACTTTAAGTTTCGCCGCAGCGGCTTTGCTGTTGCGGAGGTCTAATCTCGCGTGGGGATTCACTTTAAGACGTTCATGGAGACTGATTCCCAGGTACCTGATAGATTGCCTGAGAGGGATGGTGTTCCCTTCAATAACGAGTTTGAGATATCGACTTTCTCGTACCGCAAGATGGTGTCCCTTACCGGAGGCATTTCTAAAACAGATCAGACTGCATTTATTATAATTGGGTTTAATTCCCCATCTCTTATAATATAGTATTAACTCATTTAAGTGGTTTTTAACGCCATTGAGGGCCTCATGGGGCCTTTCATGGCCGCTAAAAAGAATTTTGTCGTCTGCGTAAAGAATTGTTTCGGAGTAGTTAATACTGTTAGGGAAGTCCTATAGGTAGATGTTAAAGAGAAACGGGCCTAGGATGGAGCCAACATGGAGCTGTGGCACAACAGCCAAGATTGAGTTAGTGTTTTCAAAAGATACTTGTGTACTGCGATTAGAGAGAAATGAATGTAAGATTTTTATGAATTTAGGGGGAAAGTTCAATAAGTTCAGTTTATAAATGAGACCCGCATGCCAAACGGAGTCGAATGCTTTATTTAAGTCTAGCGAGCAAGCGACTGTACACTTTTTTAATCTTAGATTTTTTCGTATCTGATTTTGCAGATATAAAAGTGCATGTTCTGTTGAGTGTCTACGTTTCAAGCCGAATTGCTGGTCTTGAGTGAGCTCAGTATCATCAAAATAGGAATGAATTTTTAAAAGGATAAATTTCTCAAGTATTTTCCCTATGTAAGAGAGTAGCGAAATCGGACGGAAGTTTTCCAAACTGTTAGAACTATTGTTTTTTTTTATTGGAATCATCTTAGCTTTTTTCCAGCTTGTAGGAAAATAGCAATTGTTAATACAATTGTTGAGTATTGGTGTTAAATGTTTGGCTATTTTTTTTTGGATTTACGGAGAATAACGTTTGAAATGTTATCTGGTCCGGATGATTTTTTATTGTTAAGTGAAAAAATTTCGGATTCAACAAAGCCACAAGAGACAAAAGATTCATTGGAAGTTGAATCTGACTTATTAAGGATACCAAATTCATCTAATTTTAAGGTTGCATTCCATACCTCGAAGGCGCTATTAAAAGTATTCACTGTTGATGTGTTTTCTGCGTCGCTTTATGGTACGGGTCCGTATAAAAGGATTCAAACGCATTTATTTTTTTCAGATGAAGAAGAAAAGACTCTGTCACCAAGCGCTAAAGTCATTTCAGAATCTGAAGCTTTATTTTTCCGACCCGTTATCCGATCGATTACTTTAAAAACATTCGCAGAGGGTTTCAGACTATTAAGTCTTGAACGAAATTACGAATTAATTTCTATTCTGACTTTTTCTTTTATAATTTTACTCAAGCAACTAATTCGCGATGACAATTCTATGTAATCCTGATTTATAAGATCCCCCAACCGATGGATTTTAGGTTTTTTTTTCCATATTTTTCTAATTTTAAAAAGCCCAAGCGTAGCCTCTGAAACCCTATGGTGGTTCGGGTGGAGTGATTTTTCTTTGCTGTGAGAAATAATGCAAATAATTAAAGACGCTGTGAAAGCAAATCAATTTCTACATTGGATTAGTTTCTATCTGTAGGAGGTGTTTGGTTGATTAAAATTGAGTAAAGTGATTGGTTAAAATTCAACCAGTTTGTGTCTTTAAAACACATGATGTGCCTCGGTGAGGTTGGAAGTGCAGAAGTAGATTGAAGATGAATGCTCATAAATACTGAAAAATGGTCAGAGATGGGATACAGCGTGAAACATGCAACATTGTCCCCTGGATGGTTGGCAGACCGGAGGTTAGCGGGTGTTATTAAAAAGTCTATGTGAGAACCAGAGCTCGGTCTAGTGGGGCCCTATGAGCAGCTATGATGTCGAACTCAAGGAAACGACTGTCCAAATACCACTGAGACAAGTGTTCGCGATTAATGTTTCTTACATCGTCACCCCAGAGATGGTGACGCGAATTAAAATCGCCACCAATGATTACGAAATCAAAGCTACTTAGGCATGATACAAGATCATTTAGGGCTTGAGGTAGAGCAGGGCCTATATTACAAGGAATGTAGATCGAAACCAACGCTAAAGTTTTCGTTGATTCGAAAACCTTAAGTGGAATGCAAGATATTGTGGTAGAAATGGTTTGGTTTTGAAAGTATATTTGAGAAAATTCTATTGAGTTTTCAACGAGGATACCTGTGCCTCGAACCGTGTTATTTCTGATAAGATCATACTCTCGATTGAAGCCGCATTTGGATTTGTTTTTTTTTCAAGCAAGTTTCCTGCAAAAGGAGCGCAGTAGGAAAAGTATCATTGTGTAGCTGCTCAACTTCTATTTGTTTGTCGGAAGAAAGTAGAGAATTGACGTTAGCTGTTAAAATATTTAGATTCAGGGTGAAATGGAGGAAATAAATAGCAAATAAGCACCAGGCTTCTCGTTTTGGTTTAATTTTTGGTACGTGGGCCAGAAGCACCTTATTTTAGCAATTAATTGCCCAATTGGCAATCCGAACAATTTCTGGGATTCGTTGATGAGATACGAAACATCACCACCAACCACGGAGCACGGGAGGGGGTTTGCCTGCCCTTTATTATTACCCTTTACAGCATCCGCAAAGGATAAACCAGCTTGAGGCCATTTATTGGCATCGGTATTGAATATAAGGTTATTCGAAGATACCTTATTTTTCTTTGGAAGTCTAGGAGCTACTTCCTCTCTTTTTTTAGATACAGCGATCTTATAGGGCATCCTTTGTAGTTGGCTGCGTGACCCGACACTCCACAGCTGACGCATGATGCTATAGATGTATCATCTTTTTAACCCAAATTACACTTTCCTTCTTCATGACTTTGAAGACACTTTACGCATCTTGCCACGAACGCACAATATTCAGCCACATGGCCAAATCTCTGACATCTGTAACACTGTCTTGTTCCAGAACTTCTGAGTCCCATCTTACCTTATGTCTGAGAAGGGACTTCAGCGTTTTGATTTGTAAAAGACTATCCCTATCCTCCAACACACATAGAAACATGTCAAGAGAAATTCCAGTTTCTTTGGACCATTTAGTCTCGAAGTTTTTAACAGTTACTTGTAATGAGGGCAACAATCTAACCAATTCGGACTGAATCTCCAAGGGAGAGAAACCCCCTGAAACCACTTTTAATACAGCATTGTATTTTTTCTTTTCGTTAGGAGTAAACGAAAAGGCCTCAATCTCGCCTAGCCTAAAAGCATCCAACAAATATTTATGTAGTGCTACATCTTTTACAAGAATTTTTATTCTACCGAAACATCTAGTGTCAAATTTAATAAAATCAGAGTTGTTATTTGACTTACTTAAAAAATCCAGTATGACCTTAGAAGATATTCCCTTTGCAAAAAGGGGGAAGACACCAGCTCTTCTGCTCCGTAGTATTTTTAACATTCGTGGATTGTGGGATGTTGGTTACAGGGGCTTGTTGTCCTCTGAATGATGAGTTGCTCGAAGGAGGTTCTTGGTCCAAAAGGTAGAAGCGGTTATTATTATTTGTTGGATCAATCGCAAATTTCTTTGTGCTGCTGTCAGTTATAAATTGCCGTCTTTTGCGAGCCATAATATTGGTAAAAGTGTCCTTGTTATTTGCGAGAATTTTGCTGAACGCAGTAACAGTATTATTTAAGTTCGAAGTCGCCGACGGAGCGACGGCTGTTATCGAATTATTAACTACGGAACTTCCAATTACTACGCTGTTATCAAGATGAAACATGTTGGCGTCACTATCATTCTTCCTTGAACTTTTATGGGAAGCGCCGGTGGCGTCTATCTCCATTTCGTTTTCACTCATTGGCACTGTTTCAGTGAGTGAATTTGGTGACGCCCACGAGTCTAAATTTGTAAAATAAATTATTTTATCTTCATTGTTTATCAAAGAAGAAGGCAAATTAAATGTTTTTTTTTGCATTTCAATGATTTTGATAAAGCTTTGTCTGGGGGGACCCTTGGTGGTTTATCACCATCCATTTCTAGGAATGTTTTTCTACGCACTTTAACTTTTTTCAGTGCTAAAGAAAACTTATGTTAGTCCAGCAAATACGGCAATTTCACAGTTTAACAATTTTCACTTTTGCTTGATTTAATTTAATAATTGAATGACAATTATAAGCAATTTGAACTATTGCTTAATTAACAAATATAAATAAAGCAAATTAAATTGAAACTTTGTTCACTAAAATTGGCTGCAAACGTAATTTTTTCGAAAAATACGCACAGACACAACCTCACTTGACGAGAAAAAAAATCCGATCTCTGACGCAGCTACAGCACACAGCAACTTTGACAGCTGCAGCGAATATTTGGAGCCACTGCTTTTCAATAGAACGGAACACATTAGTACAGCAACTACTACTTTAGACCTGGGTTTTAAGTTCGCTGTTGCTGTTCAAATGCAGCCAACCTTGCACGACATTTTTCAATCTTCCCAACGTGAAAATATTTTATGTCTGTCAACTCAAATGTAAACAAAAGAATTTGTTTGGTAATTTTGTAAGTGCAACGATATGGAGGAAAAACTTATTAAAAGCTTGAGAGATAATCTTTGGTGCTCTTAACGAATAGTGCGTGAGCCTAGTAAGGTGGATAAGAACTCAAATTGTCTCACCCCCTTCCCGCAGGCTTTGTGAAATTAGTAACTGTCCCTTTCTTTTGTGATGGAGAAGATTTTTATATAAAATCCATATATCTTTTTTGTCAAAGATCTCTCGAGTCCACAATCGTCTTCTTTTAAAAGAAGTCTAGACTACGACAGAAGCAAAATTTTTGCATAAAGTCGTACGACACAATCATATCAATTTTTAAATTCTCTATATTAACTTCACCTGCCCGTGGCAGGCTGGCTGGCTTGCACACCAAATCTTGTGATCAATTTTTAACCCACTTCCTAAAGCCCGATTTTATTGAAATTTTGCACACATATGTATCTCCCACGACAACACTTTCTATTAAAATTTGGGGCCCCTCGGGCCGCGGGGTCGGGGGGGCTCCCATACAAATATTTTACAAAAAGTACCCGATTTTATTCAAATTTTATACGCATGTGTATCTCCGTTGGGCAACACTTTTTATAAAAATGTAGAAGTGATCGGGCCCCGTGGTCGGGGGGCACCCATACTAATTTTATAAAAAAATATACCCGATTTTCTTCAAATTTTATACACATGTGTATCTCCGACGAACATCACTTTTTGTAAATATTTGGAAGTGATAGGGCCCCGGGTTTCAATGGGCACCCACACAAATCTTATAAAAAAAGTACCCGATTTTCTTCAAATTTTGTACGCATGTGTATCTCTGTTGGGAAACACTTCTTATAAAAATTTAGAAATCGGGTCCCGTGGTCGGGGGGCACCCATACAAATTTTATAAAGTACCCGATTTTCTTCAAATTTTATACGCATGTGTATCTACGTTGGGCAACACTTTTTGTAAATATTTGGGAGTGATCGAGCCCCGGGATCGGGGGGCGGAAGGCTCCATTAAATTTTTTAAAAATTTACCCGATTTTCTTCAAATTTTATACACACATGTTTAATCCTATGGACAACGCTTTTTGTAAAAATTTTGAAGTGGCCCCAAGGCCAAGGGGCTTCCATATAAATTTTTAAAAACTAACCCAATTTTCTTTAAATTTTATAGACATGTGTATCTCCGTTGGAAACACCTTTTGTAATTTTTTTTTTTTTTGGACTTTGCACTTTTACACTTTGTGTATCAATTAGAGAATTTACACAAAAAAATTTAATTTTTATGGGTTGTATTTTTAATTCACTTTTTGCGTTCCAAAACACAAGTAAATTCTAAAATGTCAATTTTCGTATAATATGTTTCACATTAGCTGTATTTTATTTGCCGAGGAATAAGGAATTACAACCACAATTGCACTGTCGAGTTCGTTCTTTGGATTGGAAAACCTGCTGTTTGGCTGGTTTTGGCCGGTTTTGACATTCGAATTCCTTATTCGGATTCCAAATCAATTACAGCTATTATGTACGTTGTGAGATGTTGCTTTTTCAATTGCTTTACTGTATTGTTTTGGCTAATCAAGCTCGGCTTACAACACCAATCGCATAAGCATAAAGCCAAAAATAAATCCAAGAAGTTTTTCGGATTTATAACTAAAACCATTTTTTGTTAAATTTTTTTTCGTAAAACTCTGCCCCAGATTTTTTTGTGGCTTTCAAGTTGTTCGTTTCCCCTTCAAAACGACTCTACCGTAGAGCTAAAACAGCTCTTGATATTCTGGGAGATTTACCCCTCTTTATACTAGCACAACAACAACACATGCAACAAAAAAATGTAAACAAAAGATTTTCGCCTTTCGTGTTCGATTTCCTTTTTGAAAAGTTCTGCGGTCGAGCGCGATTCTGGGGTAGAGTTTTACGAAAAAAAATTAACATTAGTTATATTTGCTGCGTTGCTTCGGCTAAACCAGCTTGGCTTACAACACCAATCGCATAAGCATAAAGCCGAAAATAAATCCAAAAAGTTTTTAGGATATAGTTATAGCGCCCACCGTAAGGCGGTGATAAAGCGACATGAAGCCGAAGTAAATTAAAATGTTCAGCATTAAAGAAACTAAAGCCATTTTATAGTACTGGTACTCACCGTAAGGCGGTAAAGCCAAAAGCTGTTTCTTTTAAAGCCAGCCGGCTTTGCCAAAGCAACGCAGCAAATATATAGTTGAAAGCCTTTAAATTTTCGATGCATTTTAATGTGTATGTGTTAAACAACACACCACCCGACGGTGAGCGCTATACTAAAAAATGGCTTTAGTTATAAATCCTAAAAACTTTTTGTATTAGTTTTGGCTTTATGCTTATGCGATTTTGTTGTAAGCCAAGCTGGATTAGCCAAAGCAACGCAGCAATTGTTTTGTTAAATCCAAATGATTGAACGCGGCCAGATTATTTTCTAATTTCTAGTTCAAATTGGTTTGTCGCCTATCTTTTGGTTGTTAAATTTATTTTTATATCCGATTGGTTTTGGACTAGACACTAAACTGTAGAAATGAGTATAATTCGATATAAATTTCTTCTTTCAAGATGTTCGCAATTTGGTGCAAAATATTTCTGGTTAAAAGGTATGTATTTCGGTACATTATACTATTCGTCAACAAATAAAATTATGTTTCTCCTGATGACATTTTCTGGAGATGTCCATGTTCATTCACAGAATATCTGGAGTAATCAGTAATTTCAGGGACATAATATGTTTGTATGTTAATTAAAATTATTTAGAATATTATAAAGTAGAAGCCCCTCACAGAAAATGAAGTAAATCGGGAAAATTTAGCATTCATTAAACTTATGGCTGTGTAGAACTAATGTTCACTTTTGATTTGATACCATTAGTGACTAGCGCCTGCTTTCAAACATACCCGCAATTTAATTTTTATAGAAAGGGTTTTTTCAATGACGATGGGGTAGTCTAAAATGCTGTCTATTTCTTAATGCATATTGTTGCAGGTCTTCAAATTCTCTATATTTATTTCAGTTGAATGTACAAAAATAATTTGCAATTAAATTGTAGAAATTGTTAAATAGAAACACTGAAACGTTCATAACAGTAATAATTTGTTTCGCGGACGAAGATAACCACTTCAACGGATATTGGTTAAACTGTGATTTAGGCCCTACCTCAAAAACAGGATAAACTACGGTACACGTATTTCTCGATTTGGCCTTCAAGATACCCCTCTCCTGAAAGCCCTAATTGAGCAGATTGCGAAAACCGCCATCTTGTTTGGTGGAGACGCCCACTTTAGGTGGGAGGGGCATCCAAATTTTTGAGTTTTTTTTTTAGAAAAATGAATTTTTCTAAATATTTAGAAGGAGGTATGGGGGTTAATTGATATCATACGAAAGGTAATAAAAATACCTTCCATTTAAAAAAAATGGGGTCAATAGAACCCCTTTCGACGGAGTAAGAATAAAAAACAAACTTTTCCATAAAAGTGTATTTTCAGAGTACGGATTTTGGCCGCAAATGTGAAAAACTCGCCTGAATGTGAGATGTCAGTTCGTATACGTACGAGGTGTATAGCATACAATTTTAAAGTTGTGTGATGTTTTTTCTTTCTTTGGCTTAGTATAATTTAATGACAGATTTTAGTATAAGATTCTGGTACAAATTCTGAATCGGTTCGATTTTGTCTTATGCAGACAACTCACGTACTCAAAACTAGGTGAGATGTGAAAAAGTCTCACCAAAGTGTTACTCATTGTTTCCACCTCAAATAACAATAAAATATTTTGCTTCTTGCATGTACACGTATACGGGCTTCAAATAATGCTACAATAAATGTGAGCCGAATTGAAGGAAAAATTTTGTAGGACTATTTTAAGCGAATTTCAAGGTCAGCACAGATCAAAATGGCGAAATTTGAAATTGAAGAGAAGGGTCGCACTGCAAACACCGAGACGAAGGCAGAAAAAAATTAGAACACATGTATTAGTGGGCGTTATAATTGTTAGCTGTGATCAAAACCTTCTCTATAGAAAGCCCAACTGTACGCATACTAATGCAGTGAAACTATCCCAAACGCGTCTGTGTTTGTGGGATGTGATGGGAGTGTACAAAAAATAAGCAGACGCATTTTATGAAATGCGCTAACTGGTGGTAGTGCAAAGAACGAGAAACAGAAAAACTTAATATGGATTTTGCTCTTTGTTGATTACCATTACATAAACATTTGGGATTTTTTTAAGCATGTATCTGTGTATCAGCGAAACAGTTGGGCTTTCTGTAGAGAAGGTTTTGGCTGCGATCACCGAAATTATGACCAAAACCACAACTAATGCACTACTAAACTCAATATTTGGAACACACATTGCCTTAAGAATCAGATGCAACAAAAACAGATGTTTTCTCATATGCGATAACATGTGCTCTAAATTTATTCCTTAATTTTTGCCGTGAATGCATTTCAGCGATGACTCCATAATTTTACTCACCCAAGCAAATTATTTTATTGTAGCATTTTTGTTATTTGAGGTGGAAACAACGAGTAACACTGCTGTTGACATTAAAGCAAAATCAAATTATGCGCATGCGTTAAAAATCATACTACTACATACAATATCTACTAATACTACGAACTTGCGGTTAAGATGTGAGTTTTTCACATTTGCGGCCAAAATCCGTGCTCAGATAGGAGTTTTTCCTTTTAAAAAACGATGGCGATTTTCACAATCTGCTCAATGAGGGCTTTCAGAGGAGATATGTATGGAAGCCCAAATCGAGTAACACGTGTATGTAGTTTGCTATATATCACCCGGTTTTGTATGGGGTGAGCATAATATGGTATCGGCCAGCATATGGTATGGGGTAAGCATAATTAGATAAAGTTGTATATAAACGCAATATAAATTGATTGTGGTGGGGCAAAAATACCGTTTTTACGGATACCGTGTGTGGGGATAATTTAATTTTTGCAAATTAAGAAGCACCCGGTGGCCACTGCAAGGAAATTGCCGCGCAGTACCATGCTAGTGTAGACGTAAATATCGATGCCCATATAGATCGAAAGTATAGAAAGGAAATTTCAAGGCCAAAATTTCCAATTATTGGATGCTTCTTCCAATTATTGGAATTTTTGATAACAAACGGCATGCTTCCCACCGACTCGTCACGAATTTAGGTTTCGACGCATAAGTTTATGCTGTCGCTAAATGATGAGACATTAGCAGGAAAAAATGTAACCCCCCTCTCTCGACCAACCGACCAACCGCAAACTCCATATGAGATTCACCGTGACCGAGAAACATTGATCCACAAGTGGTTGATGCGGCGGGCATAAAGAAACAGAAAAAAAAAGAGAGAGAGTTCGGCTGGCTACTCGTCACTAATGTAATGCGTGGTGAGAGTAAACGATGCATCGATATATATTCCAACGGAATTCGTAGCTGTGCATCGACACATCGAGGCCACTCAATGGCAGTCGGTATTTTTGTCTTTCCGGGCTCGGACATGGGCCACTGCCACTGAAAAAAAATTTAAATAAGTTTTGTTCTTACGGAAATTGTCGGTCGGCACCCTACACCAAATAGCGGCCCACGAGTTATTCGATATACTCCTGGAAAAAATTTAAAAGTTTTAAAAACCACTTTAAATATTTTTACAAATTAATGTGACATTTTAAAATCGGCTCAGTTCCGATGATAAAATATCTTCAAAAATTCTCAAAATCAATACTTACCAAAATTAATATGTGCGCGTGCAAAATGGCCGACACAGGCCCACGAGATATTCGATATACTCCTGGAAAAAATTTAAAAGTTTTAAAAACCTCTACATATTTTTACAAATTAATGTGACATTAAAAATCGGCTTATGTTCCGATGTTAAAATATCTTCAAAAATTCTAAAAGTCAATACTTACCAAAATTAATATGTGCGCGTGCAAAATGGCCGACACAGGCCCACGATATATTCGATATACTCCTGGAAAAAAATTTAAAAAGTTTTAAAAACCTCTTTACATATTTTTACAAATTAATGTGACATTAAAAATCGGCTTATGTTCCGATGTTAAAATATCTTCAAAAATTCTAAAAGTCCATACTTACCAAAATTAATATGTGCGCGTGCAAAATGGCCGACACAGGCCCACGACATACTCGATATACTCCTGGAAAAAATTTAAAAGTTTTAAAAACCTCTACATATTTTTACAAATTAATGTGACATTAAAAATCGGCTTATGTTCCGATGTTAAAATATCTTCAAAAATTCTAAAAGTCCATACTTACCAAAATTAATATGTGCGCGTGCAAAATGGCCGACACATGCCCACGATATATTCGATATACTCCTGGAAAAAATTTAAAAGTTTTAAAAACCACTTTAAATATTTTTACAAATTAATGTGACATTTTAAAATCGGCTCAGTTCCGATGATAAAATATCTTCAAAAATTCTCAAAATCAATACTTACCAAAATTAATATGTGCGCGTGCAAAATGGCCGACACAGGCCCACGAGATATTCGATATACTCCTGGAAAAAATTTCAAAGTTTTAAAAACCACTACATATTTTTACAAATTAATGTGACATTAAAAATCGGCTTATGTTCCGATGTTAAAATATCTTCAAAAATTCTAAAAGTCAATACTTACCAAAATTAATATGTGCGCGTGCAAAATGGCCGACACAGGCCCACGATATATTCGATATACTCCTGGAAAAAAATTTAAAAAGTTTTAAAAACATCTTTACATATTTTTACAAATTAATGTGACATTAAAAATCGGCTTATGTTCCGATGTTAAAATATCTTCAAAAATTCTAAAAGTCCATACTTACCAAAATTAATATGTGCGCGTGCAAAATGGCCGACACAGGCCCACGACATACTCTATATACTCCTGGAAAAAATTTAAAAGTTTTAAAAACCTCTACATATTTTTACAAATTAATGTGACATTAAAAATCGGCTTATGTTCCGATGTTTAAATATCTTCAAAAAATTCTAAAAGTCAATACTTACCAAAATTAATATGTGCGCGTGCAAAATGGCCGACACAGGCCCACGAGATATTCGATATACTCCTGGAAAAAAATTTTAAAAAAAGTTTTAAAAACCTCTACATATTTTTACAAATTAATGTGACATTAAAAATCGGCTTATGTTCTGATGTTTAAATATCTTCAAAAAATTCTAAAAGTCAATACTTACCAAAATTAATATGTGCGCGTGCAATGGCCGACACAGGCCCACGAGATATTCGATATACTCCTAGAAAAAATTTCAAAGTTTTAAAAATCACTACATATTTTTACAAATTAATGTGACATTAAAAATCGGCTTATGTTCCGATGTTAAAATATCTTCAAAAATTCTAAAAGTCAATACTTACCAAAATTAATATGTGCGCGTGCAATGGCCGACACAGGCCCACGAGATATTCGATATACTCCTGGAAAAAATTTCAAAGTTTTAAAAATCACTACATATTTTTACAAATTAATGTTTAAATAATTAAAAATCAGCTTATGTTCCGATGTTAAAATATCTTCAAAAATTCTAAAAGTCAATACTTACCAAAATTAATATGTGCGCGTGCAAAATGACCGACACTGGCCCACGATATATTCTATATACTCCTGGAAAAATTTAAAAGTTTTAAAAACCACTTTAAATATTTTTACAAATTAATGTGACATTTTAAAATCGGCTCAGTTCCGATGATAAAATATCTTCAAAAATTCTCAAAATCAATACTTACCAAAATTAAGATGTGCGCGTGCAAAATGGCCAACACAGGACCACGATATACTCGATATACTCCTGGAAAAAAATTTAAAAGTTTTAAAAACCTCTTTACATATTTTTACAAATTAATGTGACATTAAAAATCGGCTTATGTTCCGATGTTTAAATATCTTCAAAAAATTCCAAAAGTCAATACTTACCAAAATTAATATGTGCGCGTGCAAAATGGCTGACACAGGCCCACGATATATTCGATATACTCCTGGAAAAAAATTTAAAAAGTTTTAAAAACCTCTTTACATATTTTTACAAATTAATGTGACATTAAAAATCGGCTTATGTTCCGATGTTTAAATATCTTCAAAAAATTCTAAAAGTCAATACTTACCAAAATTAAGATGTGCGCGTGCAAAATGGCCGACACAGGCCCACGATATACTCGATATACTCCTGGAAAAAAAGTTTTAAAAACCTCTACATATTTTACAAATTAATGTGACATTAAAAATCGGCTTATGTTCCGATGTTTAAATATCTTCAAAAAATTCTAAAAGTCAATACTTACCAAAATTAAGATGTGCGCGTGCAAAATGGCCGACACAGGCCCACGATATACTCGATATACTCCTGGAAATTTTTTTAAAAAGTTTTAAAAACCTCTACATATTTTTACAAATTAATGTGACATTAAAAATCGGCTTATGTTCCGATGTTAAAATATCTTCAAAAATTCTAAAAGTCCATACTTACCAAAATTAATATGCGCGCGTGCAAAATGGCCGACACAGGCCCACGATATATTCGATATACTACTGATAATAGCGGATCCTACCTGAGGATCCGCAAGGTGATACGGGCAACACTCTAGAACGTGAGAAAAATAAAATGGCCTTTGACGGGGAGCCCCTGGATTCAAGATTTGTTTTTGGTTGCATCGTTTTTTTTTTAAATTGTTTTTTTTGTATTAATTAACTAGAAACAAGACTTTTTTTGTTATCTCCTGAGAGAGAAAAACCCCCCCTCCCTTTATTCCTTTTTTTTGCCCTAAGCTAAAATTAATCATAACTATTGCCTTCACAGCCTAGTACTTCGGCCTCGACAGCGCTGGCGACGACGTCGTTGAGCTGCACGAAGAAAGAAAAAGGTAAATTTTGACGATATTAATTTACGCAACAAAAATAAATCTTATGCTCCTCTCCTGAATTCCTCCTCCGATCATATTAAAAGAAAATTTTTTTTTCTTTCCTTATTGATTTATTACCTTTTTAAAGTCTTTGTTGATTCTATCCTACTAAGAAAGAATCTCTAAGTATTCAAATTTGAAAAAAAAAGATAGTTACTCAAGTTTTTTTTTGTTTGGTACAACCTGTAACCATTATTGATTAGTATTAAATGTTATTGTTAATATTACTTGAAAGACTACTGAACTGAATTTAATAATTTACTTAAATAAAATGGTCAAGTATAAACATAACTTTAAAAAAATGGGTTCTTATTAAACAATGGGTTTCCTCTCTCTCTGCTCGGGTTGGTCTCGCCTCTGCCGCATCTCTGTTGGCGCTTAGTTCTCTGGTTAGGGACAAGGCAATGATTGGTAGTCGTAATTTTTTTGGTGTGAGTGTGTGATTTGGTTCCTTTTTTTTGATCCAGGTAATTTTGTTTTCCTCTCCCTCAAAAGAGCACGTATAATTTTTGTTATGTATATAATGATCAATAACTGGTTGGCATGGCCGGCCGGAGGAAAATCGGGTTAGTTTTTTTTAAAAAAATTGTATGGGGCCTCACGCCCCTGGGTCTGGGATCTCCAAAATTTTTTACAGAAAGTGTTGGCCAGCGGAGATACACATGTACATATTTAAATTTTGAAGAAAATCGTGTAAATTTTGTAAAATATTTGTATTGGCCCGAAGGTCCCAAAATGTTAGTAGAAAGTGTTGTCATCGGACATATGCAAAGTTTCAATGAAATCGGACTTTGGAAAGTGGGTTAAAGATTGATCGCAAGATTCCACGACAAACAAACAAACACACGGGCATGCGAAGTAAATATAGAGAATTTAAAAATAAAATATTGTTATTTTTAATACTATTTATTTATTATTTATTACCCATTTAATGAAGTTTTTATTCATGATTTTACGGAATATAAATTTTCCTTAAAAAATCGAGCAACACTAAAGTACATTTTCTTTGCAAAAGAGGAAATATAAAAGTTATTTTATTCACAAAAAATAGAAAAACAATAAAGTTAACTGGATAAAAGAGTAGTTATAGTATTTTTACTATTGGTCTCCTTTTATAGGTCCGAACTTTTACAACTTAGGTTTCCTTTTATGTTTAATAAAAACCATTTACTTCAAAATTTAATTAATAAACCAGAGTATCCACAAACAAAATAAGTACAATTTGAAATTTAACAACAATAGCTCATAGCTCACATTCCATTCGGAATTGCTTTAAATTTAAAGCATTAAACGAGAGGAAACGACAAGAGGTTGCAAAGAAAACGAAATTGTGCTTCAACTGTTTGTCAAGCGCACATTTTACGCAAAACTGCACAAGCACCTTTACGTGTTCTGTCTGCCACCAAAAGCATAATTCGTTACTGCACATGTATGAGCCAGTCAACGTAATGCATGCTAATGAACCTGCTCCAATGGGAGCTGGTACTCTAACTTTTCAACCAGCGTCCTCCTCCACCCAAATTAAACAATCAGTACCCTCAGATCGCACAATATCCTCCTACGGAACTGCTTCAGCATACAACGCCTTAATAGCCGAAAACAACCGTGCACCTGTTCTTCTGGCTACAGCCCTCATCAGGGTTTCGACAACCATGAGCCAACTGTTGACGCTGCGAGCGCTATTAGATCCAGGGTCAGAGGCCTCATTCATCACTGAGGTTGCCGTTCAACTACTAAAACTAAAAAAGGAAAGAAGCTGCGTTAAGATCCTTGGTGTTGGAGAGACCAACACAAACACTTCGAATCACAAGGTTTCTCTCACGATTTTTTCGAACGTGAACAAAACCTTTAGCTTACAGCTCAGAAGCAGAAAGCGCTTTATTAAAAGCACAGGTGAGTAACTTGACCTTGTTGTCAAATATTTGGTTGAGAGATTCGGTGACAAGAGTAATATCTAGCACTTCTTGTCGAGTCCTCGTTCCATGGTTACTAGTTACTAGTACTGACTACATTTAGATTATTACTTAAAATTTAATCGAAAATTAACTCACCCCTGTCTTTGATGTCGGAGCTGCCCCATACTGAGTGATGGGCATTTGCATCGCAGCCGTTAAGTCTTCTTCCTCTGCGATGAATTTCTCTAGGTTATCACCAGGGAGAGATCCCAAGTGGTCGTGGGCGAGATAAGCCGATGCCAGCCAATAAGTTCCTTGGTGAGTCTACTCGATCACTTAAGTTATGGAGTAAAATACATTTAGATTACGTTTCACTAATATGCAGGATCTAGGAGTCCTGCGTCCGCAAAGCAGGTTGTAAAAAATCAATGGTTCTTGGATTAGGACGATGTCCTCTTCGCCTTTAAAAGCAGACGGAGTAAAAGGTAGGCCGAAGCCTTTTTAGAGGGTCACCGAAGTTTTTGGAGTGTCTTCCATCAAGGAAATCGTGGCAGTAGCTCCATGGTCAGGAATTAGGAGCTTCGTTTATTACAAATGGGGGGGGGGGTAGTTTACCAGCCTCCAGATCATCCTTTTAGACTCGATGTGATGTAATCCCATCAAAATCTTACCACACCTTTGGTCTCAGCTAGAGGAGCAAGGGTTTCCTGATTGATCACAACAATCGCGGATCTGTAGCAACCTCTTTGCTCCTCCAACTTGCCGACTTTCCAGTCGTGGGTCAGAAGTGAGGGATTGCTAATTTTAAGGACCTGGAGTATCTATGACTGCGACTACGTTTTTGTCCTTAATGGCATCGCTTACGACGATCTTGATGGAGTGCATTATCGCGAACATCCATCAGATGTGCCTACAATTACTGGCAGCGGAAGGGTCATGAGGTGCCACAATCCTACCACTGCCGACCTGCGCTTGTCGGCAGTAGTTAAACCACTACGCACCAGAGGAGCAAGGGTTTCCTGATTGATCACAACAATCGCGGATCTGTAGCAACCTCTTTGCTCCTCCAACTTGCCGACTTTCCAGTCGTGGGTCAGAAGTGAGGGATTGCTAATTTTAAGGACCTGGAGTATCTATGACTGCGACTACGTTTTTGTCCTTAATGGCATCGCTTACGACGATCTTGATGGAGTGCATTATCGCGAACATCCATCAGATGTGCCTACAATTACTGGCAGCGGAAGGGTCATGAGGTGCCACAATCCTACCACTGCCGACCTGCGCTTGTCGGCAGTAGTTAAACCACTACGCACCATTGCACGAGCATTACCGGTAGACGATCTAGATGATGTTCATAGTCGAGATCATCCACCAGATGCGCCTACAAGATCACTGGTAGCGGAAGGGCCATGAGATATCACAATCCTACCGCTGCTAGTAAATGGCCTAACTGTCAAGGCCGACCTGCCCTTTCGGCAATAGTCAAACCACTACCCACCATTGCAGGAGCATTACCTGTAGAAAGCAATGGCACCATACTACCGTCCGGGAAATAAGAAGTACCGGTCTTCAAAGTTTTCTTAAAACTAGCAAAAGAAAATTTTTCTCTGTTTGTCATTTGGATTCCCACGAGTGGCGGTGAAAGGGTGGTTTCAAAAAATGTTTAACAGCAGCAATGCTCTTGACAGAAGAACAAAATCAAGTTATGCGCATGCGTCAAAAAAATTAAATTATTTTCGTCAAAGTATGAGGTTATTATCGTCATTTTGAAGATTTCAGCTTAAGAACATGATGAATCCTCCAATCGGAGATACAGTTTGAATAAAATTAATTTATTTGGAGTCCTTCGGTGCTGGTAACTTTCAAATTTTTACAAAAAGTTTTGTCCATGTGCATAAAATTTGAAGAAAAAAGTATTTTTTTATAAAATTTGTATGGGAGCACCTTGCACGGGGCCCGATCTCTTCCAAATTATTAAAAAAGTGTCAATCGGAGATACACATGTGTATAAAATTTGAAGAAAATCTGGTACCTTTTTTTTTATAAAATTAGTATGGGTGTCCTCCGTATTATTTATTTGGTAATAATCGCCAAAATATCTGTTTTTGAGGTCGGGCCTATTTCAAAGTATTTTCTTTTTTCCACGCATCACACGCGCCACATGAGTCTCACTTCCGCGTGGGACGCGGGAATATCAAAATTGTCCACTGATATTGAGCTGCTCACTTAGCCCTCTAGGTCTTGCGAAAGATGTTTAAAAAGGACTTCAAAAAATGAGAAAATTACCACACCGCTACCACTCATCATATGCGCCACATGCGAAACGCGACACATGTCACACGCGGAATATATATAATGCTATTTGGGACTAAGAAACTTACAATTTCAGCTCCCTAAGTCATGCCAAACGCGCTTAAAAAGGATTTCAAAGTAGTCGAAAATACAGACAAAAATGCGTCAAGTTAAGTTTATTTTAAGTTTTTTAAAATAATGTAATATATATTTACTGAAGATTCCGGCCCCGTCCGTAAAAGAACGTCGTATTGTGGCCACACCTCCATTTTTTTTAATTTTAATATTTTGATTATTTATCACTGAATTCCTTGTGAAATAAAATACCTTACTTATTTTAGCTTTAAAAAACATGAACTAAATAAAAAAACCTGTTTTCTACAGAATACTTACTGGTTTTAGGGTTTTCAATAAATGACGTTTTTGACGTTTTCTTTCTTTGAATAACTACGTTTACGTTTTATTTTTCCTGACAAATCAAAAACTGGTGTAGCTGGCCAAACAACGAAGGTTTTCACACCCAGCGAGGTTTTGTACAAAACTGCATCTGCTGTTTCAGGTCAATCCAACGCTCTCACTCTCAGTCAGTTTGAAGAGCGCTTGACTAAACACACCGATGCAGCGTGCAGATCTATTGAATCAAATTACACTCTTCGAGCAGAATTGGACAAGCAGTCTTCATTACAACCTCAACTTTTCCCGACGCCTGGAAGACCGCAAAAGTTATACCTTTACCCAAAGTGTCAACATCCAATGGAACAGAATATCGTCCCATAGCAATACTACCATTTTTAAGCAAAGTCTTTGAAGCGATTGTAAGCAACCAAATAAAAAATTTTCTTAATAGCAAAAAGCTACTTACTGAATACCAGTCTGGTTTTCGGGAGAAACACATTTGCACTACGGCTCTCCTAAAGGTTTGTGACGATATACGTGCTGGTTTGGATAGTGACATGTCTGGACTAATATTTTTTCTTGACTTTTCCAAGGCTTTCGACTCTGTCAATCATAGCTTGTTAGTCAAGAAACTTAAAGAAAAATTTATTTTCGCAAATTCTTTATGTAACCTTTTATCGTCATATCTCTTTAATCGGTCGCAATATGTTATTAACAATAATGAATGTTCATCTAAACTAACAGTTCCGTTGGGTGTACCACAAGGTTCTATACTTTGTCCGCTATTATTCACATGTTTCATAAACGATATAGGAGGCCACATAACGTCTAAGTATCACATATACGCTGATGATGTGCAGCTATATACTCTCTTTCCTAGTAGCCACAAAACTCTGGCCTTTAGCAAAATTAATCATGTACTAAATCAAGTACTTCTTTGGTCGGAAGAAAATAAGCTTAGCCTCAATCCGAGAAAAACTAAGGCGCTAATAATTAATAGAAGTAAAACCAAAGAAAATTATCCAATGCTGTATCTTAATGGCTTACCAGTGGAAACTGTATCAAATTTTAAAAATCTAGGAATTTACTTTAGTGAAACCTTCAGTTGGAATATCCACATTAATAAAATCATCAAATAAAATGTCAAAAGTTTACGGTGCTCTTCGCGGCCTAAGTCCAACTGCAAAATATCTTCCGCAGCACGTTAAACTGAAGCTTGTGAAATCGTTCATTTTACCTATCATGCTATATGGATGTGAGATTTTTTCAAGATATATCTTTAATGTTAGCCGACACGACACATAAAAATAATTACGACTAAAGAACCTGCATATCTATTTGAAAAAGTCAACTTTGCTAGAAGTCAGAGAACGCAGCAATTAATAACACCGAGACATAAATATCTGGTCACCTCTCGTCAGTTCTTCGTCTATTCATCTAAACTTTGGACTCTTCTACCCCCTGATATTAGACAAACAAGAAACACGAACACCTTTAAGTTAAAGTTTTTCAGTTTTATGCCGAGGGTCACTGACGTCATCTTTTGAACTTCTATATCTTCTCTTTAACTTTTTATTTTCTTCTTATTTTCATAATTTATTATTAACCTAAATTTTTATTATCTTTATTTTTGTAATTTTTTATTTCACCATACTTTCATGGTTTTTATAGTTTTTTTTTTCTTTTTTTTTTTAATTAAGCTTTAAGTAAAATGTAATGATCATTTTTCTCTTTGTTAAACGATATATTGTAAAATAACTTGTGCATAACTAAAAGATTGACTCTTAAATGGACAAAGAATGAATGGTTAAATAAATAAATAAATAAAATAAAATAAAATAACACAATCGGAAACATAATATACTTGCATGTGCATTTACTACAAATTGCGCAATCAATTCATCTCTGTACACATTACATAGAAGTTAAAAATATTTATCCACAAAGATATGTTTTTTCCCATCGGAAACAATTTTAAATAATTGCAACCTAAACACAAATTAAATGTTTACTACAAGAACTTCTGACCAAGCTATTTGAAACCAATGAAAATAATTATAAACCACCTTTTTGAGCTCGCTCTGATGTGCTCTGATGCGAGTTCTTCTAGAGCGCTCAAACCCGCAAACTCATGAAATATTTAGTAACACACGAAATCATTTGTGACCACAAGGACAAGTTTCGTTCTTCTCATTATTCAATCTCACCGAACAGTGGAACCACTCAATTCGTCATGCATTTTAAAGGAATTTGACAGAGTTAAGCAACAAGCTACTGAAAAAGTGCGAGTTTGTGGTACGTTCCTCATATTCGCAAGGAAACCCAATCAAGAACGTGTGTTAAGCAAGTTAAATTCTAGCCATAATAAAATATCTCCTGTCGTGAATGTCCTGTGAATGGTCCTTGCATCGTTAGTGTTATGTTAATCTGTGGAAGGGGACGTGGGATTTTAGCGTGACAACGTCTCAAACCGGCATATTTCCCAAAATTCCAGACTTTCATTTCATGCGAATCGCTTAAGAAGTTGCTTTGTTCCCGAAATTCCAGACCACAATGACCATATTCCAGAACTTCCATAGGAACAAGGATTATAGTCCCATCTTAATCCTACATACCCAATTTCATGCGAATCGCTTAATTTGGGTATGTAGGATATTTATCCCTCCATTCTCCTTGAAGGTATAAGGAAAGGAGAACCAGGAACCCCCAGTGCTTAAAGGAAGGAGCTAGGATGGGTTCTTTCTGGGGGCATCTCCCCTAAATTTCAATCGAAGGTAACATCTCTTCACATAACCACCGAAGGTCAACCCTTGGATAGCGTGCTGCTAAAATTTTGGGAACTTCCACGTTCCACGGAAAAAACTGCTCTCACCAGAAGAAGAGAAATGTGAGACGCACTTTTGCAGAACCCATCATCGTCAACTGGACGGAAAATATATGGTTGACTAAGGATTCACAAATCGAAATCCACGGATTTTGCGACGCATCAGAAAAGGCTTATGCGGCCGCACTATACTTACGAGTCACCACCAGAGATACAAATGTCATCAACCTAATCGTGTCAAAAACGAGAGTTGCACCACTCAAAATTAAATCGCTGGCACGGTTGGAACTTTGTGGAGCACTGTTGCTAGCACATCTCTTGATACAAACCATTAAAACAATGGACCTCCAATCTCCAAAAATATTTGCTTGGTGTGACTCACAAATTACACTTGCGTGGATTAAGACAGTACCATATATTCGAACTACGTTCTTTGCCAACAGAGTGGCAGAAATCCAGGAATTTCTCCTCTCGTTTGATGAACAATCTCAGCCACTATTCGACGTTCTGCAAACAAATCTTGAAACAAAGGCATCTGAGATTGAGAAACCAAAAAATGAATTCATCCCATCTGGGTACCCCATAAAAACGTTTTTTATCTATGCGTTCACGTCACCGCCTTTGAAACAAATGACCTCTTCACTCGATTCTCATCTTTACCTCGTCTACTTAGAGCTACGGCTTACTGGCTTCGTTTCTTTACGAACGTACGGCACAGAAGATGTCAACTCGTGTATCGGGACCACTTTCAGTCGACGAAATATGCTCGGCTCGAATACGTTTGATTACCATCGCACAGCAACAGTTTTTCGCCGACGAAATAGTAATGATGACCAAAGGTAGAATTGTCTCCAAAGGAAGCAAATTGGCACGACTTTCGCCATTCATTGATGAGAAAGGGATGCTGCGAGTTGGCGGTCGATTGGAGAATGCTGATCTACCCTATGCACAGCGTCATCCAATAATTTTACCTGCGCAAAACTTCCTAACGTCACTGATCGTGCATAGTACGCACCTCTCAACACTACATGGTGGACAACAATTAATGATGGCAACACTCCGATCGGAATATTGGATTTTGCAACTCAGATCTGCGGTAAAAAATGTATTTACAATTGTCTAAAATGTTACAGGTACAAGGCAACAGAAATGCAGCAGCAAATGGGAAACCTGCCAGCGTTACGAGTTAACCAGGCAAGACCGTTTCAGACTGCAGGAGTGGACTATGCAGGCCCTGTTCAGTTAAAGGCCTGGAAAGGTCGGTGCACGAAAATCACAAAAGCATACATAGCAATCTTCGTTTGCGAAAGCCGTACACCTCGAGTTAGTAAGCTATTACACAACATCTGCATTTCTACCAGCATTTAAACGCTTCACCGCCCGCCGTGGAATATGTACCAACATATACAGTGATTGTGGAACTAATTTTAAAGCGGCTGCAAACATCTTGGAAGCAGAGAAATTGCACACATCTAAGCACTGGACTGAAGATATCGCACAACGTATGCAAGCCAACGGCACAACATGGCATTTCAACCCTCCCGCTACGCCTCACTTCGGCGGAATATGGGAAGCCGGTGTGAAATTCATGAAACACCATTTGAAGCGGGTAATTGGGCATTATTCTCTGACATTTGAAGAATATGCAACGGTATTAGCACAAGTCGAAGCATGCCTCAATTCACGGCCACTTTGTCCGTTAACTGAAGATCTGGAGGATCTCTCAATTTTAACACCAGGACATTTTCTAACTGGCGCACCACTTAACACCGCACCCGAAAGGGATCTAACCGAAATTAAATCAACCCATCTGGACAGATGGCGGCTTATGCAGAAAATCCAGCAAGACTTCTGGAAAAAATGGAGATCCGAATACTTGGTTCGACTGCAGCAGCGTCCAAATGGCTTAGTCCAAAGCTATGTGATATCTGAAAAGTAACTTCTAGTCTAAATAATTACTCCTTAAATTCCTATTGTAAAGATAAGCATTATATAAGAATTAAAACTAATGTACCACAAAAACATGTTGTGATGTGATGTTCTCGGCATAACTCAAGAACGGAATGTAGTTTGTACGTCAACGGGTTGAGATTTATACTTACTGCCATTCTTTTATTATATAAACCCTAGTCCAGTTGGATGACACTGCGACATAAAAAAATGTTGTATGTTAGGGTGTAACCAATCTAAGAGTAAGTCTCCTCTTCCTAATGGAGGATAGTATGTTCTTAGTGGCAGAATTACGCATATCCGCAGAGGAACATAATGCCTTGTGGAAAATATATCTCCTTAACCAGATCCAACCTGGACAGTCACAGAGAATGGCCCGGATGTTTCGTTCTCCTACAAGCAGAACCTACATTCCGTGTTTGAGCCCATATTGATTTTGTAAAGGTGATATCGCAAGCCACAGTGACCTGTGAGAAAACACATTAGCTTTCTGATGCTATTCTTGTCCAGATCAAGAATTTTCTTATAGTAGAAGGTTTTATAATATTCTTCATGGACTAGTGATATGCAGTAAATCGTATGAGTAGCTGTTATTTTTTGGAGAAAAAAAACTCAACTTCAATTCAATCATTAATTAATTAAATTTTTGTATTTTATTTTGAGCGCAAAAAACCCTGTACCATGTTATTTAATCTTTAAGGTATTCTTTACAAGATTTATGAACAAAGTAATAAATTAATACAAAAATAAAAATAAATATATTACTAATGAGGTATTAACAAATACATATATATTTTTTTAAATATTCTCTATTCATAAGGAAGATGTCTAAATGATTACAATATTTATTAAATACAGAGCAAGCACGAGCAATTGGACCATTAAGTCCATAATTGCTTCTATGATTTCTTAAATGTAAAAAGTTACTAACTCTAAACAGCTTATTTGGGACATGAAAGGAATTAAACTCAGAAGCTCAGTACAGTCCACCGTGCTCATTATTAAGTCCCTAATGAACATAATAATCTCTTCTCAAATTAAGAGGCATAAAATCTCGTAATCTCGAGTTATATGGAGGCAGGTCACCCGGCCAATTCAATTTACGAATGGAAAAACGACTAAATTTTTTTTTGAACCCTTTCAATTTGTTAAATTTGTTACCTTTGATGCAAAACAAATGAAAAGAAAATAGTTTTGGAGCGATGTTACTGTGGTTACTGTTTGAGCTATTTAAGCGAAACTGAAAATCTAATTATTATTGAAAAAACAAATAAGCGCACACAGGCTGCTAGGATATAATCCTAATAAACATAGTAAAAAAAAAAAACTGCAACAAAATAAAATTTACAAGGTGGGAAATTCCGTTAAACACTCCCACTTTTGGTTGCAAGTTAACTTTACATTACGTTAAATATTTATGAAAACTAACAAAACTATTCGAAAACAAAAAATTACGTTAATTTAAAAAAAAATGCTTAACGAATAATAAAACTCATTAATTTTCCATTGGCAAAATATTTAACATTGTGCGAAAACCCAAATGTTTATACTTCAGCAGTGCCTTTGTCATTATGTCTGCCAACTGTTCGTCGCTTTGAACGCAAATCAAAAATACCATCCTCAAATTTTTCACGAATAAAATGGTATCGCATATCGATGTGTTTTGTTCTTTTGTGAAATTCTGGGTTTTTCACAAGTCGTATTGCACTTTGGTTGTCCATACAAAATATCGGTACATTGATCACTTTCAGCAACAATTCAGACAAAAAGTTTTTTTTGCCATACCAATTCATTTATGGCATGTGATGCCATATATTCGGACTCTGTCGTTGACAATGCCACTGATATTTGGCGCTCCAACTGATTATTCCATTGCCAAACATAAATACATAACCCGATGCCGAACGTCTTGTGCTGATTTCACCGGCGTAGTCTGCATCACTGTATCCAATCAAATCCAAAACAGATCCAGCCTCGAAAAGAATGCCCATGTTTATTGTGCCCTTGATGTATTTTAGAATTCGTTTCGCCGCATTCACGTGTGCCTTCGCCGGTTAGTCTAGATAACGACTTTAATTGCCTACCGAGAAACTGATGTCTGGTCGCATTGCCACAGCCAAATATATTAGACTACCGATCACCGCACGATATGGAAAATCGATTTCTTCATCCGCCACAAAATCACCCAAATTTTGTGTGTTGTCTGATGGTGTTGATACGGTATTACAATCCATCATGTTGAAATGTTATTACCTTTCGTGCGTACGCTTGCTGATTAACATGTATTGACCTGTCCGATCGCTGTTCAATTTCGAGACCCAAGAATGCAATGGCCATGGCCATTGAAATCGAATTTGTTAATGAACGATGAAAACTTCTTGTTCCAGCATCTCGATGTCTGCTTTAGTCCGTACAAACTTTTCGTTAGCTTGCACACACTACCGCTGTCGTCGTCATATCCAATCGGTTGTTTCATAAAAACGTCCTCCTCCAAATCATCCTTCAGAAAAGCTGTTTTCACGTCGAACTGTTTTAATTTCATTCGCTTTAACGCTGCCATTTTCAAAATTGCTCAAATTGACGTGAACTTGACGACTGGACTGAATGTATCTTGATAATCGATGCCATATTCTCGTGTGATTCCAACAACGATATCCCTTTGTATTGGTATCATATCCGACGAAAATACATTTGACCGCTTTTGGATCAAGTTTCTTTCGCTTCTCCTTCGTTACGTGCACAAAAACCTCCGACACTGTACTTTTTGAACCTTATCAAAAAATACCTTTAATTCTTTGTTGACAAATTCCCTTCCGTTGTCTGAACAAAAATTTTGAATGTTGTGTCCATTCTCTCGCTGCATTCAACTTTTTTCACGTGTCCTTGCGACCTCGGATTTTTTCTTCAAGAAATGTACAAAACGATAATGGGAATAATCGTCCTTTAAAAGTAAAAAATACCAAGCGACACGGTTTGCATCGGTCCGCACACGTCCGCTTGAATTATTTCGCCATAGCTTGTTGATTTTTCTTCACGATGCTGGAAGCTCACGCGATGATGTTTTCCCTACATGCACTCCTCATACTCAAATTCTTCGTCGACGAAATCAATGTTTCCGTTCTGCAAAAACTTCTTCGATGTCTGCTTTAGTCCGTACAAACTTTTCGTTAGCTTGCACACACTACCGCTGTCGTCGTCATATCCAATCGGTTGTTTCATAAAAACGTCCTCCTCCAAATCATCCTTCAGAAAAGCTGTTTTCACGTCGAACTGTTTTAATTTCATTCGCTTTAACGCTGCCATTTTCAAAATTGCTCAAATTGACGTGAACTTGACGACTGGACTGAATGTATCTTGATAATCGATGCCATATTCTCGTGTGATTCCAACAACGATATCCCTTTGTATTGGTATCATATCCGACGAAAATACATTTGACCGCTTTTGGATCAAGTTTCTTTCGCTTCTCCTTCGTTACGTGCACAAAAACCTCCGACACTGTACTTTTTGAACCTTATCAAAAAATACCTTTAATTCTTTGTTGACAAATTCCCTTCCGTTGTCTGAACAAAAATTTTGAATGTTGTGTCCATTCTCTCGCTGCATTCAACTTTTTTCACGTGTCCTTGCGACCTCGGATTTTTTCTTCAAGAAATGTACAAAACGATAATGGGAATAATCGTCCTTTAAAAGTAAAAAATACCAAGCGACACGGTTTGCATCGGTCCGCACACGTCCGCTTGAATTATTTCGCCATAGCTTGTTGATTTTTCTTCACGATGCTGGAAGCTCACGCGATGATGTTTTCCCTACATGCACTCCTCATACTCAAATTCTTCGTCGACGAAATCAATGTTACCGTTCTGCAAAAACTTCTTAACATGCGTGACATTTTGATGACCCATACGTTCAATGCCATGATTTTATCGAAACTCGTTTTGTTGCCATGTTTGCCATGATCCCATCGGTTTCCGTTGGCTCGATTACTTTAAACATCATGTGGTACAAACTTTCGTGGCGAACTCCCACTGCAACGATGTGACCATCTTTAAAAATTTCACAGCGCTTACTGGTGGACCGCAGTAGCTACAGACACCGCTTACGTGACAGCATCATCGGTCAATGCCCGGACTGTGGTGCATCACCACATAACACAGCTCATCTATTCAGCTGCCGGTCCCATCCGACGTTACTCACACCGCTATCACTATGGACACAGCCTGTCGAAGCAGCCGCATTTCTGGGCCTGGACTGTTCCGACAGCTACACAAACACAACAACCCAACGTTTGGACTAACACGAATTAATAGTTGCTACAACAACAACAACATGACTCATGTGATTACTTGCGCCCGAATCCTAAACCCAAACGTCTTTTTCGTTATTTGATGTTGAAATGTGACAACAGAATGCATCAATTGATGCATTTCTCGATTCGCCACCCGCATAGTCATACCTTTTTGGACAATCGCGTTTCCAGTGACCCTTTTTGCCGCAATTGTAATACGTACCTTTCGGAGCCGACGGTTTTTTGCTTTCGCCCTGATGCGACGACTGGTTACCTTTTTTCGAAATTTTTTTCTTCGAAAACATTTTCTTTGCCACAAAAGCCTCAACTTTCCGCACGATCTTTTGTTTGAATTTCCTCTGTCATCAATCGTTTCTTCAAATTTTCAAAATTTTGTTCGGTTTCCGGTGTTGATTCCCATGCAATGCTGAAATGCCTGTATTCCTCAGACAGCGACATCAACACCTTTGCGATGATCATCAGTTCCGAAATCGTTTCGCCCAGATCCTTCATCTGTTGCACGACTGCCTGCAGTTTCGACATAAAAGTTGAAATATCGTCACCTGGATTACATTTACTTTTTACATTTACTTATTTGCCTGCATGATCTGGCCCATAACCTGTTGAATTTGTTACCTTTGATGTAAAACAAATGAAAAGAAAATAGTTTTGGAGCGATGTGACTGTTGTTACTGTTTGAGCTATTTAATCGAAACTGAAAAACTAATTATTATTGAAAAAACAAATAGGCGCACACAGGCTGCTAAGATACAATCATAATATAATAAACATAGTAAAAAAAACTTCAACCAAATATAATTTACAAGTGTGGAAATTCCGTTCAACACAATTCTTTTGATACTATTTGCGCAATAAGGGCACCAGACTATACAGCAGTATTCCAAGACCGAGCGTACAAGAGAGACATATAATGACTTCAATTTATATGGGTCAACAAAATCTTTAGAATTCTGCTTTAAAAAACTTAATATTCTATTTGCTCTACCAATAACAAAATCGTAGTGAAGTGAAATGTTAACTTAGAGTCAAAAATAACACCAAGATCACAATTTTGAAAAACTATTTTCAACTTTACTTTTTCAATGTTATAATTTGACAAAAGGCGATGCGGTTTTCTTGAGAATCAAAGAACACTGCATTTATTAATATTAAAATAGAGCTTGTTAATGTTACACCATCTTGAAATATTATCAATGTCCTTCTGAAATAATAAACAATCAGTTTCGCGTTTGATTGAAAAGAACAGTTTAACATCGCATACAGCAAGCATTTTGCATTTTCAACATGAAGGAGCAAATCATTTATAAACAAAATAAACAGAAGAAGCTCCAAATGACTACCCTGCGGAACGTCAGAGGAATTAAATATAAGGTCGGGAGTTACCTCACCTATTTTTAAATTCTCTATATTAACTTCATTTGCCCGTGTGTTTGTGGGTTTGTGGATTTGTGTGTCATGGAATCTTGCGATCAATTTTTAACCCACTTCCTACAGCCCGATTTTATTGAAATTTGGCACACATGTATATCTCCCATGACAACACTTTCTATTAAAATTTGAGGCCCCTCGGGCCGCGGTTTCGGGAGGGGGCTCCCATACAAATATTTTACAAAATTTACCCGATTTTCTTTAAATTTTGTACACATGTGTGTCTGATGATGGAAAACACTTTTTGTAAAAATTTGGAGCGATCGGCCCCTTGGGACCCCAATATACAATTTTTAAATATCGCTATATCGCATCAGATCACGGCAAAGTATGAGCTCTGTGCTTTGTGAGCAGCGCTGTTCGCTGCCGCTGCGGCATTTGGTGGATGATTTTGCCACAAAACGAGCACGATGTGTGTGTGTGTGTGTATCCCCGATTAGAGAATTTACAAGAAAAATTTTAATTTTTATGGGTTGGTTTTTTACTCTTTGGTTTCTGCCCAATAAATAGCTAGAAAGCCATTTTAATATTGAAGAATGGAATCCTAATTTTTATAGTGAAGCAATCTAAATGCTATGCTTCACCCGGTCGAAAGCCCTAGCAAAGTCTGTATAAACCACATCCACTTGAGACGACCATATTCTATCTCATTTACACAATAATCTGTAAAAAATGAAAGATTTGTCGCAGTAGAACGGCCTTTTAAAAAACCATGCTGAAATGATGAAATTCTATTCCTTAAAGTCGACACAATATTTTTCTTTACAATTGCCTCGAGAATTTTTGGTATTAAAAGAAGCTTTGAAATAGGCCTATAATTTTCAATAAGTAGGAGATAATTGACCCAAATCTGTTAGTTCGCCACCAATATTGTTAGCAAAATTTGATCTAAAATAATTTGCAAACATGCTACAAATGGTCTTTAAATCATTAGACGACTCCCCATAATACGAAGGATTAGAGGGTAATCCAAAAGTTTTCTTTTTTTTATTCAAGAAATTCCAGAAAACTTTTGGATTACTCTTAATATCAGACTCAACAGACATTAAATATTGACTAAAAGTGTATTTCTTAAGAAATTCATACTCTGTTCTTAACCCATTAATAGCCATTGTACCCAAGCGGGTACAAAAATTTCATTTTCAAATAGCCGTTAAGCTGAAACGAAAATAGTTTTTGGGCAGTTTTTTTTTTGTTTCGCTCACGCAAATTGTGCTTTACAATTTCGCCTACACAAAATAACTGCAGCGAAAACCGTAAATAAGTTTTATTGAAAAAAAATTCTTTTTATAGCATTCGGTAAGTATTAAAAGTCCTGTACTCGCTTGGGTACAATGGCTAATAAGGTGCACATTTTTTCTAGATAAATATTCACATTGATATGGAATTTCAAAGCATCAAACCATCAAGTTTTTACGGCAGAAACTTTCAGAACTTAGGACGCTCCTTAGACTTCGTTGAAACTTCTTCAAGCCATACCAATTTCGACATTGTGTTGCTTCCACCAGATCCAGATTATAATACGCTCGAGCCAAAACGAAAGCAGCCGATAGACAGCGAGACGCCAAATACAAAAAGGCATCAAAAACAAAAGTCGTTATCGCTAAAATCCCGGAGAAAAAAATGAAAATGCACCGAAAACGGGAGAAGGCGAATGGATAAGGGTTGTCGACAAATGAAAAAAGGTCAAAACCAACGCCATTAGCAATGAGACTGCCACCAGGCAAACAACAAAAAAAGTCAGAAAGACAAGACCCGACGCTATTGTTATACAAGCGAAGGGTGAAATGTCCTATGCGCAGATTTTGCGCAACGTGAAAGCTCCAAAAATGGAGCTAATTGGAAAATAAGTTTCTAGGATAAGGAGAACACAAAAAGGCGATCTTCTCATTTAGCTTAAGGATACAGGGGAAAAAACCGCCGAATTCAAGAGTGTCCTCAGCGAAGCGTTAGGCGAGCAGGCGATTGTTAGGACTCTTACCCAACGGAATAGTATCGAGATCAGGGACATCGATGAAATCACTTCAAAAGAGGACATATGCGACGCGAAGTCCCAATTTGACGTAGAAATCATTTCACCGGCTGACTTCCTTTCCTTGCGAAAAGCCTATGGTGGAACCCAAACAGCGACAATTAGTCTTCCTGAAGAGAAGGCAAAGAAGCTTCTTGAAAAAAGAAAAATTAAAATTGGCTGGGTCGTCTGTCGCATCCGCGAACGGACACTCCTCAAAAAGTGCTTCAAATGCCTGGAATTTGGGCACATTGCCAAGCAGTGTAAAAACGGAAAGGATCGCTCCAAGCTGTGTAGAAGATGTGGGGATGACGGCCACATAGCTAAGTCTTGCGCAAAGGAGCCTTCGTGCATGTTCTGTAGAAAGGAACACCCAGAAGATGCGAAGCATGTAGCTGGCAGCAGCAAATGCCCAGTCTTTAGGAGAGCTATCGTCAGCAGAAAAGTATGAAGGTTATCCAGATAAACCTAAATCACTGCGAGATAGCAGAGGATATCCTGTCACAGACGGCTAAACACGAGAGAGCGGACATAATTTTAATAAGCGAACCGTACAAATCTCGTGACAATAACGCTTGGGCATGTGACAAAACAGAAAAAGCTGCAATATGGATTTGCGGCAGACATGCGGCAGACATCGTACGGGCAAAAATAAATGGAATCAACTTTTATAGTTGTTACGCAAGACCCAGCTGGACGATGACCGAATACTCAGCAATGCTAGAAAATTTAACGGCCGATGCTCGAGGAAGAGCTCCAGTGTTTATAGGCGGAGACTTCAATGCCTGGGCAACAGACTGGGGCAGCAGATTTACTAATATCAGAGGACATTATGTGCTAGAATCTTTCGCCTCATTAAATATAGGCATAGCTAACACGGGACGAGCAAATACGTATCGCAAAGCAGGAAGGGGATCGATCATCGATATTACCTTCGCTAGCAGTTCCCTCCTGCGGATGATAAAATGGCGCGTCAGCGAAGACTATACGCACAGCGACCACCAGGCAATTGTAATTGAAATTAAAGAAAAAAAAGCCGTGCAACGCCCAAAATTAGGGGGACCTAAATGGAAAGACAAGTTCCTTGATAAAGAAATGTTTGAGGAAGTCATAAACTCAAGCTTCCTAATCGAAAGCGGAACATCTGAGATACTGTCGCAACAACTTACCAGTATAATCACTACAGCGTGCGACGCAGCTATGCCCAGGAGAAGACCTAGCAAGAGAGGTGTACACTGCTATTGGTGGAATGAGCAGATAAAAGCACTGAGAGCTACCTGCTTACAAGCCAGACGCAGAGTGCAGCGATCAAGAAGGGTATCAGACATTCAAGAACGTCTTGATATGCTAAGATTAGCTAGACGAAATTTAAAAAATGCAATTAAAGAAAGCAAGTCGAAGTGCTTCAAACGACTATGTGACGAGGCGGACATCAATCCCTGGGGCACAGCATACAAAAAAGTTATGGCAAAGCTTAAAGGCTGTAAGACCCCACAAATATCATGCCCAACAATGCTAAGGTCCATCGTAGAACACCTATTTCCGAAAGGACCATATACTATGTGCAACATAATAAGAGAAATTAGCACAGAAAGTATTCCAAGGCTAACAGTTGATGAACTCGTGAACGCAAGTAAAAGAATACGAGACAACAAAGCTCCTGGACCCGATGGCATTCCTAATAAAGCATTGAAAGCGGCCATCCGAAGTAGGCCGGACATGTTCATGACATGCATGCAACAGTGTCTAGATGAAGGAGTTTTCCCTGAACCTTGGAAACTGCAGCGTTTAGTATTGCTTCGAAAGGGAAACAAACCACCGGGCGAACCATCGTCGTACCGCCCAATATGCCTACTAGACACAATGGGAAAGATACTCGAGCGGATCATTTATGACAGATTGCTTAATATAGCGGATAATAAAGGAGCACTGTCAGATCATCAGTTTCGGTTTCGGTGGGGCACAAAGGAATATTGTGCAGTAGTGACACTGGACATAAAAAACGCCTTTAACTCTGCAAAATGGTCCTCAATAAGAAGATCACTCGCCAGAATGGATGCACCGTACTATATAAGGAAGATAGTGTCAAGCTACTTAAGTTATAGAAGATTGAGGTACGAAACCAATGAGGGTACAAAGTACTATAACGTCTCCGCAGGAGTCCCACAAGGATGGAGTTCTAAGACTAGCATTACCACCAGGCGTACAAATATTTGGATTCGCTGACGACATCGCCGTTGTCACAGTGTCAAAGACAATCAATGGAATAGAGTCAGCCACGAACGAAGCAGTTGGCCAAATCAAAGAATGGCTAATATCCGTCGGTCTAGAATTAGCCGACCATAAAACGGAAGCAGTCCTGATTACCAGCCGGAAAAATATAGAATACATAAATATACGAGTTGGTAACCAGACTATTAGATCAAAGGATTTTGTCATATACTTAGGAGTAATGCTTGACAATAGGCTCCGTTTTAAAATACACGTGGACTACTCGAGCAAAAAGGCTTCCCAGATGCAGGCAGCATTATTCCGGATTCTGCCAAACGTTGGAGGACCAGGATATCCAAGGAGGGTCCTAATGTCCAGAGTAGTCAGCTCAGTCCTCCTTTACGCAGCCCCAGTTTGGGCGGACTAAAGAAATAAGAAGAAACTTATCGTCTATATACAGACTCAGTGCACTAAGGACGATCAGCGGGTTCCGAACGATCTCCGATGATGCTGCCCTCGTTATAGCAGGAATGGTTCCAGTAGATATCCTCGCAGATGAAATGCTTAGGATCTACAATAGAAGAGCCTTATCACAACAGGACCAACGATCAATCGAAATGATCAAAGAGGAAGAAAAGGCCACCTCAATGGCTGTATGGCAAGACCGGTGGGACATAAGTTTGAAAGGAAGATGGACCTACAAGCTGATCCCAAACATTGAGAATTGGACACACCGATCTCACGGTAACTGCAATTACCAATTTACGCAGTTTCTGTCAGGCCATGGCGGCTATCGAAAATATCTTTATCGATTTGGACACGATAGCTCACCTTTTTGCCCAGATTGTCCGTACATGGAAGAAGGCACAGAGCATGCGATTTTCCATTGCAGACGCTTCAGAGAATGGAGAAGCAACCTGCCGAGTCCACACGTCCTTTTAGAAGAAATGCTTAGATCCGAGGATAAGTGGACAGAAGTGTGTGTATTCGTAACGAATGTGCAAAACGAGATGCGAAGAATCGAAAATATAAGGCGATCAGCAGCAGCAGAAGAAGATGGCATAGAGTAATCTGCTAACCAGCCCCGTGATGTAATACCTAACGGCAGTCCCATGGGGAGAGTGGTTGAAGTGTGTACGTATGCGTAATTCCTGGTACGAACATTCAGGTTTACGAATCGTGCATGCTAGTACCCCTGGAGGGCTCTACTGGTATCTTTTAGAAGATTCCCCACCTTTGGCACAGCCATAAAAAAAAACCTGTGTACCAATTGTTGCTAACAATATGTCCCGAACCAGATTCAAGGAAATCAAAAACTCCACCTTGCTGACAACAATAATTTGGTTCTCACCGACAAAATGGCAAAAATAAGGCCTCTGGCAACCCTTCTAAATGAAAAATTTTGCCAGTTTGAATACATACATGAAAAACTTTCGGTTGATGAGTCGATGGTAAAATACTACGGAAGTCACTCTTCGAAGCAATTCATTAGAGGCAAGCCTTGGATGCTGACGAGCAGTTGTGGTTATTTGTACCAATTCGAAACCTATTGTGGAACCAAAAACGTCACTATGGCAAAACAGCAAATGCCGCTTGGATCCAGAGTTGTTGTTGATTTTTTGGACAAAGTTACTGCCAATAAAATACTTTTTGTGAAATGGAATGACAACAGCGCTGTGAGTGTTGGTTCAAACTTTGAAGGTATCAAACCGATGCATTCCGTCAACCAATGGTGCTCGAAGGAAAAAGCAAAAGTAAATGTAAAGCAGCCGAAAATGATCGCAGAGTACAATTCAGGGATGGGAGGCGTTGACCTTCATGATCAAGCCATTAATAATTACCGAATTAAATTTCGCGGCAAAAAGTGGTGGTGGCCACTTTTTACAGTAATGATAAATTCTGTGATGGTCAATGCATGGAAGTTGCATAAAATGGTCTACAACACCAACATAGACTTATTGAAGTTTCATCGTGCTATTGTTCGTCACTACTTGCGAAATTATACACAGCCTTCAGCGTCATCCAAGCGATCAGTAGTTCCCTCTGTAGCATTTACTAGTGGAAACCATTTTCCGAAGCGAATAGCTAAACAACTACGCTGTCGACAATGTCATAACCGAATAAGATGGACTTGCGAGCAATGCGACGTAGCACTTTGCGTAGAGACAGAGTGTTTCAAAATGTTTCATTTAACAAAAAAAGAGCATGCATTGTGCCATTGTACCCGCTTGGGTACAGGTCCTAAAACCCTACTTTACATATTTTCCTGCAGTTTTTTTATATTTTTAATGGGTTAATCGATCAAATTCCATTCATAAACATGATTTTTTCTGTTTTTTTTGCCAATTTAGATGTTAAGTTCTTCAATCTCCTTAGACTGTTATTAAACTAAATAGGCTTATTTCCCTTTATAACATTTTTTTTGGTACAAAAATATGAAAAATTAATTCTATTTTATTCATGAACACTTCATAACATTCACTTAAACTTAAGTTCTTGAATAGATGACTTCAGTCAAAAGTATTTAGATATTTTTTGACATTATTAAAATTAACTGCAGTAAAATCATACTTGTAACTTATCAAGGAATTTAAGCCCAAGTCAATATTACAAAAGATATTTAGGTTCAAATCTATGCATAAAGACTGATGAATACTCTTTAATAGCAAAACATTTGCAGACGAAATCGGAGTTTCAAGTTTTTTATGGATAAAAAGAAGGCCTAAAATGCGATTAATATCCTTTTTTAAATTCTCTATATTAACTTCGCGTGCCCGTGTGTTTGTTTGTTTGTCGTGGAATCTTGCAATTTATTTTTAACCAACTTCCCAAACTCCGATTTCATTGAAATTTTGCACACATGTATATCTCCGATGACAACACTTTCTATTAAAATATTGGGGGTCGGGAGGCTCCCATACAAATATTTTACAAATTTACCCGATTTTCTTCAAATTTTATATACATATGTATAATATCAGCGAAATATCCCAATCTTACCATTGACACAAACAACTAACTTGGAACAGCAGACTCCCTTCTCAAAAGTAGGAATATTCTAAATGACTCTGTGCAGGAAACTACCGACGAGTTAACTCCAATGGAGAACACTTGTCAACAATTTTGGAGCTCCATATGTGTATCTCCGTTGGACAACCCTTTTTTTAAAAATTTTGGAGAACAATTTTGGAGACCCCGGGCATCCGGGTCGTGAGTCCATTATATAACTAATATTGTCTACATTCGCGGAATAAATTTCAATACTGCTATCAATAATTTAAATTAATTTTATTTCAAATAATTGAAAATATTTTATCATATTTCCATTTTAATTAAAATTTACTTTTTTCAATATTTTAAATTGTGATTAATACAATACAGTTTTTAGTTTTGTTTTAAAATATTTTAAGATTAATTTTTCATATCTAAAAGTGTTAAATTTATTGGTCAAGATCGATAAAGAAAGCAAGATCTTAAAAAGAACAAATTGGTAATTTGAAAAACAAGAATATCAACAAAAGTGGAGTAGATTTACCAAAGCGGAAACAATCGCCAATTTATAATCGCAGAGTCTGGTGCTGTTGGATAATCTAAACGACAAGATCATCACACTGAATCAACAAAAGAAGTCAAATAAAATCCTAACGACAAAAATTGCTGAACCCGAACAGCGGTTACAGGCGTTTTCCAATATTGTTCATCAAGCGTGGATACTGCTGATAGCAATACCATCAAAACAAAGACATCATATCGTAACGTTACCAAAGAATCAGACACAAAAAAGCAGTTACGTTAAAAAGTATTGTTATTCAAGTTTTTATTTTATTTGAGTAGTTTTTAGAAGTAGAATTTTTATTGACTTTCTGTCTCAGTAGCTGAGCGTGCCTTTTTCGTTTGTTAGGCCTGGTACTACAAACGAATAAGTAACGTTTTCACTGTTGAGTGGTTGGTTCGTAGAAATTCTTCTTATTATTGTTATTTATAATATTTTTTTATTTTTTATTTTATTATTATCTTATTTTACGTATATTTTCATCATATTGACGGGTTCGGTATTTTTAATTTGTAAAATGAACTCTTATTTTGAAATTCATTTCACAAATATTCGCGGCATTAAAAGTAATTTCAACTCGATCGTAGCACATCTTGACGCGAATAAACCTGCGGTTCTAAGTTTATGTGAAACGCAGGCCTCTTATATGGGTACCCCAAATGATTTTCAATGTCAGGGGTATTCTCGTGTCGACTTTTTGGTTCCTCATCGTGGGGTTATTTTATTTATACGAGAAGACATCAGTTTTAGTGTACCTAATTTTAATATTCCAAACAGTAATCCAATGTTCAATACGATATGGATTGAAATTGTAATTTCAAACCATTCGATATTTATTTGTTCCCTTTATCGTAGTCCTAATTTGTCACCTGATGACACTAATATTGAGTTTAATTACTTATCAGACACAATAGACAAGATTTACCAATCATCACCAACATCAGAATTGGTAGTCTTGGGTGATTTTAATGTCCACAATGATTCATGGTTGACCTATTCGAATGGTAGAGATCGATCAGGTGAAACCGCTGAACTATTTTCAAATGTTAATCTTTTCACCCAACTCATCTTTCAACCCAACCGCAACCATTTTGCTAGGAATGAAAAATTGCATTCCTTCTTCATTTAAAAAGAAAAATACTCATAAAAATAAATGGTTTAACGAACATTGCAGGTCAGCAGTCGCGTGTAAAAAAGCAGCCCATTTGGACTACGTTAATTGCACTTCTGAAGAAAACCTTGTAAAGTTTCGAATAGCTAGAAATAGATCAAACGCTATATTGAAAAGGTCCAAAATAATATATGACCTTAAGATTCGAGATAGCATGCGAAAAATTTTGGATTCTGATTCAAACAGTCGAAGCTTTTGGTCGTTTGCTGCATTGGTTTAAAAAAACTTTGCAGACAATACTTCGTCTATTCCTTCTTTATTTCATAATGGTATTCATTATAGAACTAATATTGAGAAAGATAAGCCTTATTTCATAATGGTATTCATTATAGAACTAATATTGAGAAAGCTAATCTCTTAGCTTCTCATTTCGCTGGTGCGTCTACTCTTCCTTTAACTAATCAAAGCCCCCCAATTCTCCCGAATCTAGGCCCAGGTATGTCTAAAATCTATTTTCGGAAACGGGTTGTTTCAAAGATTCTGAAAGAACTTGACCCCAATAAAGCGACTGGCCCCGACGGTATTCCGCCATTAGTATTGAAAAGTTGTCATCTTACTTTGGCAAAACCGCTTAGCAAATTGTTTCATCTCTCAATGAAGACAGGTGTTTTTCCATCATTTTGGAAAATAGCAAATATTCAACCCGTTCCGAAAAAAGGTGATAAATCGGCACCTACGAACTACCGACCTATTGCTTTGTTGTCGGTTCTATCGAAGGTAATGGAATCTATCGTTAATTTCAGATTAATGAACTATCTGGATTCGAATGTTCTTTTATCCGATGTGCAGTATGGATTTCGTAAAAATCGATCTTCAGGCGAACTAATGACGTGCATGACTCATTGTTTGGAGCGAAGCATTGAAAACCTAGGTGAATCAAGCGTTGTTTCCTTAGATATTGCTAAAGCTTTTGATAGAGTATGGCATGATTGTCTTATTAAAAAGATTCGTGCGCTGAATTTACACTCCTCTCTCATTACATGGATTGAGAATTATTTATGGAACCGTAAAATAAAAGTTGTATTAAATGGTATATCTTCAGATTCACATGGGATCAATGCTGGCGTGCCTCAAGGATCATCCTTGTCTCCCACGCTCTTCTTGATATATATCAACGACCTGTTGTCTTCTACAACCTGTGATATCCATTCATTTGCTGATGATACAACACTATCGGCCTCCATTGAGTTTGACAATCAAAAAGAATGCAATTCTCGATTGAATGGTTCGCGTGAATTAATGAATTTGACTATTCTGTCTAATATTCAAATAATTCTTGATTGGGGCATTTCTAACAGAGTAGAATTTAACCCAAATAAATTCCAGTCTTGTCTTTTTTCTCAGAAGACAACTCAACATTATGTTCCTCCTGTTATTAATGGTACCTCTATTGCGAGATCTGATACACTTAAGTTGTTAGGTTTAAAAGTATCAAGTGATCTTTCCTGGAAAGAACATATTTATGAAATTTCAAAAAGAGCTAGCCAATGTTTAGGCTTCATAAGACGTTGTAACTTCTACTTCACTCCCTCTGAAGTGTTAAGATTATATAAATCTTATGTTAGACCAATTTTAGAATTTAATTCATATGTGTGGGGTGGTGCTCCAAGATCGCATTTGGTTCATCTTGATGGTGTTCAGAATAGAGTTATCCGTTTGATAAACGATGTAACCATTACTTCGTCTCTTGATACTTTGGAGCACAGACGAAATGTAGGAGCTTTATCTGTTTTCTATAAATTTTACAACGGTAAATGTTCTTTAGAAACCCGTTCTCTAGTTCCTGGGCCTTTTCTCAGTAACGTAAACACTCGTTTAAGGTGCAATCAACATAGGTTTGCCTTAAAACTTTTTTCATGTAGAACCCAACACTTTAAATCCTCCTTTTTTCCGAGAGTCTCTTCGATGTGGAATCAATTGGTCGAACACGTGTTTCCAGAATCTTATAATCTGCAGGCGTTCAAATTAGCCGTTTACAACTTCTTGAAGGATGATGGTTAAAGTATTCATAAGTTGTTTCTTAATATATAAAATAATAAAAAAAAAAAAAAAAAAAAAACAATAAATTGTTTATCAGTATTTTTTAAATTATTTTTATAATTTGTAATATTTTCAAGGTTTGTTGTAGTTTTCCCTGACCATGATTCATTGATAAAAGTATTTGGACTCGCGTCGTTCTAAATTCGTGTTCGTTTTTCGTATTGCTTTTCCAATGAATCAGGGAGAATTCTGAGAAAATAAATTGAAACCGGCTACAAACGTGAGGAATGTGATATATTGTAAATCACATTCTTTCGATTTTTATTTTATTTTGAAATTAATAAAGGGCTTAGCCCAACTTATTGCCGTGACGTAAGTAATATTTTAAGATTAGTTTCCAAGATTAGCGTAGCGTAGTTTGAGAGTGCAAACTTACCTCTTTATATAATAGTATAGATCTATGGAGTATTGTTTTCTAGAGCCAACATTGCATTCATTTAATTAATATTCATATTACAAGTACACATGATACAATAATGTACGTTTTTTTTTTTTTTTTGTTATAATGTACACACGCTAAAGGGGTTATAATAACCCTTATAATGCTTAGCACAGCGTGGGCGTTAGAAAATTAGGGAGAGAGGAAAATATGAGATGTCTATGCACGCGAGTCTTAAACGACTGCAGATCATACAAATGCGGAAACACAGAGTCGGGCAATTCATTTCACATAACTATTGTGCGGCTAAAGAAGGAATCTCTAAATTGGTTGGTACATCCGAAGATAGGTCTAATGGTGGACCCGTGAGCTGGAGTTGAGGAACGGGTATTTCGGTGGGGTTGGAGGATGGGCGGGATGCATCTGGATATTTCTTTTGAACACCGCTTGTGGAAAAAGCGATAAAACAGTGACAGGCAGGCGTTTATGCGGTGAACATTGGATTTGAATCCGTCCAAAACGACCTGGATTGAACGGTCAGAAAGGTAGTTACTAGTCCAATTGAGCAGGGTGTTATTAATTCCATAAGCATTCATTTTCGACAAAAGAGCTTGCCACTTGACGAGTACGGAAGTAATTCTGTCCCATAGAGGATTCAACTCTTACAGGTACAGGCGGCGACAACGTGCTATCTGGCAGCGTAGAGCTAGCTGCGAAATGTGAAGCTAGCAGATTGGCCTTGTCTTTTGAGCTGACAGTTGGAATGTCATTATGAATGAGCGTTGGAATTGAAGACGAGGCAGTATTTTTAATTCGTTTCACGAATGACCAAAAATGTTTACTTCCTTTAAGACATTGAAGTATTTTTTGTCTCAGTTTTTGGTCATAGTCGAATTTGGCGCGTTTAAGGAAGGCATTGCAATCATTTCGGACTCGTCTAAATTTGGTTCGGTTTTCCACAGTGGGGTTTTTTATATAACCGAAAGCATACCTCACGGTTCCTAGTAGCCTCTTTGCAGCTTAAATCATACCAAGCATTTTCCTTCGGTTTGATACACTTTGTCATGGAAGGGATAAATTGTCTCATACCCTCGAGGATTATGTTAGTGATCGTATCAGAAGTGGCATCCACACCACTATTGGCGTTAAGTGGCCAGTTATAGCGTTTAAAGAAATTATTGAGGCCATCCCAGTTGGCTTTCTCGTGTAGCCATACTTTTCTTTTAGGAGTTTTCTCTTTAACTGTGTGGTTTGACAACGAGAAATTAGCTGATACTACACAATGGTCTGAAGAGCCTAGAGGCGATAATACACTGACGGTGTATTTGTTAGGAAGAGAAGTAAGAAACAAGTCAAGGGTATTAGCGTTATGACTTACAATGTCTGGAATTCGAGTGGGCTCATTCACAAGCTGAGTGAGATGGTTAAAATCAGCAGATAACTCAACATCCTTTCCTTGCTGTGTTGTTAAGCCTGAATGGCGCAGCCAACTAGAATTGTGTATGTTGAAATCTCCCGCAATTACGATTTCAGAGAATTCATCAAGTGATAAAATTCTATTGATAGAGTCGGACAGTGCATCTAGCTCACTACAAGTTGTGACACTGTCTAAATTAGGGCTTCTGTATATGAAGCAGTATTAAATGTACGCTTACGCACTTTGACTTTAAGCCAAATGAAGTTGAATTCCGCGTTGGAACAATGATTGAAATGTGCTTGGGACTGGTAAGCAATATCACTACGTACATATATTGCGAGACCGCGGTGGGGAACAAATCCTGGCACTAAGTTGTAACCAGGCCAACTAAAATCCGAAACGTCGGAATCAGCATTAACCTGAGTTTCTGTTAGTGCCAGAATACACGGTTTGTGGTCTGCTAAATTGCCGCACGTGTGTTATACAGTTTTGACAACATCTGTTTTATTTTTATTATTATTATTGCTCCATCTAAATCAGCGTCTTCAAGTAATATTATGGCATACTGCATGTCCTGAAATATTTCTGGCGGCTTTAATAATTTTTAAAAATATTTCCCAAGTTCAGATGGAGTTATATTTATAGTTGTTTGGTTATTTGGACATTGTGTTTGCCTAACCAGTTCTTGATGCAACTTTTGCTCAACACTTACTTTTTTAAAACATCGAAGTGCACGTAAATAGTTTTGTTAATAATCACAGCTATATATTTTCTTATACTTTTTCTATCACATAAATGACTTCTTTCGGGCATTATGGAACTTGGTGTTAACCATGCATTTTTGGATTATTACCATAGACCATATTTCTTCTTCCAATAGAGCGAACAGAGATTGCCAAATCGCACAAAATCATTCACTGATTGGCCTAACGAAATTATAGTTGCCCTCTTCGCTCCCTTGGTCCTAACATTAGTTATTATTGATCCATGATTCCCCCGTGGCTTTTATGTTTACTAAACCGTTCTTAGATTTTCATATTTCAATTCCACGTTTAAACGATTGCAAGAATATTTCTTCTATGGGTTGTTGCAATTCACCAATTCTGATGTTAACGTCTCCTAGAACAATTGGATTAATTATATTTAATTCTAAAATAGTAGCGGCTCGCGAATGGATAGTTGTAATTCAGAACAAGAAAAAATTTACATGAAAAATTTTAATTTTTATAGGTTGTTTTTCATTTTTTTCTCCCACTTTTTACATGCATTACTCGCACTACACGAATATCAATAATGCTGTATGAGACTTAGCAGACATGTCAGCTCTCTAGGTCGTGTAAAAGGTGGTTAAAATGGACCTCAAAGAAGTCGAAAAAATGCTTCACAAATTACGCTATCGCAAGCCGTATATCTCGTCTTCTAAGTGTCAGAATTAGATGCGACTTGTTTTAAAACAATTATTTAGCGCTTGGCTTGTGATAGCGTAATTTACAAAAAATTTATTCCTACTTATGTCTACTCTATCTTTCTTTGGTTTGCAAATTTTAAATTTTTTTCTTAATTTTACTATCCTAAACAATTTTAAAACGTTTTTATTAGCTCGCTTTCGTGTATGTCTGTCTGTGCGGGTAGAATTTTGTAATTGATTTTAAGCTTAGATTGATTGATTGATTTAGAGACTTGAAACTTTAAACATAGCTTAGAACTGGATAAACATTTACAAATCACAAAAGACAACCAATCGGAAAAAAAGTAATTCAATGCAAGTTGCAAATTGTTTCAGATCAAAGCAAACTACTACGCACAATACTCGTTTTAAATTAAAAATGTATTTTGATTAGCTAACATGTTCATTTTTATAAACGCAAAACATGTCCGTTTTTTCGATTAATTTTATTTAAAATATTGTTACGCATTTAGGAATTCTAGAGTTCTTAATGGATTTTGCAAATAAAAACAACACACGTTTATTAATTCACAAATTAATAATGTTCTCTACATCACTATGATCCACAGGCATTTAAAATACAAGCTCATAGACATCTCCCTCTTTTCTTCTCCTTTTCCATAACGCCCACGCTATGCCAAGCATATATAACCCCTTTTCGCGTGCGCAAATTATATATATAAAAAAAAACAACTTTAATGAACAAATAGCTAAAGTTCACAAATTTTCACTGTTGATTATCTATCACTTATATTTCACTACTATTCACTGAGCCTAATTGTATGCAATGGTTTTTGGTTATTTCTTAATTCTATTACCATGCAATGCTTATTCCTATATACGAGTACGTACAGTGCCATAAATGATTTCTATTTAAATTTTCGTAACAAAATCTTCATTGTTTAATTTTTTAAGCTTAAATCATTATAATACTGTTTCAATACTTCTTTTGCGTCTGGCTGTCCACATATAGGCTTTCTAGTTATGTTCCACGTGAACCACTTGCCGCTCACTTTCAGGTTATCGTTACGAACGCTGACGTGGTGCATCTGTAAGTCCGATGCAAGCCTGTTTCGCTTCAGCCCCAACATCACCATCTTGTGGATCAGTTGCTCGATGTTGAGATCTTGCTCCACAAATATACTTGATCCTGCCAAATAACGGGCCTGAAACCTCTCCAACCATCGTTTGCGTCTAATTTTTCTTTACAGAGCCTCTCCACCGCCTCACACCACCTTACACAATGACGTTTGTACTTCTAAGCCCTTAAATTTTTATATTAAAATCTTATATTTTTGTTTTGTATCTGATTTTCCAGTTATACGTTTAGTTTGTGCTCCTTATCTCTTCCTTCTTTTAACCACTTAAGGAGCTTTTCTGTGCCAACAAGTATGTTCTTATGCGTGACATTAAGTAAAATATCACTTAAATAATTGTAAGAAGTTACTGACAATCGCCATCCACCATCGATTATTATATGCACTTGTATTCCTTTAATCTTCATACATCTGCTCTATACCGCTCCGAATGCCACTCGTCTCGAGCTATGGTTAAAGAGCCTTTTGCATCCTTATGTAAGGACTGTATACACAATGGATTGGATGGATGGCTTGGATAAATTCCTTGATTTGAGGAGCATTGGGTCTTGACGGAATAAAACAGGCTTTATCAATTAATTAATTGAGGAACCTATCTTGGATCTTCTGCCCGTAGATTAGCATCAGAGTCTATTAATAGAAGAGGGAACAGCTTCAGCCCAGAATCGAACATCTTGCTATTTTATGTTATCTGTTATTTGATAGAGAGCATGTTATTCCTTAGTTGATCTAACTGTTTTTAGGTTTACACTGTGCACCATTGGGCATTTCAAGTTGCAATACATTTAATATGACGAGACATGTACACTTAACGGCGAGATTAAACAAGAACAATTTAACATCAAGCGGCTGTTCCGGAAAAGGTGAAGATTCCTCAAATAACAAAAATTTTCTTTCTTGTCCAAAATGTGGAAGTCCATGCACTCAATTAGAAACTTTTGTCAGCTCTACAAGATTTGTTAAATGTGCAAAATGTAACCACTTTTTTGTAGTCCTAAGCGAATTTGATTCAAATAAAAATACTAAGGAAGATGCCAAAACACAAAGGAAACCTCCTCCAACTCCTAAAAAAATATTGGAGTATTTGAATCGACATGTTGTAGGTCAAGAATTGGCTAAAAAAGTTTTGGCTGTTGCTGTATATAATCATTATAAACGGATTCATCATAACGTACCACAGCTCAGTAGCAACGTCCAGGTATCAGAATCAATCGTAAGATCTGATTTGCTCAATATTTCTGGAATAGGTCAAACAGTGTCAAATTCAACTAAGTCGCCAAATATATCGCCCACGATAGAAAAGACAGGATCAGGGATTCTTGAAAAGCAAACGCACGAAATTATGCTAGAGAAAAGCAATATGTTGATGCTGGGACCTACTGGTTCCGGAAAGACTTTAATCGCACAAACAATTGCACGTTGCTTGGAAGTTCCATTTGCTATTTGCGACTGTACTACTTTAACGCAGGCCGGATATGTTGGAGAAGACATAGAAAGTGTTATTTCAAAATTGCTTCAGGATGCAAATTACAAGTAAATAATTTGTTTATATAGATAAAAAATATATGAAAAATGAAATAAATATTTCTTTTACAATATCAGTGTTGAAAGGGCTCAAACAGGAATTATTTTTCTTGATGAAGTAGATAAAATTGGTGCGGTACCAGGAATTCATCAGTTGAGAGATGTTGGTGGAGAGGGGGTGCAACAAGGCATGTTAAAAATGCTTGAAGGAACTATTGTTAATGTTCCCGAACGAAATTCACCTCGTAAGTTAAGAGGAGAAACCGTGCAAATAGATACAACAAACATTTTGTTTGTAGCGTCTGGTGCATACACAGGACTAGATCGATTAATATCAAGGCGCCTAAATGAGAAGGTAGATATGAAACTAATATTGATTTGTATTTAAAAATGTTCATTAATTAAAATAGTATTTAGGTTTTGGTACTCCTGCAACAAACTTTTCGGGTCGGCGTGCGGCGCAAAAAACAGCTTCTTCGATGGATGACGATCAGAAAGAACGTGACATATGTTTAACAAAGGTCCAAGCAAGGGATCTTGTAGAGTTTGGTATGATTCCGGTAAGATAATGTCAAACACAAACTTGGTTTACTGTGTTCCGTTGTCGGAAATGTGCTTCTTTGGGTATCAATATCCCCACATAAATCTTTTCCTGAAACCTTAATGCTGTAGTGGTAGCATCTCCTAGTCCTATAAATTCCGTCACGATGCTTCTTTAGTAGATCGTGGAAGCACACATATTTTCTTTGCTGACGGAGAGTTTTCAGTATAGCAGGTGGGATTGTAAATGTGTCGGTAGAGAGTTCTTCTTCAACCTTGTATTCGCGGACTTCTGAGTTCGGCTCAACAAGTTTGAGTTAGGCATCGTACCATGAACAAGTGCTGGTGATCGATAAGAACAATCTAACTGGTGGATCCTGATTGGAAAGTCTGGCCAGGTAGTCGGCGAAGGTATTGAGTGTGCCCTTTTGATAGCGGATCTCAAAATCGTATTTCTGGAAATCTATTGCTTAACGTGCCACCAATTGTCCAGATTATGCTTGACGATCGGTGATCGTTTGGTTTTTACTGAGATGCCGTTTCTTGGTCTACTTTTTCTTCTTCCTCAACTGCTTGGTGACATGTGTCGTTATGGTCGAGAATATGGGAACAAATTTTCGGTGCCAACAACGACTGACTTATCATGATTTTTTCAACATCGCAGTTGTCTTCTGGATCCCGATATGAGCAGATGTCTATTTCGTGCTGGTGTTTTATTAGGGAAGAAAACGAAAAGAAAAACAAAAACGGAAAAATAACGGCAACTTAACGGCAGTGTCTGGCTTAGCCTACGGCAAGAACGTGCTCGTCTTTAGTGTTAGTTCCTTTCTACTTGTTCCCTAAGTCTGTACTCTGTAGAAATGCGGACAGTGTGTGATTGCTTTATCAGTCGCTCTACTCTTACTGTTGAAAAGGCATAACACTATTAACAGTTTCTTTTGGGTGTTGTCAGTGTTCCTTCGGATCACGGTTCGATTTGATAAGTTCAGAGTGTGTTCTATCTGACTGATGTGCGGGTTCAGGGTCTACGTGTGCAACATTTGATGACCTAGATTGAATCTCTCTGTAAGAGATTGGTTGGTCTGGATACAACTTGGCGCCAGTATTTATCCCCCCACCGCGGTCTCGCTATAAACCCAGGCACAGTTCAACCATTGTTCCAACGCGGAATTTAATTTCATTTGGCTAAAAGTCTAAGTAAGTAAGCATAACATTCTGCACTGCTTTATTTACAAAAACTCTAATATAGACCGGTACTCAACTTGTAATGAGTTAGATGCACTGTCAGTTATAAGATCCACATTATGAAATCGTCTGCGGACTATTTCAATGACTTCGCCATTCAGGCCTAAAAACACCACATGGAAGAGATGTTGCGCTATTTGCCGAGTATCAGCTTGTGAATGAGTCCAATAGAATTCCAGACATTGTAAGTCATAACGCTAATACCCTTGACTGCTCCTTACCTCCCATCCTAACAAATACACCGTCTGTATTATCACATCTTCCATTAGTGGTGTGGATGCCGTTTCTGATACGATCACAAGTATAATCTATGAGGGTATGAGTCCTATTCTCATATAGGCTTGTGTTCCTTTCTACGACGATTGGTTCTATGCACCGAAATGATTCCAGTGTTTCAAATACTGGACCAAGAATCGTCAACCCAGCAATAGGTTTAACAGACCTGGAGCTGCTACAACAACAACAACGACAACAGGGTATGGGTCAATTTATCCCTTCCAGGACAAAATGTATAAGCCGGAAGAAAATGCTTGGTATGATTTAAGCTGCAAAGAGTTCTAGGAACCGGGAAATATGCTTTCGGTTAATTAAAATAAACCTTACTGTGTAAAACTGAACCAAATTCAGACGAGTCAGGAATAATTGCAATGCCTACCTTAGAGGAGTCAAATTTGACTATGACTAGAAACTGAGACAAAAAATACGTAAATTTCCCAAAGGTAAGCATTTTTGGTCATTCGTGAAACGAATCAAAAATACTGCCTCGTCTTCAATTCCAACGCTGACAATCCACAATGACATTCAACCTTCAGCTCTATAGACACGGCTAATCTGCTTGCTTCACACTTCGCAACACAACGCTACAAGATTGCGCGTTGCCGCCGCCTGTTCTTTTTAAATTTTCTATATTAACTTTGCGTGCCCGTGGCTGGCTGGGTGACTGGTCATATTTTCTGATCAATTTTTAACCCACTTCCCAAAGCCCGATTTTATTGAAATTTGAAATTTTGCACACATGTATATTTCCAGTGACAATACTTTCTATTCAAATTTTATGCCCCTCGGACCTCGGGATCGGGGAGCTCCCATACAAATATTTTACAAAATTTACCCGATTTTATTAAAATTTTATACAAATGTGTATCTTCGATGGAAAGCACTTTTTGTACAAATTTTGGATACCCCGGTCGTGGTGCCCCAAATTTTTTTTTAAAAAAATTAACCCGATTTTCTTCAAATATATACGTGCGTATCTCCATGGACAACACTTTTTGTAAAAACTTAGGAGACCCCGAGACCCAGGGTTTTATGGGTTGTTTTTTAAGAACCGAAACCTCTATGGGACCGATCTACTTTCGTACTTATCAAGTAGCTAGAGTATATAATGATCTAAACATTCTCTTAAGGCATGTCTATTTCTCTTCTACGCCCTGCATCTCAGCCCCATGACTTACTCTCCCTACTTTTTTCATTAGGTCAGCCGAATGCATTGGTTTCATTTCTTCACACAATTTCGCAATACGTTAACAAAATGCTTTGGTTCAGTTTATTCGATCGTCGTCACATAAAAGTTGATCGTCGTTACTTTTATGTGTCAACATAAAAGTGATGATAATAATTTCCGGTATTGAGTAATTTAGTCGTTGATCGTTGTCACTTCTATGGGTCAACTAAAAAGTGATGACGATAATAATTTTTGGTATGGAGTAACAGAAAAATGTAAACACAGGCAATTATGTTTTATTAACATTGTACGACCATTCGTTAGAGAAAATGTTCTCCTTGTTTGGAGTATCTGTTACGTTTCCCTCTCGTTTCTTAGTTAAGTTTTTAATTTTGACTATTTTTCCGTTCTTCTGACACTCTTGTACAACTTCCGCACACTCTTCCGCAAATAATTGCGATTAGTATGATGATGAACATGTTTGTACCAGAAATAACATGGGTTTTCATTTTATGGTATTCAACTAGTTCTTTATTAAAACTATTTCTTGCCATTTTTTAAATATGGTATTAGCTGTAACATTTTCTTTAATGATTTCTTCATAATAAAGTTGAAATGTGTAATTGGTTTCCTTATTTTTAATTATAACGTCATCAAGTTTAATATTACAATTCTGACTATTAATAATATAGTTTCTGTGAGAATTAAGTCTCTGGAATCACAATTATTTTCTACAGTTTTTCTTTCAGCATTTTTCACATAAGTTCTTTCATTTATATTCATGATTTCAAAATTCCTGTAAATTTTCATCAAGCAATCTTGTTCAACAATACAATCATTTCTTCCAAATCCCTTATGTTCTTCATATTCTCATTTAATTGTGTGTTAATTTTAATTTGATTATTTATGTTATGTTATGTTTTTTTTTTTTGGAGGGCTGGAAAGCCTTCTGCACTGCGACCTTAAGGTCTATTGTGCGTCCCAGATGTCTACCACATTATGTGGTGGCTTAGTCGTCTTATGAATGCCAATATATCTGCCAGGTCGATAGGTCTGGCATACTGCCATAGAACTGTGTGAGCCTTGAGGTATTGAAGTCTCTTTCGGGTGAGGGCATCACATTTAAAAAGTATGTGTTCTGGCGTCTCCTCTGCCTCGCCGCAAAAGCGGCAGCGATCTGTTTGGGATTTCCCCATTTTTGTTAAGTGGCCATTAAATAGGCCATGTCCCGTCATGTACCAAAATATGAATCTCAGTGTTTGTCGGTTTAACTTGATTGCTTTGTTTATATTTTTAATGTTATATTTGAGAAGCTTTTTGGTTTGTTTCATCGTAGTTGATGATATCCATTCAGCCTCGATGGCGTTGTTTGCCCACTCTTTCATCTTATTTTTGAGGTGGCTCTTGCTGAAGGCAATGCTTGGCTCGGGGCCAGTGAAGGTCTCTTCCGCGCCTGGTCTTACGCAGAGGTCTGCTGTCTAGTTCCCATAAATGCCTGAATGGCCTGGAGACCACATCAGGTTGACCTTGTTGGTTTTTGCCAGTTCGTTTAGGTGGCAGTAGCAGCTGCACGTTGTTTTTGAATTGAAAACCGGGCCTTTTAGCGCTAGCAGAGCGGCCTGACTATCGGAGATCATATAGATCTCGGTTCTTCTATATTTTCTCTTTATACATTCTAGTATGCAGGCTTCTAATGCTATTGTTTCTGACTGGAAAACGGTTCGGGGTTTTCCTAGGGGTATTCGTAATGTGAGTCTGGGTCCGAATACCCCTGCCCCTGTTCCTGAGTTTGTTTTGGATCCGTCTGTGTACCAGATAGATGCATGATTGGGGAGGTTATTTATGATATTTTCAACTTGATTACGGTCCGGTACTCTTACTGAAAAGTTCCTTTGGAAATTAGTTGTTTTTATCATTGAATCTGATTGGAGGACAAATTTGCTTCCCAAATTGATTTTGGCGATGATGCTTACATGTCCTTGTCTATTGACTTTGAGTTGGTTTCTTACCTTGAGTGAAATGGCTCTTGCACCCGCTTCGCTTTGGATGTGTAAGTGAAGAGGTGTGAGACCTAGTAGTTTTTCTAGTGCTGCTGTTGGGCAAGTCTTGATAGCTCCTGTTGCATTAAGACATATTAATCTTTGAATTTTACTGAGTTTTGAGCGTGTTTTCCACTGCTCTGTTTTTAGTTACCATATCAGGGCTGCGTATGTGAGCCTGGGACTGATTATGCTTTGGTATAGCCATAGATTAACTTGCAGGTTTGCTCCCAACGTTTTACTGAACATGCGTTGGCAAGTGAAGTAAGCTTTGTTAGCTTTGTTGGTGATGTATGATATATGGGAATTCCGTGTTAGTTTTTGGTCAAACATTACCCCTAAGTATTTGGCTTCAGGCATTATTTGAAGTACTTGTCCTTGAAATCTTAGGGCGGGAAGAGTTGTTCTCTTTCTTTTTGTGAAAACGGTGCATACTATTTTATCTGGGTTGACACTTAGGTCTACCTCCCGGCACCATTCGTTTACTATTTTGAGAGCTAATTGTATACGCTCTGTTATCGTGCTTTCGAATTTACCTCGAACCATTAGGACTAGATCATCCCCATAGCCAATATTTGTGATAAGATTATTCTTAAGCCTGTCGAGCAACTGATCCATCACCAGTAGCCACAAGAGTGGTGATAAAACGCCTGCTTGTGGGCAGCCTCTTGTTGCCGCTATTGTGTGTTTCGTCACCAAATAAGGGCCGTATTTTCCTACCCCTTAGCATGCACATGACCCATCCTATGATAGAGGAGTCTATTCTCCCGGTTCTAGCTTGTGTTGAATTACTACGAAGTTGGTGTTGTCGAAAGCGCCTTGGATGTCGATGAAAGCGCATAGTAACATCTCTTTGCTTCGGAGTATGTCTTCGATTGCAGTTGTTAGCTCGTGGAGTGCTGTTTCTGTTGATTTTCCAGCCTGATATGCGTGTTGGCTGGGGTTAAGTGGATTTGATTGGAGTATATTATCTTATGTAGTGACCTAAAATTTTTTCCATGGCTTTGAGAATAAATGATGTAAGGCTGATAGGCCTGTAAGACCTTGTATCCTCGGGGGAATTCTTCCCTAACTTTGGTAAGAAAATCACTCGTACATCTCTTCAGCACCTTGGTACATATTCTAGGCTATAGCTGGATTTATAGAGTTTTACGAGTAGAGATTCTAATAGGTGCAAGCCGCGTTGTAGGAGTATCGGGTATATTCCGTCTCCTCCTGGGGATTTGTAGGTGAAGATTTTATTTGAGCGTCTGTAAGCTTCCGCAGGGGTAAGGCAGAGATTTGTGTTAATGTCCTCGTTTTCTTCTTGGTTGCCTAGTATTTGGCAGTTGGGGAAATGACTTTTTATTAGGCAATCAAGAGTTTCTAGTCTGTTGGATGTCAATTCACCATTTGGTTTTTTGACTGATCCGAGTGGATTTTTATGGTCGAGACAGAGAGCTTTGTGTAGTCGACATGCTGTTGGTAGTTTGTCAATACTTTCGCAAAATTCTCTCCAACTGTTCCTTTTGCTGTTTCTTAGTGCAGTGCTATATCTAGTAATGGAGGTTCGATAGGCCGTCCAGTTGTTTGACCGTTTAGCCTTGTTGAAAAGTTTTCTGACCTCTCTTCTTTTGGCCTCGAGATCGTGGTTCCACCATGGAACATCTCTTGTGCCTCTGACTCGTACTGCGGGGCAGCTTGTATGGTAGGCATTTATTATTGCCTCGGTAAGGTCGTTTGCAGTGCTGTCTAATTCTGCAATTGTTCTAATTGGGTTACTGAAGCCTGTTAGGTTAGCTTGGAGTGTGTCTTGAAAGACTTGCCAGTTAATGTGTTTAGGGGTTCTTATTTGATATTGAACCCTGTGGGGTGTTTCGATATTGAAATTGATATACATGTGATCGGAGAATGATGCCTCTTTCATTACGTGCCAGTTTTGGATCGTGCTGGCCGTTCCTGCGTCTGACAGGGTAAGGTACAGTACCTCTCTCCTGATGGCGTTAATAAAGGTTGCATCATTCCCCACATTATTTATAATAATATTTTTTGTTAAGCAATAGTTTAGCAGTTGCTCACCTCTTGTGTTTGTTTCGGTGCTTCCCCACTGTGTGTTGAGAATTTGCATCGCATCCGATCTCGTCTGTGAACTATGCAGTATTTCCGGAGGGGGGTCTTCTTCTTCTCCCGGGAAGTAGGCAGCGGCAAAATTGATGGTGCTCTTGCTTCCTGTGTTAATGGGCGTCTCTAGGGAGATCGCGGCTAGGTCTCTGCAAATAAATTGATTTAGGGAGTAAATGTTGAACGAGTGGCGACATAGGATTTCTGTTCTTGGTCTTTCGTTCCCTTTGCTGTAAATCAACTTACCTATTTTGTTTGGTATTCCCAGAATTTTGTCGTTTTTGGTCCATGGCTCTTGGATGAGAGCTATGTCCCAGTTTTTAGCTGCGAAGTGCAGGCATAGGTTGGCGGTGGCTGCCTTGGATTTATGCAGATTTACCTGCACGCACTTCAGCATTTTGGTTATTTTTAGGGCTAACCGGCTTGTCTTGAGAGCCCTGTGTTGTCATGGTCTCGGTAGACTTTGTCGGTCTTGCTGCTGCTAGGCCATGTTTTTTGGACCGTTAAGCCTGGTCTGGTCTGGTTTGGTATTATTTTTGGTGATAGTTGTCGTTGGGTGATGCCTTAGTATTCCTGAGAGACTTGATTGCCCTGGTTTTGATGGCGCCTTGTCGTGTACCACTTTTGCATCTTCTTTTTCCTTTTCGTGGTCTTTTTTGAGCCTGAAAAAGACAGACCCGAAGAGCCAGTTGACTTTGTAATTTGAGCCTTTAAGGTTCTCAGCAATTTTTGGCGAGGCTGAGATGGTCAATTGGAGATAGTCCTTTTCTCTGTCTTTCCTTGAGAGTATCTTCCAATCGGCATTCCTTAGCTCTTTGCTTTGGACCACTAGGCGCCTGCGAATTATCTCATTTGGTTCGTTCCTGCTGTGAGGAAGATACACGTAGAAGATTTGATTACGAGGGATATCTTCCTCTCCAACAAACTTTAAACCGGCATTTGGCCATGGTTTTAGACTTGGGGTAGTCTTGGTAAGCCATGTTGTCGTGTCTTCTTCTGCGCTGCCACCCATTCTTTGGTCTGCAGCCCAGGAAATTAGGGCTTATGCCATCGATTGGGAGCTCAGCTACTGCGTCCATGATAGAATCTTGGATTAGTGTCATCTGTGCCGTCTCCAGTTTGACATCAGGAAAGCATTGGTCGGTAATCGCCAACCTGATGGTTTTCGTGACGTCGCTGTATAGTGGCATTGTCCCTGATCCGCTTGCCACCACTTTTCTTCACCTAGACCCGAACCTTTGCAGTGGTGCTGGGTGTTTCTGTTGCTTTTGTGGGGATGTGCGTTGGTTGCCTCGCTTTGGTGGGTTTTTGGCGCTGGAGTCGTCAGATCGAACTCGTTTAATTTTTGTGTCAGTCTTTAATTTTGGTTTGGCACATAGTTAGTTCCTCGTCGTGGGTGAGCCCCGATTGTTTGAGGAACGTAAGTCGTTTCATTGCCGCCCCACTTAGGTGCAGTCTCTTCCTCTGTTCGTCCTCAAGGTCTAGACTTGTCATTCTTTCTCTTAAGTCCGAGGTAGTTGATGTGGACATGTTGTCCAAGCATTTTGGCACGTTGGAGCCTTGTGCAGGGACGTAGTCCACAGTAATGTAATTGTTGTTTTCATTCTCAGAGTAAGGACCTAGGTGGTCCTTGGCTTCTGAGATTGGCGCGTTTGAAGGAGCACCACCCTCAAGATTTAAATTTTTTTGTAAACTATATATAAGTGGGCACCGTGGCTCAGTGGTAATGCACATGGCTGCTGCGCAGGATGTTCAGGTTCGAATCCCAGCAACACCAAAAAAGTATTTTTCACAGTTGTAGGTCCCTTCCATTTTGTGTCCAAAAATTAACATGTGCAGCACAAATGGTCGCGAGAAGTTAGGCATTGGACCGCAATGGTCTGTCGCGCCAAATATTATTATATAAGTTTGATTGTATGAGGAAAGTAAGTTCCAACACCGCAGAGCCTCTTGCTATGGTAAGGTCACTTTAAGCCGCAGGATACCAGGTATCCGGAGTCCCGTGCTAGCTACCAAAATCCTCATGGCCATTACATATAAAATTTAAAAAAAAAAAAAAAAAAAATATATATATCAGTATTATTTACATTATTTTTAAGATTTGTAATATTTTCTTGGTCAAGGTTTTGGCGGTTTTTTGTAGTTTTCCCTGACCATGATTCATTGCTAAAAGTGTTTGGCGTCTTTCTAGTTTCGTGTTCGTTTTTTTCGTATTGCTTTTTCAATGAATATGAGAGAATCCTGAGAAAATAAATTGAAACCGGCTACAAACGTGAGGAATGCGATATATTGTAAATCAAATTCCTTCGATTTTTATTCTATTTTAAATTTGAATTTTAATAAAGGGCTTAGCCCAACTTATTGCCGTGACGCAAGTCATTCAGTGAGTCCTCCCTTGGCAATGAGTCTCCACATAAAAAAAACAACCCATAAAAATACAATTTTTCATGTAAATTCTCTAATAGGAGATGGGTATGTGTTAAAATTTGAAGAAAACCGCGCTAATTTTATAAAAATTTACATGGACACCACACGGGGTCAGGCCCAATCACTCCAACAAACTTACAAAAATTTTTGTCCATCAGTGATACACATGTGTTTAAAATTTGAAGAAAATCGAGTTAATTTTTAAAAAAATTATATTAATTTTGCAAAAAGTGTTTCCCATCGGAGATACACACATGACCCTGGGGCCCGGGGTCTCCAAAATTTTTACAAAAAGTGTTTTTCATCGGAGATACATACGTATGTAAAATTTGAAGAAAATCGAGTTAATTTTTTTAAAAAAAATTTTGGAGCCCCACGACCCCGGGGCCCGAGAACACCAAATTTTTTACAAAAATTGTTGTCTATCGGAGATACACATGTGTATTAAATTTGAAGAAAATCGGGTTAATTTTTTTAAAAAAAGTTATGGGGCACCGTGAACCCGGGACCGGGGTCTCGAAATTTCTCACAAAAAGTTTTGTCTATCGAAGATACACATGTGTATTAAATTTGAAGAAATTCGAGTAAAATATTTGTAGGGGAGCCCCCCGACCCCGTGTCCCGACAAATTATTTATAGAAAGTGTTGTCTCCGGAAATACACATGTGTGCAAAATTTCAATAAAATCGGGCTTTGGGAAGTGGGTTAAAAATTAATCGCAAGATTCCACGACAGACAGACGTATGCCGACCGACATCCGTGCCACGGGAAAGTGAAGTTAATATAGAGAATTTAAAAAAAATAAAAAATAAAAATCCCTCAGCGCACGTGACTCACCTTGGATTATGGATTTTTTATTGCGGTTGTCTCCTCTAATTTGATTATTTAGTCCCTTAAGTGCATTTTTATTGTTGGTCTCTGTTATTCTAACATGTTCGTCTATTTCTTTCCTATCTGCATTATCCATTGGACCGAATAACCATTTCTGAACAGTTCCTACTAGATTTAAGATTCCTCTCTTGATCGTTTCTTAGGGGGCATAATACTAAGTATTTTTTTATAAATCGTGAAATATTCTTTTCGTATTTTTGGGTCTTTCCCAATGATTTTAAAATGTTGTATTTCCTGTATTTCTGTATTTCTACCAGCTAGTAAAACAAGCTTGTAGAAATAACGATGTGAAGTATGGTTAAAGTCTGGTTGGTAATCTCTCCTTCCCCCATATTTATTACAATAAATCCGCTGTTACTCTCGATTGCCGTTATCACCAGTGCCTTGGACTAGGTTGGTTCTCATCATTAAGAAGATTAACATCATTGGGAGAATCTGCAAATTGTCTAGGTCGTTTAATATTTATTTTATATACCCTATTTAGCTTTTTAAATCTAAAATTAGGCTCATTCTTATGTCTTAAATGTTTGTAATTTTTGATATAACCTACTCTGGATGTCTGGATTCTATATAATCTTCCGTGTCTTGATTCCTTTTGTTCATAACATTTGTTTTCCTATTTTCAAGTCTCTTTACTACTACTTCTATTTTCGTACGTTGCACTTGTTCCGGTGACATGTCTATCGTCGTATGATGTCTTTTGTTATAAATCTGAAAAACTCGAAATATCTTTGCGTTTACTGATTCTTCCTGGTTCATGGTAAGTAAAATCTCGGCGTTGGTACTATGTAAGTGTTCTATGTCAGCGTTACCTGTATTTGCATTTGGTTTAGTATAATGTACGTCAATTTTTCGTTCTCTAAAATAATCTCTAAGATATATTGTGTTAAACTCGTTATCTGTGATTATTTTTTTAGGTGAGCTAACTCTAGTCAAATGTTCAGTACCGTACAGTCTGTTTTGTGAATGTGGTTTTTATTTTCAAGTCTGTACACATACCCTTTCTCGCTTAAATTATCAATCATCGTTAGAAATATGTGTTTGTGGAAATGGTAGATATCCATATGAATTATTTGATTAGGTTGCCTAGGAGTCTCCGTTAACCTGAATTTTTCTTGTATCGGTAACCTCTCATATTTAGCTCTCTGGCAGATATCGCAATTGTTTATTATCTGTGTAATTACTCTGGTAAGGTTAATAAATTTGTTTTTTCAGTGTGTTGTAAGATTCTATAATTCCCGCGTGTTGACTCTCTCTGATGTGATAAACTGATATCTGTTTTTTTAGCTTCGTCCTCTTGTTCTTAAATCTCTTACTCTCCGTGTCAATTTCACAAATTTTATTCTCCTGTTTCCTGCAAATAGATTTATAATTATTTGCTGGACTTTGTTATAATCAGGCTCCCTTACACCTCAGCATAAATGACAATTGTTCCTTGAGTTATTTCTTTGAGTTCGTCTGTTAATTTTCCTATAGGATGTAATATACAAATTCTTTTACCATGTAGTGTTACGATTTTTGGTTCCTTTTCGTAATTTAAAATGATTTGTTGTTTGTATAAATTGAACTATTTTAAATTAAGAACAGATTTTAAAAAATGTTTAATGTCTTCATTATTCGTTTCAAAATTAGAACTGACTTAAAACTAGTTACAATTGATTCTTATATTCTAATCATGAGTGGCGTTGGCATCGAAAGCAAGTCAGAAAGCAAGCAAGAAAGCTCTGGAACGTAAAATTTTAGTTTGTGCATACTTTGAGAATTTGTCAATAGCCGTTAGTATTATTTATTTGTCAGCAAAGTAAATTTCAATGTGTAAAATATATCCTGGATGTTGAGGTATGGGAGTAGCTTGTATCATTGGTTTATTGGGATTGGCAAGGGTTCCTTGCACGTCTTACATTGCTTAATGATTTTACCTATTTTTGCTTGCATTTGGGGAAAGTTTTGTAGAAGCTGAATTTTATTTTCGCTGGTGCTTCGATGAGCACGATTACGTTCATTTATTATTTTAGTCGTTTGTTCAACTTCGTCAGTAATGTCGGTTACCGTCTTTCGAGCAAATCGTATTCGGTATTGACTTAAATGTTTAGTGCAAATTTCTTGTATAAGGCCTAAAGTTCTTTCGTCTGTTTTTAATCCGTTGATAAATGATGGGTTTAAAAAACGTTCGAAAATATTTATTAATTTTTCTTCTGAGTATTCAGGTTCAGTTATGATATGGCGGTGATACGCAGGGAAGATAATTTTGAATTGGTAAGTGGAAGTGCTAGATCTAGGAAAAGCTGATTTTTAAATACGTTCATTGGTTCTTTAGCTATTTGTATTAAATTTTTACCTGAGCTTTCATCATTATGTTGTGTCACTGTCATTGAGTTAATTTGGGATTGGCGAGGAGGTCTCGACAATGCATCAGCTACGACGTTCATTTTACCTGGATTATACTTTAGTGTGTAGTTATATTCTTCAAGTATTGCCTTCCATCGTTCAATTTTATTATAAGTGCTTTTGTTGCTTACTGCATATGTCAAGGGTTAATGGTCTGTAAGGATTTGAATTTTTGCGGAGCCATACAGGTAATTTCTCAGAGTTTTAAGGGACCATATAATAGCAAGTATTTCTTTTTCGTTAGTAGCGTAGTGTTCTTCTGCTTTGTTCTTGTGTTCTTGAAATGAACATTATCGGTTTGTTGTCCTGTGCTAACACGGCTCCGATTGCATAGTCTGAAGCATCGGTGGTGAGATGGAATTATATTCTATTGTAGTCGGGGTAAGTGAGCATTACGTCTTCTGTTGTAAGTGAATTTTTTATTTTATTGAATGCATTAATGGCTTCTTCATTGAGGTGGATAAGCTTTTTGGTTGAATTGTGTTTGGACGAACGACGGGTTTTGCTGATTTGACGTAGTCCTTAATAAATCGCCGGTAAAACCCAGAAAGACCGAGAAATGAGCGTTAGTCTTTTAGAGGGTTTGAGCACGGAAATTTCATTATTGCTTCTACCTTCGCAGGATTTGTTTTAATTCCGTCAGGTGATACAATAAAACCCACGAATTCAACTTCCGTTTTTAAAAACTCACATTTGTCAAGTTGTACTTTTTCTTTTGCAATGTACAGAAAATAGTTTCTAGGTTTTCGAGATGGGTTTGAACATCCTTGCTGAAGATGACTATACAGGGTGTATCCGTTAAGGTGGCAAATACTTAAAGGAGTGATTCATTGACTAATTTCGTGAAAAAAATCGTATGGGAGGGGGTGTCTATTTTCAACCCCCGCGGTGTACGTAGCGTTTAAATGCGAAGAGACGTACTTTTGACCCTACATCACTTCACACCATGTAATTCTTGAACGCTTCTAGCTACAAGGTCACTGTTGGTCATTTTTGAAAGAAAATTAAATTTATAAGATCAAATAATGAAATTTTTTTAGATTTTTGAAACCGTTACCGACATAAACGTCGTCAAAATCCAAAAATGTTTTTTCTTTTTTTAAATTTTATTTTCAAACACGAATATTTCGAAAATCGCTCTCGGATAATTTTTTTTTGACAAATGCAATATTAAAGCCTATTCAATTTTCTACAAATCCACCTCACAATATATTGTGCCTGGTCAACAGGAGCAGTGTGAAAAATGAAAGTTTGTAAAATAAACGAACACGTAATTTTGACCTTACATGACTTCACACCATAAAACTCTTGAACGCTTCCAGCTACAAGCTTACTGTTGGTCTTTTTTGAAAGAAAATTATATTTTTAAATTCTCTATATTAACTTCACTTGCCCGTGGCACGTCTGTCGGACGTCTTTCGGTCGTCGTGGAATCTTGCGATCAATTAACCCACTTCCCATGGCCAGATTTTATTGAAATTTTGCACACATGTGTATTTCCGGAGACAACACTTTCTATTAAAACTTGAGGTCCCTCGGGCCCCGGGGTCGTGGGGCTCCCATACAAATATTTTACAAAATTTTACTCGATTTTCTTCAAATTTTATACACATGTGTACCTCTGATAGACAACACTTTTTGTTAAAATTTTGGAGACCCCGGGTTCGTGGGATCCCATATAAAATTTTTAAAAAAATAACCCGAATTTCTTCAAATTTTATATACGCGTGTATCTCCGATAGGCAACACTTTTTGTAAAAATTTTGGAGACCCCGGGCCCCGGGGTCGTGGGGCCGCAAAATTAGAAAAAAAATTAACCCGATTTTCTTCAAATTTTACATACGTATGTATCTCCGATGGAAAACACTTTTTGCAAAAATTTTGGTGGCCCAAAAAGAATTTTCAAAAAAATAACCAGATTTTCTTCAAATTTTATACACCTCTACATTTTTTGAAAATTTTTTGGAGTGAACGGGCCATGAGGCCCGCGTGGTGTCCATGTAAATTTTTTTTAAAATTAGCCCGATTTTCTTCAAATTTTAACACATACCCATCTCCTATTAGAGAATTTACATGAAAAATTTTAAAATATATAAAAAATATACACTTTCTTAAATTATTTTAGCCATACCGATCCTTTATCGTTTATCGTCAAATTCAAAACAAAATTTTTTAGAATTGTTTTTACCAACGCGGTTATTTCCATTTGATACATTTTTTTTGATAAGTACAGTATTGAAGCCTGTTGAATTTCCTACAAATATATGGCAAAGTATTTGTGTATTCGGCCAAAAAGTGCGAAATAGTGCGGGTTGTGTTACTACTACTACGTATAAGAAGGGTTGCATGACGTCCTAGTGTTCCTGCAGCAACAGTGCAACAAAATTACACGGGCAGTTGATGCATCCTTACCACTTCACTCCAGTGCAAGGTCTGCTTCAAAAGAACTTACCAAGAAGGACCTAATTCTGTGAGTGGACACCATTTCCTCTGGTAAGTTCCGGATTCTGATTTATCATGTTTTGGAACATGCTTCGTCCTTCCGAATTAATGACTTGGCTAACAATTAAAGTTAAAGGTTTTTGAAGTTCCGGTGTTACACGGATTGGATTGTTAATGTTAGGGGAATTGGATGTGCCTGCTGTGCCACGCACGAAGAACGAAATGGAAAAATTTTAATTTCACAAATAAATTTAATAATAATTATTAAAGAAAACACTAAAGAAAACATTAAAGAAACACTAAGTAATAGAGAGTAATATTACTTAGTGTTTCTTTAATGTTTTCTTTAGTGTTTTCTTTAATAATTTAATGTTCTTTAATGTTTTCTTTAGTGTTTTATTTAATAATTATTATACACTTATTTTCTCCTTATTTAAAGTTTTAAAATACCAATTTTTATTTTCTGTATATACTTTAAAATTATCGGGTTCACTCAACTTTTAAATTTTTCTTGAATTAAGATTTGTTCAATTTTTGTGTAAATTATTAAGATAAATGAAAAAAATGTATATATCAAAAAATTTAATAATAAAGGATTAATAAAAAATATAGTAATAATCTTACAATATAATAAAAAAACAACCCATAAAAATTAAAAATTTTCTTGTAAATTCTCTAATCGGAGATACACACACACACACACACACTGCGTGCTCGTCTTGTGGCAAAATCATCCACGAAATGACGCAGCGGCAGCGAACAGCGCTGCTCACAAAGCACAGAGACTTTGCCGTGATCTGATGCGATATAGCGATATTTAAAAATTTTTACAAAAAGTGTTTTCCATCGAAGACACACATGTGTACAAAATTTAAAGAAAATCGGGTAAATTTTGTAAAATATTTGTATGAGAGCCCCCCGAACCTCAAATTTTAATAGAAAGTATTGTCACCGGAAATATACACGTGTGCAAAATTTATCGGGCCATGGGAAGTGGGCTAAAAATTGATCAGAAAATCTGACCAGCCAGCCAACCAGCCAGCCACGTGCACGCTGGTCAGTCGGCTGCGCTGTTTGGTTTTGGTGGTGGAGAGAGAGAGAAATCTTAGCTCACGCACAAATAAACCCCGCAAATGAAAGGAGACATAAATGTTTTATGCTTAATTCAACTTACTTACTTATTTACTGAATTGTATTTTAATTAATGCCGTTTTTTTTGTCGATATCAACTTACAGATAGAACAACAAGTTTTCACAATATTCTGTCATTTGGCGTTTTCATAAATTAGTTCAGAGCAGTCAAAGAGTTCTCAAGAAAAATGCTCGTGTTTCTTATTTGCTCAGAGTATGAGCGTGCTCTAAGTGCTCAGAATAAAATGATCTGAGCATTTTCAATTTTAACATCTGATGTCAAATGTCTCTTTCGATGATTTTCTCCTACAATAAAAAAAATGACTCAGGATCGAGATTAGAAAATTCTGCGATTAGAGAATTTAAATGAAAAATTTTAATTTTTATGGGTTTTTTTTTAATTTGATAGCAAAGCACTGCTTGAGGGCTTTTTGTGTCGAGCAAAAAATGACTACGCTCATATAATGAGATCTGTTGCAGTAGGAACTTAAAATTTCGAATTCTTGGTATTAATTCTTATAATCTAAGAAAACAAAGAATAAAATAAAAATAAAAAATCCAACATTAAAAAAACTTAACAAAATTGCAACATTCACAATTTTTCACGGCAGCTACCGCAAACTTTTCTCGCACACTCTAAGCAAATTGGTTTTTTGCACATGAAACATAAGTAAACTGTCTTGCGTTTCTTTTTTGGATCACATCTGGAGCATGTTTTTCGTATTTCAAGCTTATCTACACTAGGTAAGCTTGCTGAATCTTCACTTATTTGTAGAACACGGCGAATAGAGTTCTTGATATCCCTCTGAAGGTGATCATTTTCTACACGACGTTCGAAGTGCGGCTTTGAAAGCTGTAAATTTTTTTATGAACTTGAGTCTGCTTTCAGTCTTTTGAGTTTAATTGCTGAAACTCATGACGTAAGCATTCGATGCAGATACGTCAAAGGCCACCTTCGTGAACGACGGGAAGTGGAGTAGTTTGAGCATCTTTGATCAAGTAGATCAACTCCTATTTTTGTTTTGTTATAGTATAATATTATTTCAGGTTTCTTAGTTCTTTCGTCTACACTCGCAGTATGATACATACTCGAAACCATGACCACTGCTCTATTTTTCTTCGGTACATAAGATGACATGGTGATATCCTTGGTAAAACCAAAAAGCGATGACACAATTGACCTCTGCCAGGATGGTTTCAACTCGGGAGGTATGTCACGTTTGTTTTTTTTTTTTTCAAAGTACCCACAAAAGTGAGGCGTTTTTATTTCAAGATTTTGATCAATTCTATTGATGAAAACCAATTATCAGCGGTTATGTTCCTATTCGTTCCTTCAATTGGGGAGACTGAGTTGGTTTCGGACAGTCTCTTTTCTTCTTGAGTCAAATCTTTCCCATCAGAGTCTTTGCCGAGATAAATGTAGGCATTGAGAAGATAACCATTCCTTGCATCTGTGATGCACATAATTTTTAGATCATATTTTGTTGGTTTTTTTTGGCATATACATTTTGAATTTACAGCGACCGCGAAAAGCCACCAGCATTTCATCTATACAGGCACAAGTTCCAATCGTGTAAACTTCTTGGCTGTTTTTTACAAAACATTGAAAAAGTTCAGAAATAGGAGCAGAAAAGTCAACAACTTATCTACACTAGCCATCACGTCGCTGTTCTCAAGTCTCGGCATCTCAAATCGTATAGTATTAATGAGAACCTCCAGCCTATTTTTACTAATAATGCGACGCCCGGTGTCGTCAGTACTAAACCATGTTGTGTAATGCTCGTGATTTTCTTTGTATATTGCTGTATAAAACAAAAATTTAATAAAAGCTTTTAGCTCTATAAGGTCTAAATCTTGAACACAAGTCTGCTTTTTTTATTTTGGTATGATTTTTCTTAATTTTTGATTAGTATGTAGTACTATTTTCTGTACTAACGTGAAAGGGGAATATTATCATCTGAAGAATCACTCTCATGACGGGCTCTAGAACGAGATCTTGAAGATACTGCACCTGCTGATTCGGCTTGAAACGAACTGTATTGTGTCGGAGATACTTCGCCATCAACCTCCATTTCAGAGTCTTCATACAGCGTGAAATCTTCGGTCACATCAGGTTCAACGTCACAGCAATCCTCGTCTGGCATATCTTCCTCATCAGACATCTGTTGCTGCAGCAATCTCTCAATAGTTTCGTCACTTAAATTCATTTTGACACTAAAAACAAGAAAACTAAATAAACACTAAAAAAAAATCACATAACCGGTACCGGAGACCGCTGGTAGGTGGTTAAGGGTTAAACAGTTTTCCTGTAAACTCGCTGTTAGGAAACACCAAAATTAAATCATCCACATTGTTATTCACATTATTATTATTCACATTCCTATTCAACCGAAATTCTTTTGTCTAACTAATTATATCAAATTCAAGTTCCCACAAAATATCTTTTCCTCAGCACATTTTGCGGCATCACACTCGTAACTTGCTTGTTCCCACGAATGTGCATACACACAGTTGTGCGCGATCGCAGACAATTCTTATCGGACTAGAAAGTGTTGTTCTAGCTGCGCAATGCTGAGAGGATCGGATTGCATCCTCTTGGCATGGGCACAGGTGTCTGCAGCGGTTTCGCCAAATTCGCTAAAGTCTAATAAAGTGATACTAAATGTAATGTTAACATTCTGATTAAAAGGTATTTTGTGGATATTTGGCTACGCCAATTAGCATAAATTAAGAATTAATTTTACATAAATTGTCATTCATCTTTACGTGTTAACACAATAAACATCGCATTTTATTTGAATTAATTGCTTCCCCCCACCAGCGGTAAAGAGCAATTAACTTTACAAATAACACTGATATATTGGTTTATGTGCCGGTATATCCTCATCATATTGTCAAGGTTTATGTGCCCTGACAAATCTTAGGCTTCGAAGCATTAATTGCCTCCTCATCATATTGTCAAGGTTTATGTGACCTGACAAATCTTAGGCTTCGAACAAGGAAACTTGGAGTTCAAAGTAGAACTCTCCTAAACATTGGTGACCCCGACGTGATTTACACGCAACAACGGTAGGAAGCGTTACCAGGGCTTTAACACTGGTACTCAGCTAAACTTCCAGTGTAATTTAAAGAAAGCGTTGCCAGGGCTGTTACACTGGTACAACATAAATCGAGCCATATCGAACCCGGACTATCATGGAGCCAAAAGAGAAGATGGATGAGTTAGAGCTCTATAGAGCGGTGGACAGACAAAGAGCTATAGCGGACTAGCTAAAAAAGCTCATCGTTAATATCAGAAAGGACAGCGCTGCCAGAAAAACTGTTCAGTACCGGGACAAGCGGCTGGAAACGGTAACCAACCTATGGGATGAGTTCCGGCGCAATCATGAAATGGTAAAGGATTCCATCAAACCAGATGCTCCTTATATTGAAGGAGACACCATCGGAAAAGTAAAGCAACTCGTGGCCGAGTTAAGAGCAGTGCTAGATGAAATCACCGATGATGTCTCAGAGCAGTCAGTATCCAAAACGCCCACTAATGATATTAAATCATCAGATGCTCAAGATGAGACTTCTATATCCAGGAAGCTCATACGTAAGCAGATAATCATCAAACAGTCACTTCAACGTGCAATAGATAGTCTCGCCGAAGAGACCCAAAAGGATCAACCAAAGGCATTCTAAGATATAAAAATTGCCACCATTCATAAATTTTGGAATCAGCTAGAAGTGCATTGAAGAAATCGCGTTTGATGATACCACAATCAATTACAACGTAGAAGATTTTATAGACATAGAATCAAGGGTTCAACAAATTCTAATACAGCTATCGACAAAATTGGACAACAATCCAGAACAAGTGCGACCCAGCACAACCACATTTTATCTTCCAAAAATAACGCTGCCAAAGTTCGACGGCGATTATTTAAAATGGCGCCAATTCGCCGATTTATATACCGAAATGATTGATAAAAAACTATTAAGTAACTGCCAAAAAATGAGGTACTTAAAGACAAACCTCGTGGGCGAAACTGAGAAGCTACTACGACACTTTTCACTAACCGACAGTAACTACAATGCTGCTTGTTGCCAGATAGGTACGAAAACAAACGCCTGCTTGAAGCATCATTAATAAATAAATGCTGAATCAACCAAGCCATGCTTTGGAATCCGCCTCAGCTATGCAAATCAAAAACCTACATGATACCACTCAAGAATGCTTACTTGCGCTAGAAAATTTGGAAGTGCCAGTATCATCGGATCTATTGTTGCTGCATATTTTATTAAAAAATTGGATCGCAACACTCATACTCTGTATGAACAGAGCTTAACCCATCCAAAAGAGCTCCAATCACTTAAGGAGCTCTTACTGTTCCTGGAAACCAGATTCCAATCCTTAGAAGCACTAGGGAACAAAACCAGACGCGAAGATGCAAAAGGCTCGCCACGACAGCAGTCTTCATTTCCAATGACGTCGACTCCTGCAATCAACTCAAAATGTATAGCTTGCAACCAGTCACACGGTCTTTTTCAATGCCAAGTCTTTTTGAAAATGACCCCATTACAACGAACCAAGATTACTTATGAAAATAGACTGTGCCAAAACTGTCTAAGAAAGGGACATTTCTCTGCAAAGTGTTCCCTAAGAGGATTAAAAACATGCAATAAAAAACACAACACTCTCTTACACATTGATGAAGAGCGTAAACCACAAGTGCCGCTGCAACCTGATGCTCCAGTCTTCAAACCAGCAGCACCCACCAGTTCAACCCGCTCTTGCACTGTCCACGACATCAACTAATTTCAACGAACAATCTGTCAATCTCGGAACGGCCAAGGTAAAGCTATCTAACATGGGAATAGAAGTCAATTGTCGAGCTCTTTTGGATTCAGGCTCACAAGTAAACTTGATTAGTGAAAGAATCGTCAAAAGACTCGCGCTCACATCATCGGCGACAAACATGTGCATTCAAGGCATCGGACAAGCTAAGCAGAGGTCACAACGCAGAGTCAATGTTGAGTTGAACTCAACAAGAAACGCCTTTTCAACCAGATTCGAAGCGTTTGTGTTAACAAACATCATTTCGCAACAACCAAGACACAATATAGATATTTCTTCATGGAAGTTACCACATAATCTAACGTTAGCAGATCCAGAATTCTATCGTGTAGACAACATTGACATCTTAATAGGAGCCGAACTTTTCTTCCAACTATTGTCCGTCGGTCAAATAAATTTGGGATTGCATCTACCAACTTTGCAAAACACAGTTTTCGGTTGGGTCGTAGTCGGTAAATTTACATCATCATTATCAAGCCTAGCTGTCTGTAGTATGTGGGCAGAGGATGAAGATGACCTCAATTCTACGATAAAACAATTCTGGGAAATGGAAGACGCAGAAGAAATACGAGGAAGTCACTTAACATCGGCGGAGAAGCGTTGCGAGACATACTATGACCAAACACATTCCAGAGACGAAAATGGTCGGTTCACAATGAGCTTGCCATTCTCAGATGATCCAAAATTATTAGGCGAATCAAGGGACATTGCTTATCGTAGATTTATGTCTCTAGAAAGAAAACTGACAGCAAATCCAGAAATTCGGAAACAGTATATCGCATTCATGGAAGAATATTAGAGGTTGGGTCATATGGAAATTGTAAAAACTATACCTCCAACGCACTGTTTCCTTCCACACCCTTGCGTGCTAAAGCCAGATAGCTACTACGATTTAGACTTCCACGATTCGTTTTCACGACAGATATTCAAAAGATGTACAGGCAAATCTTCATTAAAGATCAAGACAAAAAATACCAGCTTATTTGGTGGCGAAGCAATCCAGATCAGCATTTACGATGTTACCAATTAACTACCGTAACGTATGGAACCACAGTCGCTCCATATTTATCCATCAAAACTTTGGACACATTATGTAGGGAAAACCTTATAAACTATCCGCTAGCAGCCAATGCAATAAAGAATAACCGCTATGTAGACGACTTCATGACAGGAGCAGACAGCTTCATCGCGGCTCGTGATATACAATCACAATTGCCATTTTTATTAGCTACTGCGGGTTTTAAGCTTCACAAATGGTGTGCCAACCACCCTCAACTTTTACAAAATATAAAACCAGAAGATCAAGCAGTACAAGTAAACTTCTCAGAAGAACGATGACTCATCCATAAAAACACTTGGAGTAATTTGATTGCCTAAAGCAGATCTATTTAGCTTAAAAATCAGTCCTATTACAAAGAAGAAAATCACAAAGACAACAGTGGCATCGGAAATAGCCCGGTTATTCGATCCACTTGGAATGTTTGCGCCAGTAATCCCTACAGCAAAATTGTACCTGCAAGAATTATGGAGGATCAAAGACTGGGATGCAGCCTTGCCAATTGAATTACACACCAGATGGAATATCTTTAACGAAAGTTTAAACTCTTTGGAACGATTTCAAGTTCCCAGGCATGTATTTGGCAGTCACGTTCCACAAACTGTACAATTACATGCATTTGCCGATGCATCCGAAAGGGCATTTGGTGCTGCTATATACATGCGCTCAACGACTAACAATGGAACCACAATCGTTCGTCTTTTATGTTCTAAATTAAGACTCGCTCCACCTTCACCTAAGAAGATAACACTTCCACGATTAGAGTTATGTGCAGCAGAGCTAGCAGCTAAGCTTGTGGAACGAGTAAAAAGATGTCTGATTATGCAAGACCAACTCACCTATTTATGGACAGATTCCGAAATCGTACTGGCCTGGATCAATTCAACCTCTGCGGACTTCCAAGTTTTTGTTAGCAATAGAATTGCTTCAATACATCGCCATTCAATTCCTCAACAATGGAGGCATGTAAGGTATAAGAGAGAATCTAGCTGATCCACTCTCAAGAGGTATATCAGAAGAAAAGCTACGTAGTTGTAACTTATGGTTCTACGGACCACCGTTTCTACATGGAAAAGAAGAAATTTGGCCTCAACCATACACTAAGAACATTGAATGTAGGGTATAACGAAAGCGAACGGCGCTTACTGCAACTATAGATGAGCTAACCATCTTCGACAGAATTGACCACCAAGGGTCATTCAGAAAACTTCAACGGATCTTGGCTTATATTTTAAGATTCTTGTCCAATTCAAGAAAGAAGGCAGTCAAGAGCGGAGAACTACAAGCATCCGAAATTGAAATTGCGTGAATAAAAATTTTACTCACAATGCAAAGCTGCGAGTTCAAGGAAGACATAAGGCAACTAAAATCCTGAGGTGAGGTGCTAAAAAATAGCTCATTTGGGAGTCTTTCACCATTTATTGACCTGGAAGGTCTAATAAGAGTCGGCGGAAGGTTATCAGCGTCAAATTCGTCTTATGACTCACGGCATCCAGTTTTGCTGCCATATGCACACCCCCTGACAAAAATAATTTTAATTTGCAAGGCAAAAATACTGGCCAATAAAAGGAAAAATCTTGACCAGATCCGTCGTTCAACATTGCGTTTTTTGTGCAAGGGAGAGACCTACCTTGTTCAAAAAAATGATGGGGAATTTACCTGCCACCAGAATCCAGCCTATATGACCATTTATAAATTCCGGCGTTGATTTTTGTGGACCAATTTACACTCATTTTAAATTAAGAGGTAAACGGCCACAGACAACTTACATCGCTGTATTTTGCTGCTTTGCCACTAAGGCAGTCCATTTAGAGTTGGTCACAGATCTCTCGACGGAAGGATTCATCGGAGCTTTGAAAAGATTTACCGCACGACGGGGAAATTGTCTACACATTTATTGCGACAATGGTACCAATTTCGTGGGGGCGAAAAATCAGCTTCAAGAACTCAAAGAAATGATGGACTCTCAATACGCTATTAATAAGATTGTGTCATCATGTACCACAAAAGGAACCGACTTCCATCTCATACCACCAAGAGCTCCACATTTTGGCGGTCTTTGGGAAGCTGCAGTCAAGTCTGCAAAACACTTACTGCAGTCAACGTTAGCAATCGCATCTTTAACATATGAAGAAATGGAAACTGTAGTGACCGAAGTCGAGGCTATTTTAAATTCAAGGCCTCTGACCCCATTATCAACAGATCCCAACGATTTATTGTCGTTAACACCAGGACACTTTTTAATTGGAGAACCACTGAATGCTACGGTAGGCTCTCATGCCGAACCAATGAACATTAAAGCTTGTCAGCGGTGGAATCTCGTGACTGCGCTAAAGAATGAGTTCTGGCGTCGGTGGCATACAGAATACCTCCACCACTTACAGTATCGCTTCAAATGGAAACAACGACAACTCAATTGCAAAATTGGAACCATGGTCATAATGAAAGAAGATAATCTCCCACCACTTCGTTGGAAGCTAGGACGGATCGAACGGACGCATATAGGGGATGACGGACTAATTCGAGTGTCGGACGTGCGCACTACATCAGGAATCATGCGTCGACCAATTCACAAATTAGCACCAGTTCCGATAGAAATTGACGAACAACCCATTGAAGATGAACCAACCTCATCATCAGCATCATCTGATTCAAAAACTCATCAGCAAAAAAGATTACCATCTGATTCTGCCACCAAAGGGTCGGTACCAGTTAAAAAGGTCAAAATGTCAGTAGGATCTGCTGTAGTTACAATACTGATGGTATGCCTTATGCTCCCAGGAACCAACTGTCAACAATCCGAAGTAACACAATATAAACGAGCATTAACTATTCATTTCGAACGCATTGGCACATATAACCTAATAACAACGGACTGGAAGCTTATGATTTTTTATGACTTATCACCATATTGGAAGGAGGTAGCCTTAGTTAACAATGGAATAAAATCTCTACAGCAATTATGCAGGGAATCTACACAGACAAAGACGTGCCAACAAACCAACAATCAATTTCAGCAACTCCTAGAGGGATTAAATACAGGAAACGTGATTTTAGCACAACACCAATCTTCACGACGCCAAAAACGAGGAGCTATCAATGTTGTCGGAAATGTTGCAAGTGCCTTGTTTGGATTGCTTGACGACAATTACGCGGAGGAGAGGCTTCGTCAAATCAAGACACTCAAGAGAACTGACAATCACATAACAGAACTTCTTAAAAACCAAACAACGATTATTGACTCCACCATAAATATCATGAAGCTAGATCAAGAAAGTGTTCAAAAGAAGTTTCAGTCAATGGAAGAACAAATCAATAAAATTGTAATTACGTTGAAGAATATGGAACAAATCAATCATATAGAATTTCAAAGGAGGATTGTTTCACTAGAACTTCAGATGACACTAATAACGATCAATTTGCTGCAGATACAAACTGCAATCATGAATGTGTTAATTGACACGCAGCAGGGGCGAATAAGTCCGTTGTTACTACCACCTCATCAACTAAATTAGAAGTAAACAAAATACGGGTCCACTTACCCAATACTGTGAAGTTAGTATCTTAAACCATGCACCCCAACCAACGAATTGTCTAATTCAACACTATGGAATAACAAAAACACCCATCTGGATACCGCTCAATGATAATAAATGGATATTTGCATACAAAAGAAGTACAATAGTAAATATGGTTTGCGGCAGTCAAGCGTATTCACCACGTTTGAATGGATCAGGAATACTCAAAATTAGTCCTAACTGCATTCTTAAGGATGACAAGGTTACCATTCATAAGGTTATAGCTAATAATATTAACTCAAACTATAAACTACTTGGTATTGCAGTAGAGAGCATTAGCCAAGAAAAATATAAAAACATCGCTGAAGAAGGATACAAGCCACAGCTAGAACAACTAATCAAGCTTCTAGACCAAATAAAATCACTCGACTTTTCTGAACTTTCAACGAGGGTTGATGCAAATACTACACACCATCACACGGTCAACTACACACCGTTGGGCATCGTAATGCTCATACTTGTTATGCTCATATGGAAATACAAAGCAAGAGGTAAACCACAAAGAAACGCACCGGTAGCAGCTCCAAGGCACCAACCTCCGACAACAGAACTCCAAGACTCAATCTTGCATCCACAGGAAAATGAATTCACAGACGCCGATTTTCGCATCAACATGCAAGGGTTGAATGAAGCATTCAACGAGGGGGAGAATGTTAGGAAACACCAAAATTAAATCATCCACATTGTTATTCACATTATTATTATTCACATTACTATTCATCCGAAATTCTTTTGTCTAACTAATTATATCAAATTCAAAAATTTTCCCAAAAAATATCTTTTCCTCAGCACATTTTGCGACATGTGGATATTTGGCTACGCCAATTAGTATAAATTAAGAATTAATTTTAAATAAATTGTCATTCATCTTTACGTGTTAACACAATAAACATCGCATTTTATTTGAATTAATTGCTTCCCCCACCAGCGGTAAGGAGCAATTAGCTTTACAAATAACACTGATATATTGGTTTATGTGCCGGTATATCCTCATCATATTGTCAAGGTTTATGTGCCCTGACAAATCTTAGGCTTCGAAGCATTAATTGTCTCCCCCCACCATAGGTAAGGACGTAGTGATGTGCCAAACCGAAAATTTCTCAACCCGAGTTAAACCGAGTTGGAATTGAAGCAAACCGAGTTGCAAACCGAGTAGCAGACCGAATTGGCAAAAATATTTGAACTATTTTTCTTTATACCTGTTGTTTGAAAAAGTAAAAACAAAGGCATATAACTTAATTATAATTACATTTTTTAATCAATTTAATAAAAATTAATTTATTAGATAACAAAAAAGCAAAAAAAAAAATTAAACTAAATATAAAACTTTGGAGCCAAAAAAAAAAATACTTCATTCATTCTTTAATCAAAACCACCAAATCTTGTTTCTAGTGTGGAAAGTTTTCAGTAAACCGGAAGAAGGAAAAGTTTTTTGCAAAGAATGATCTTCGTATATTATGAAAATACTACTATATTGGTGGTGCATATTAAATAAAACACCCAGGTGAATTCTTAGACATTGTTGATGCAGTTCTAAAAAAATTGCGACTATTGCTTTTTTCAATTTTTTTTTTATTTGTGTATCTTTTTTATTATCAAGAAACTTGACTTTTTTGATGGAACTTATAACAGCGTTTGTCTGAGTCTCTTAACATAGGGTTAAGATTAGATTAGACGATTGTGGAGTCACAATATCAGCCACTGCTTGGCTTGTGGAAGGCTGAGCATTTGTACTTTGGATAATGTCAGTATTAACCATCCCATAAACATGTCTAAAATTCACCAAGGTGTTTTTTTATGTGCATCGTCAATGTATTTCCAGAATACTTGTATGACGAAGAACATTTCTTGTAAATGACTTTTCCTTCTTCTGATTTATTAAAAACCTCCCACACTAGAGACTTTTTTCTATAGCCCGAACCCGGCATTATTTTCTTCGTAAAATAAACGTACACGTTGGGATAAAAATTATGAAAAACAGTACTGTAAAACCGTAACAAAAGAAACTGAAACGAAGCAGAATACGAACCAAAAATAGATATTGAAAAAGTTTGCAACTCGGTTTAACTCGGTTTGTATTGTATAAAAACCGTAAAATTTCATAACCGATGTTGATCTATACGCTCACAACGAAACAGCGCATACAGTGCCACCGTCTCATGAGAAACCGAACCGAAAAACAATATATATGTACTGCTTTCCAACTCGACTTTATATACGCGTACATTCATCTATTACTTATCCTTACCAACGAAACCGAATCGTCTGTTCAACTCGGTTGTTCAATGCAGTTTTGGCATTACATTTGTTGGTTCGTTCTTTCGGTTTCGCCAACTCGGTTTGATGTAAATACAACTCGGTCGTCTGTTCAACTCGGTTTTTCAATGCAGTTTTGGCATTACATTTTTTGGTTCGTTCTTTCGGTTACGCCAACTCGGTTTGATGTAAATACAACTCGGTTTAACTCGGTTTGGCAATAACTCGGTTTGAACCGGTTTATGAACTCGAGTTGACACATCACTAGTAAGGAGCAATTAACTTTCCTAAACATTGATATTTTGGTTTATGTGCCGGTATATCCTCATCATATTGTCAAGGTTTATGTGCCCTGACAAATCTTAGGCTTCGAAAAAGGACCCTTGGAGTTCAAAGTAGAACTCTCCTAAACACTCGCATACCTGAGCCCCACGTTGGGCGCCAATTAAACTATTTTAAATTAAGAGCAGATGTTCCGCTCTGATGTTATTTGTTATTCCGATTCAAAATTAGACGAGCAGATGTTCTGCTCTGATGTTATTTGTTATTCCGATTCAAAATTAGATCGGAATTAAAACTAGTTACAATTGATTCTTATTTTCTAATCATGAGTGACGTTGGCATCCCAAGCAAGTCTTCATGGTCGTCCTGACAAATCAATGATGATGTCAGCAGAAATGAAGGCTAGCGTATCAGATGCTCGTAATATAGATGATTTTATGATGTTTATGTTGTGTGTGGTCGTAGTCCGACGAATTGAAATATTGTACGTGACTTATGTGTTTATTTTTTGTATGTTCCGTTATTAGCGTCAGCACTCAGAAGAAATACTTTTATGGAGCTATGTCCAGCGGATCTTTACATAGCGTTCTTGCTAATGTGCGGCTTTATATTGACTATACCCTCTTCGATAGGAATGTGATCAACTTGTTCTTCCCTTCCTGACTGGACTGTGTCGTTGTCTGACGTTTGGTTAACTTACAAGCTTGCTTCTGCAATTCGCTTAGAACATCGGCAAATTTTTTCTCTTGACCCTTCGATTTCATAATCAAATTCTTGCAATTTAACCACCTTTGATTGCGTTGGGAGAATTTGGCACCATTACTTTAGAATTGGATGTGTTATCAAGTTAATTTTGAGTGTCTCGAACGCATTTACATATTCGGTGTCGTTGACGTTGACCTGGTCATTGCTATTGCATATGCTATTTTTGAATAATCCTGTATGAATTTTCTGTAATATCCCGAAGCTCCTAGAAAACTTCTTAGTTGATTTTCCGTTTGCGGAAGTGAAAGGTTTTTAATTGTACCTACTTTATAAGTGCTAGGCATTATGCCCTCCTCTGTGAGGACGTGGCTTAAGAACTCGGTTTATTCCTTAAAAAATGAGCATTTAGTATTTTGCAATTTTAGATTATGATTTTTCAGAATTAAAAAAATATCTAAGATTTTTCAAGGGTTCTTTTAAAGAAGTAGAGAATATCAAAAGGTCGTCTAAAAAGACAACGCAGGTTTTATTTATGTATTCCCGTAGTATGTGGTTCATTAAACGCTGAAAGGTTGCTGGCGAGTTTTGAAGACCAAAAGGCATACGAACATATTCGTATAATCCTTGTAGAGTTATAAATCCAGATTTGCTATATCGTTTAGATGCATTAATATTTGATGACATCATTTTGCTAAACCCAGACGTGAAAAATAGATTGCTTTCCCTAGATTATCAAAGAGATTGTCTATATTTGGTAAGGGAAAACGGTCATCTTCAGTGATTGCATTTAACGCTCTATAATCGACACAGATGCGGTACTGCAACTGACCATATTTATCTGGTTTTTTGGCAACAACCACGATCGGGGAAGCGTATCTATTCAAACCCTACCTGATTTTACCCTGTCGCTCCATGTCTACAATCTGTTTTTTTTAACAACTTTGAATGTATTGGTTTATCTTCTTTAAGATAAATTTTGCGTTTTATCGTCGAGGTATGAGTTACCGATCGTCCATCCGATATTGGATATCTTTGAATTCATCGAGTAAGAAGACTAATTCTTATTGTTCGATATCAATAGTTTAAACTATATTCCAAAGAACATCGATACCTAGAAGTATGGTATAGTTCTTATTTTCTAGGCTCTGAGCGTAAGCTTTAATGAACGTGTTATTACTGTAGCAGAATTCCGTCGGCACGGGGAATTATTATGTTCGTACTCTGAGTTATTGTACTATTAATAGTTTTTATTTCAACTCGCCGAGTATCTATAACTGGGTACGGTGTCATGTCAAGTTTGTTTGTGTCTATTAAAATGTAGTGTCGTTGATTTTGAAGATTAGTGGCTATGATAGGGTCCTGGTCGGTCTGATAATAATTATTATTTCTAACGTTCCTTGAGGGTCTGCTACTTTGCTCCCTATTATTCCTAAAACTCGTTGAGTTCCCTTGATTTCTCCCAGTCTTTTGTTTATTATGAACTCTGTTCAGATGTTTACTTTGACATTGTTTGGGTGAATAATTATTTTCTATGGTCTTTAAATTTCCATTGTCGTAACCAATATAAGAGAATACAAATTTTTTTATATCTTGCATATCATATTACCTACAGTTACCTACAGTGATATCTCTTAATTTATTTGTAATAATATTGTGGAGCAACAGTTTCTTTGGCTTTTGATTATCGGAGAAAATATAAAATAAGTATTAATCTTACTCAGCAAATGTCCTAATGTATTAAACAAATCATAAATGGAACTTACTTTAATTTTTAATATTTCCCTCGTCAAGTCAGGGCTGATGATAAAAGACCGGTAATGTTGTCTGAAAAGCTCTTTTGCCTGGTCCCATGTGGTCACGCCATTGACTATGAGTAGGTCCATTGATCGGCATTTGACTTGAGTCTGTTGAATAATCATCCATGTTGCTTGCTGATCTCCTCCTGTATCTTTATATCCTATATCCCCTTGTGGGTCCTAAGCCTCTACTACTACGCGCCATGGCGTGCGGTTCCTCGCAATGAGCTTTAGCTCTCTCCTACTCTTCCCCAATTGCAGTGACTCCTCCTCAACTGTTCTGCGCCATGTATTCCTCGGACGACCCGTTATTTTACCATCCTGAAATAACGGATTCCATTCCATTGCTTAGTTTGCTATGGAACTATCGCCTTTTCGGAGTGTATGGCCAATCCACTGCCACTTCCGTCGTTGGATGGTTGTGCCTATTGGTTCCTGACCTGTTCTCTGGTAAAGAAGGTCGTTAGAGATTCGGTTAGGCCAGTACACCCTTAAGATGTTTACGAACGTTTGTAATCTTTTTGTGATAGTAGGGGTCACCTTCCAGGTGCTGCAGCCATACAACAGCACAGATTTGAGCGGAACAGTCGCAGCTTGGTGTTTAAGCTGGTCGCATTGCTTCGCCATTTCATGGACATCATTCCAAATACTGATTTTGCTTTGCCGATTCGATTGACAATGTCCTGTTCGGTTCCACCTTCGGTCGAGACAATACTCCCAAGATATTGGAAACTCTCTACTCTCCGGTTGTCCAGCAATGTTAACTTGAGTCACTGAGTTAATGCCGAGGTGGATTCTTTTGGTTTTGGCAGTAATAATCTTCAAACCCGCAACAATTGCCTCCCTTTCCACATTTGTTTTCATTTGGTGCAGCTCCATAATCCTGTGTGAGAGTAAACAAACGTCGTCAGATGTTTGAGTTGAGATGTACGAGTCCAACGAATTCCTCCGTTTCCAGTAGATAAAGATGCGCGAAGTACAGCGCTAATCACCTACAAAAAAAGTATCGGCGATAGAATGCAACCTTGTCGTACCCCACTTAGGATCTGTAATTCCTTTCCTCTATCCAGCACATGACATTTAGAGCCATCATAGGTTGCTTTAATAATAGTTATTAGTTTATCGGGTATACCTCTCCTGTGTAAGGCGAGCCAGATAAACTGTCTGTTGACACTGCCAAACGCCTTCTCAAAATCGATGAACAGCAGGTGCAGGGGTGACCGGAATTCAACGCACTGTTCAATAATGATCCGCAGGGTGTTGATGTGGTCATAGGAGGAGCTAGTGCGGAAACCAGCTTGTTCGGCATCGAGTGTATCTTCCATAAGACTACCTTTTTTAGGTAGTCACGTCTTACACTACGCTGCACTTCTCTCATTTTGCTTCGATACAGGGACTCTAGCTCGATCCTCGCTGCTGCTGGGGTATCTACAATACGAGCTTTAAGTAGCTTAATTTTTCACATCTTTCCAATGTTCCTGGATGGTTGTCGGCTGTGAGCTGCTGATTGCTTCCACTCCTTGCGATAAATGATCCCTTAATTGTTGTACTGGGGGGGGTCTTTAGCCGGTCGATGTTATATCTAGGCATTCGGATGATATTGCGGAGTCTTTGAACTGATGCAGTACGTAACTGGACAGTAGCTACCATAAGGTGATGATCCCGTACCATACCCATGTCGGCGGCTTCTCGTCTGTTTCGGACGTCTAAAAGACAGCTCCTAAAACGTCGGCTGATCGCCACATGGTCGATTTGGTTGGATGATGATTGCCTGTCAGTTGACACCCAGCTGACGTTGTGGCAGGTCTTATGCTCAAACATGGTGCCTCCTATGACAAGGTGGTTGGTGGTGCAGAAATCAACAAATTTTTCACCATTTTCATTTCGTTCGCCGTGGCCGTGCTTCCCAATCACATGTCTGAGTCTTTCATTGTCGTTGCCTACCTTGGCATTCAAGTCCCTCATCACGATAACGATATCTCTATTTGGCTTTACGTTGAATACAGCGCTTAGCTGATTGTAAAAGTTGTCCTTTTCATCCTCAGTCGAGGGGTTCGTTGGGGCGTAACACTGTATGATCGTAACGCGCCGTACTCGAGTCTGAAATCTGGCCGATAAGATCCTATGACCATGTGGGTCCCAGGAAATTAGGCCTCTGCGTGCTGTTGGCGATAGCAGAAGACCCACTCCAGATTCACGGGGAATGCCGGAAGGTTTGCCGAAGTAGATAAGCAGAGTATTACACGTTGGGGATTGATACTCTCCCGCGTTGAACCATCTTACTTCACTCACCCCCAGTATGTCCAAATTATATCGAAGAAACTTACGTTCCAGTTGAAGAAATCTGGCATTTTGAGGTCCTACACTTCCTGAGACGAAGAGCGTCCTCATATTCCAGAAACAACTCTTAGTCCGAGTACAATAGCCAAAAGTCGTCATTATTCGATCATTACTTATCCGAGGCATTGTGTCGGTTTATACACACCCGGGGACAACCACTAGGAGGTAAAGCAAGCAGTATATCACGGGTAAGTATTGGATTTCTCTCAAGACATGGCCGCCGACGCTCGTCGGTGGAATTCTTGCCACTATAGCCATTAGACTGTTCAAAATGTCTCGATTGAACACTTCTGGCATCTCTACGTAATTCTGTGCACTGAATTTAGTTTCCTTTTTCTGGACTGTCGTGACTCCGCGATTTAAGTATTAAGTATTTCCTTTTATGCGTAATGAACTTTGGATCAGTATAGTTGTACCTGATCCGATACCGACTGCGCCAAAAAAATTGTAAATGCCGACAATTTAATTTAATAAAGAGCTTTATTCTTCCTTTATACTTTCTGTCAGTTTTGTTTATTATTATTAATTAAAAAAAAATTATTCAACACCGGCAGAATTTCGGCAAAGAAGCTTTATTTTAGTTTTATAAATTACTAGCTTTTCCTGGGTGCTCCGCCACACGAAAACATGAATCCCGTCTTGCCATCACTACCACCGGAGGTGTGTACTATTGACTAAACCTAAACAAAGCGCTACCTCGATCGTATTCGCACTATGTGGTTTATCGTTTAAGACGCATATTCTGTGAATGTTTCAACTCAATCGGCTGTCTAGTTTTTGAGTTTTAGTGTCGTATTACAAACTAACAGACATTAATTTTTATATACATATATATATATATAGATTATAGTACGTACAAAGCAAAGCAGCATATAGCACACAGTCATTATGATGCCGCTATAGGCGTGATGTTCGTACAAAACATAACACAGAAAACAGCGCAGCAAGCACAGCAGCACAGAGCACAGAGTTAAAATGATGCGCTAAGTCCCCATGAAAGGTCCTTTTATTTAAATTGCAAATTGGGATAATGTATAGCCTGAAAGTTCGTTCTAAAAACTGGTGAAAGAATTTTTGAAATCAGTCCAGTAGTTCCGAAGATTACCTCCTACACACAAACTATGCTTACCTTTTTATAATATTAGTATAGAAATGTATATCTGTAAGGTTCGTAATCTGAAATCGAACTAAACTTAAAATATCGTCGAATGCCAGAAGAAGGTTGACTATCAGAATATTACCACATAATCTCCCATTGACTTACCTTCCTTTATGCATTGTAATGGTAAAATATGATCGATACGCGCCATTTCTAATCTTAGAAATGATCACCAGTCGCAGTGAAGAGAGGTGGAAATTGTACGCAGTTACGTCAGGCTACCCTTCGGTGACAGTTCAGCACTATACCTTACTGCCCTCCAGGGCGCCATACTTCGGTAAGCACTTGGGAATGAGTTAAGGTGCTTCGACCTAATCCGACCTCTCTTGGGATTCATGGGTAACCGGGGCGCACGCGATAAATACGGCCATGCTCGTCGGCAACCGGGGTGGGATCTTGGTTAACCCATGTCCTCCATCATCATCACAAAAAAAAAATTCGCGTGCTAAATAACCAAAAATAAATTAAGATAGGGGGGAACAATAGAAGGTCAAAGTGGGAAGCAAGGAAAAGGAAACGTTGAGGGAAATGCTCGGATGCGGGTCGAAGCGGGGTTCACGCCTACCGATGTCGTGCCGCCCCCTTTTTCTTCACCCACCCTACCATGGGCTCTCGATGTCATCAGAGCCCCCTCTTCTACCGCTTAAGAGAAAGTCCCTGCTGGGTTTAGTACTAGTAAATTCAGAACACGTTCATATATTCACTCCTATATTCTTTATTTCATATAAGGCCAAACTAAATTACTTTTCTAAGTAGGATTTATTTACAGCAATCAATAATCCCTTTTTTTAAACTAAGTTATTCGTCGAATCCAAAAAAAAATAATAAGAAAAGGAAGAACCAACAAGGAAAATAAGTTATACCTAGACCTGGATGCACCATTTACAAGGTAGATGGTGGTTTACGAACTAATACGCCAATATGAACTTGACATTTTCTCTTCAGAATTAAATTGTATATATAAATTTAATCCATTTAATTAACCAAGCTTATGTGGGAACTACTATGCCAATATAAAATTGTTACTATTTATTTTATTTCAACGTATTATCTGGGAATCAAATTACCCATATAAGTCAATTCAATTAAGCTATCTTAAATTTAGATTACCGACATATCGGATTCTCAAAGAAAATATTCATACTGATCTAAATCAAAAGTGATAAGGCATAAGTAGGCGATACCTAAGGGTATTATATTTTTTTTTCCTTTTCAACCCCTTTGGATATGCCGGCCATAGGGCATCAACACAAAAATAATATATATAAATTTATTTATAGATAAGTATACTAACCACGTTTGGTTCGATACTCTAAGACTAAACGAAAAATATCATTTTTTTTCATTCAACCAAAAGGAAGATTAAATCTTTACCAAGATACCATTAAGCGGGCATGTCATTCTCGGTAGAATGGCTGCATCTAGCGAGACCTTGGCAAATTCCAAATGAATTTCCAGTTATCGGCACCGGGCCCTACAATTGCATAATTAAATTCTCGCAACAGTAGTTTGCCTCCGAAATGTGATACGGCATGATAACAAAAAAAACAGCAAAAATTAAAGGTACAATACCCAACACGAGGAGTGAGAGTTTTTTTTTTTTTTGTTTTTTTTTTTTTTTTTTTAAAATAGCCCTTTTGGCCACCGCAATCGCGGTCGTAAGGCACACCATAGAAATAGAAGAATATGAAAATAATGAAACTTACTTGATTCGTTACTTCCGGACGACGGCAGCGCTGTCGATGACTGGGAGGCTATATGCTAAAACAAGTGGTTAATTATGTAGGTATATATATAGTAAAACATGTCGGAACTCTCATCCGACCAAGATTGACAGAAACTAAATTCGATCACTCGACGGAATTGGGCGTCGTACGCGAACTCAAACAAAACATTATATATGAAAATTTCCATTTTATATTTTTTTTCTAAAGGGAAATCGGTCTGCGGTGCCGACATGACTGGGCCTTACGCGTAAAGAGAACCATGATACCGAAGCAAATTATTAATGAGCGAGATGGCGATTTTGGGAACGAGATTTTTTTTCCCTTCTGGTCTGCTGGTAATTTCCCAGTAACAATTATTTTACGGATAGTTGCATGAGATAACAAAGGAGATTTTTTTCTTCAATACTGCATTTTTGTTTTGAGTTAATATATATATATATATATAAAAATGAAGGAAATTGTTAGGCGTTATTCGTTTGGTGGATCCCTCGCCGCACTTAAGACTCCAGTGTCTGGACTTCGTAGGTGTTGCTGATGTTGAAGTGTGTGTAGCCTCGGTACACGCAGGAAGCTATGAGTATATGGCCGGTACAGTCACGCGTTGACCGCTGCTACATCAAAGGAAATTTCGAGAACTTCCAAGCCTGGCATTTTCTTGGGGTAGCCCGTAGATCTGCTCGAGCAATTGCAATTTGTTAGTTCGTGTTGAATAGAGAAATTTATTTCCCTTCGAGGTCAGATATATATATAAGGTCGGTATCGAAATGGGCGTTATGATGTGACGCCTATGGCAACCACACCCTTTAATGCAAGTTCCTCCGCAGTAAAACCAATGGATGTAGGGGAAATCAATACACTCACTTTGGGTTTCCTCCCGGTTTTCGGGTTTTTCTTTTTTTTTTTCGATTGGGAAGGGGAAAATTTCGATCACTCGAAATTAGATAACTCCGCACAAGCCGCCATTGCACTTTCACTTTGAGTTCCACGTGTATATGGTTCACGCAAATATATATATCGGCAGGAATTTTTCGCGACAAAAGCTAATACTCCCATAAACCCAAAACGAACAATTGCAATTTTCTTAAAGGCACGCAAAACGCTATTTTTTTTCTTTTCTTTCTCAACAAGTCCGAATCAACAGCGACCCAACCGTCTCCGAACAGCACCCAAAATCGACTTCCTTACAGTCTAGCATTTTGTTACTTACTCACCATCGCACCTAGCGCATCAGGTTTTGTTGTTGTTTTTATCGCTGTGTGATGACTTTGGAAGTTGGAATGCATTACAAAACGTATGCCTGTATGTGTAATTTACGCTTCATCGCACCATTAGGTAGAGGCAGACAAAAGGCGGTTGGTCGAAAGTATCGCCTGATAATACGGTGCCCTTCCAGGCCAACTTTCTCCCAGTGGTATGGATGAAACGCAAAAGCACGCTTGCCGACGTGGCATATCCTCATTCGAGAACTCTAGACGAAACGTCGTGGCCGATTCCGCTCGCAGAAACAGAACTTTAAAGGAAGTTTGTGTGTAGATTGCACCAAGACATCGATCACAATTTTATCATCGCTTTTTGGTAATCATTTATGCATTTCCAGTTGCCAAGCCAAACAAAATCGAATTAAGGTAAATCCCAGCATACCGTAGTGGAGGGTCACGATGACAGCATCCACCATTACAGCATTGCATTGGGTTCATTTCTTCACACTATATCTCAATAGGTTAACAAAATGCATTGGTTCAGTTTATTCGACCGTTGTCACTTTTATGGCTCAACATAAAAGTGATGACGATAAAAATTTCCGGTATTGAGTAATTTAGTCGTTGATCGTTGTCACTTCTATGGGTCAACTTCAAAGTGATGACGATAATCATTTTTGGTATGGAGTATGGTTTTACGACCAATAATTAACTTGATCGTTTAAATTTTTGTAGTCTCCTACGGATTGCCTTTCTGTTAGTTGGTGTGAGCGAGATGGCTACAGTTCTTGGTGCGGTGGATAAAATGAACTTAGCTCAGCTTAAAGAAGAATTATAAAAGAGGCACAGTGATACGAACGGGTCAAAAGCGGAGTTGAAGTTTAGGCTAGTGGCGATTGTACACAACGAAGAGGTGGATAGTGGTGGTTGTGTTCGTGGTGGGGCGGGCAAAAGTGAAACAGAAGATGGTGATAATGAAAGTGGTGTTGGCGGTGTTGGACGTCCGGAACTAGATCAGACTGTTTTTTGAAGTTGTGAGTCGAGTGAGATCGAAAACAATCGTTTATACTTAAATATGAAAAGTAAGATTCTTGAACCTGAAACAACAGACGATTCTAGAACTCTGGAAGTGGCGAAGTGGTAGTGAAATGCGTGTATCGTCGCGATTTATATCTTTTCTGGATGCTGAAGACTCAGTGGACAAATTTAGTGGCGACTTGTGGTTGGATGAACCAGATGAATTGTGTTTTGAAATACACGGATCAAGAGTTATTGTTGTTCGCGAGAAAAATGTTGTACGGTGCCGCGAATTATGTTGTATCCATCTATTAAATCGTGGTCAGAATTTAAATCGGTAATTACGAAAGTTTCAGATTGAAGTTAATACGCGTGATATACACGAGAAGCTTCGTAACCATACGAAAAAAATGTCTGAACCTTGGCGAACATACATAGACGATATGATGACAATTGCTGCGCCAATCAAGTTACAAACTAAGGCGTTAATTGACTATATAGTAGAAGGAGTCGAAGATAACACTCCGAACAGATTGGTTTTGCGTGGCGCGACAACTATGTATGATCTTAAGTTGTCGAATACGAGAATTTAACAAAAGATAAAGAGGTGTTTAGTTCAAACTCAAGTTATGTTAAAAATACATACCGATACGAAAAATCAATCGCGAGTGGTGGTTCAAATACAAAATGCTTTAAGTGCGGTAATCACGGGAGTATCGCTAAAAAGTGTCCAAGTGGCGACAGAGGTCCTAAATGCTACAAGTGTCAGGCTTTTGGGCACATTTCCCCGAACTTTCCACAAAACAAACCAAAAGAGAAAATATCTAATAATATCTAATTAATTGTTGTCAGGTTGTAAATAATATGTTGGTTGCGGTAGCTTTGTGTGAGCAAGTGATAGATGCGTTAGTCGATACGGGAAGTGAAGTTAGACTTATTACACAGGAAGTCTATACAATTATTGGCGCACCGAAAAGCGTATCAACTAGCAAAATATTTAGTGGTTTCAGTGTGTTCGACCGTATGGAAAAGTGTTTAAAAAAATTAATATAGAAGGTGGTGAATTTAAAATTAACTTTTTCATAATGCCCAATGTATGACATCAAAGATTAAAATAGGCAGAGATTTCAAACAATTGCGAAATATTGGTTCAACCAGACAAAATAGTAGTTTGAGAAATTACTGTATCTGAAGTCAACTGTTTTGTTAAAGAGACTTGCACCCAAGAAGAGGAATTGAGGAAAAGCTTATGCGAAGTTGTGAATGAGGTTGACGAGTTGAACGTCCCTAAAAAATATGAAGACGAACTAAGCAAAATTGTAAGTTCTTATGTTGCTAGTAGTGGACGGATTTCAGCTATTGAGACAAAGTTAGTGGTCCCTTGGAAAATAACGTAATTAAAAGGAACAAATCGAAGAATGGCTTAAAACCGGAATAATTGTCCCAAGCAATTCCGAATATTCCAGTCCTGTTGTGGTCGCTAGGAATAAGGATGTAGGATCTTACTCCATCGTATGTGCGTAGATTACCGGTGCCTCAATAACATTGTTGTTAAGGATAGATTTCCGATCCCAGGATCGAAGACCAGATCGAATAGATTCTTCCATGTGCCAATGGAGAAGGCCAGTCGTAAAAACACAGCGTTTTCTACCTCAGATGGATACACTTTGAGCTTACAAGGACACCGTTTGGTCTTTCCATTAATGAGGAGCAAGGTCTAGAACGATTAAGGCGAGTAATTGGACTAGGAGCTGAGCACGGGTTGGAGATCAGATGGGATAAATGTCATGCGTCGAGTATTTAGGCCACGTCATCGAAGACTCTAAAATCTATCCCTCTCCGGCGAAAATGAAGGCAGTGCAAGAATTCCCGATGCCAACTAATGTGAAGCAACTGCAAAGTTTTTTGGGGCTAGTTGGATACTTAAGGAAGTTTATTTTCCGTTTTCCTGAGCGAACCCTTGACGCAGCTTTTGACAAAGGGGAAAACTTTTACTTTCTTTTCGTAGTAACATCGTGTTAAGCGATGGGCGAAACATTGGTTTAAGCAGACAAAATAGTATTTTGAAAAATGAATGTATCTGATGTCAACTGTTTTGTTAAAGAGACTTTGACCCAAGAAGAGGAATTGCTTACAAGCTTATGTACCGGTGCCTCAATAACATTGTTGTTAAGGATATATTTCCGATGCCCAGAATCGACGACCAGATCGAATGGATTCTTCCATGTGCCAATGGAGAAGGCCAGTCGTAAATACACAGCGTTTTCTACATCAGATGGACACTCTTCGAGTTTACAAGGACACCGTTTGGTTTGTGTAACTCCATCCAGTTTCTGTAGATTCATTCATGTCTTTAATGTCCTTCCATTAATGAGGAGCAAGGTCTAGAACGATTAAGGCGAGTAATTGGAGTAGCAGCTGAGCTCGGGTTGGAGATCAGATGGGTTAAATGTCATGCGCCGAGTATTTAGGGCACGTCAAAGGCAGCGAAGAGAATATTACGATACATCAGAGGAGCAATTGACCTGAAACTGGAATATCGGAACGATGAGAATTCGCTCGTTTTAACTAGATATTCGGACGATGATTGGGCCGGCGATATCAATGATAGAAAATATGTTTCTGGCAATGTGATGAAAGTATTTGGCGCAACTGTGACTTGGATAACACGTAAGCAGACTTGTGTTTCTTTGTGTCCACCGAAGCTGAATATGTATTCTTAACTTACGTGAATTTGACTTGATATTTGCAATTGCCGATCGAACTTGGATTATTGTCGATAGGAATTGAAGCGGAAGTGTAAACAGGTCGTAATAACTTTTGATTGTAAAAAGGTGTCAGCTCTGTTATCTTATTAATAATTATTATTATTATTAACATAAATATAAGTTCAGTTCTGTTCTGTATTTTATCAACCATAATCTGCTTTTTACTTATTCCGAATTGCTGCCGCTGCGAAGTACAAGTGCGTCCGGATGTGTTTGTTTGTTTGTTTGTGCCTGCCGTAAAATCTTGTGATAAGTTTTTATCCCACTTCTTAAAATGAAATTTGTTTAAACTTTGCACACTTGTATCGCACACGTGACAACCATTTCCGCTCAAAAAGAACTCCTCTCAAGAATACCGTAAGACTCCGCACAAAATAATCAAAACAAACACGTTTTCAAAGTTTCAGCTCCACGCGATGGATAGTTTTCGAGTTTTGCGTTGACTAACCGACATGCAACCAGAAATTGATTTTAATATATATATGAAAAATATGTAATAAAATATAAATTTATCCACCTTTCGTTTAAATTAGGCCATGGCTTTAAAAATGATATGGCTATCTAGAACTAATTTTCACTTTTCATTTGATAACAATATTTGAGCCGCCCACTATTAAACACGCCCCCTGTTGAACTTTTAGGGAAAAGTAAGTTTTTTTACTCTAACGCTGTCGAGGGATTTTTGAATTAAAATTAAAGGTATTTCCATTTCCTGAGTGATAATATGATACCAATTAACCCCTAAACCTCCTTCAAACCTAGGAGCTTTGGAAGCTCTCCATAATAAGGGTGCGTCTCCCCTAAAAAAGAAGGCGATTTTTAAAATATGCTCAATTGGAGCTTTTATGGGAGGGGTGGCTGAAAGCCCTAACTCTATAAACATTACACTGCCATAAATTGTATATATGAACATTTGTTTAGTGTTCCACAGGGAACTAAAGATAAAGAGCGTTTATTATTAAAAAAAAATAATTTAATTCTGCCTCTTTTAGGAATTTGTTGGTCGATTTCCAGTTATTGTACCATTTCATAGTCTTGACATTAATACGTTAGTTCGTATTTTAACGGAGCCCAAAAACGCATTGATACCACAATATAAGGCTTTAATTAAAATGGATCGCGTGGAATTAACATTTACACCTAATGCAATAAAATCAATAGCTAGTTTGGCTATGGAAAGGCAAACAGGAGCCAGAGGGCTACGTTCTATTATGGTAATATTTATTTTTAAATTTTTCAGTTGATAATATACCTAAAAAATTATTTTATTTTTAGGAAAATCTTTTGTTGGATCCAATGTTCGTAGTACCTGGTTCAGACATAAAAGGTGTTCATATAACATCGTCTTGTGTCAAAGGAAAAAGTGATCCTGTTTACATTAAAAAGTCGACGATTTTAGATTATCAGACCGAGCATAGTAAAAGCAATGATGATTTTACTAGCGAGAATGCAAAAGTTCGCATTACGCAGTAAGAAAAAATAACACTTAAATGTGATTTTCCCCTAATAAATGTAATAGCACTTTGCTTCATTTATCAATATCTGTTTTAATTTTATTTTGGGAAAAAGGTTTATTCGATTTTAAAAAGCGGTATAACTTGTATGAAACAACACAAAACGTGTTCTGCTTCAATCAGTTTTAAATACGGTGTCTTTGTACTTTCGCGGATAATCTTGCTGTGCCAAAAAATTAACACGAAAAACAGGAAACAAATTAATAACTGGATTTTAAAAATGCAGTTGAAGTATTCAAGAACCTAATCGTCTATTAAAGAACCAAAAAACAAGACATTGTAGAAAAAAAATTCCTTTTTATAAGCTTTTATTTAACTTCACTTGTCCGTTTACAACAAATCTAGTGACTCGATTTCTATCAACTTTTGTTTTTTTTTCGTAAAATTTGGTACCAAAACATTGTTCCGATGTTACACTTAGAATAAGAATTTTCAAATCTTTGAATTTACCCATGACATCCAAGCTGATGGTGTATAGGACAAGGTCATACCAGTTCTTATATATGGATCCGGGATGCAGAACTCAGAAAAGCCAAGTTTGAAACTTACCGGAAATTGTTGGCCCCGTATGTGAAGAACGAAGATTCCGGAGACTACAATGATATCTACGACCGTTATCACGATATCGTGAATAAAATTAAGCCCGCTGGGCAGGACAGGAATGGTATCGGTTCGAAATAGAAACTGGTAGAGAATTGAGGAGTTTACATTAAAGAGTCAACGATTTTAGATTTCAAGGCGGGCATAGTAAAAGCAATGATGATTTTTATACTCATAACGTAAAAATTAGCATTAAGTAGTTGTTGTAAAGTAGCCACTTCAAACTTACCCTATTACGTGGTAACAACACTGTAATTACTTTTTCACGCATTGAACTCATATTCTTGGATGGGTTAGTAACGAAGCTTTGAGTATATCAAATTTTGAATATATCGGTAGCGTGCTTGGATAAAAAGCTTCATATAAATAGAGTTAGTGGTATCAGAGTCAAGCAGTCAGATAGAGAGTTAACCAGTCATATATCGGAGATATAACAGTGTGAAAACATAAATACAGATCCTTTAAACTATTCTAAAATTACTAAGTCTCAAAATCTTAAGTCATATAAGTCATAAGTCTAAAAATACTAAATCCTGTGCAAATTATCCTAATTTGAAAAATACTGTGCAAACTAAATCATAAATACTAAATCTTGTGAACATTCAATCTATATAAATTTTAAGTAAATAATAGAACTTTTATAAATAAAACTAGAGTAAACAAAACAAATATCTTGACTTGATTTAATTGGACAACAAAACTTCGTAAAAAAACAGGTAACCCAAAAATAGTGTTAAAGTAGTATTTAGTATTAGAACCTCAACCTCTTTTCTAAGAGCTAATACTACAACATAAAAATTTGGTGTCAGATGTGGGGTTTAGCAGTAAAAACAAAACAGTCCAAAATTATCTGTGAAAAACAAAACGATCTAAAGTTATAAGTAAAATAATAAACTGCAACTCAAAATTAATAAACTGCAACTACAAATTAATAAAAATCTAAGGAAAAGAATATAAAGTGAACAAACTGAGATAGTTAAACAGTGAACAGTTCTACAACACGAATCACGGACCTTCTTCACATCAAGTGAATTTTTTTAAATTATTTTTAACAAGAATTTTCAACTTTTAAATAAAAAAAAATTAAATATCACAAATTTCTAAATTTTTTAAAGAAATTTAATTTTATTATTTTAATATAAGATATTTATAAAAGATCCTTCCTTTTTTTCTCTTTTAAAAAAATATTTATCGATTATTTCAATTTTTTTTTTTAAATTCTCTATATTAACTTCACTTGCCCGTGGCACGGATGTCGGTCGTCAGTTGTCTGTCGTGGAATCTTGCGATCAATTTAAACCACTTCCCAAAGCCCGATTTTATTGAAATTTTGCACACATGTGTATTTCCAGAGACAACACTTTCTATTAAAATTTGAGGGCCGTCGGGCCCCGGGGTCGGGGGGCTCCAATCCGATAGACAACACAACACAAAAAATTTGTAGACCGCGGGCACCCCAAATTTTTAAAAAAAAAAATGAAAAACACTATTTTATAATTAAAAAATAAAATTAATTTAAACACATACCCATGTTTTTGTTTTTTTTTACTATATGTCTTCTGAAAGTTTAGTTTTAGTAGTCTCTGACTCTGGTACTCTTCGTGACTCGTCTTCCTCTGAATCTCCAGAACCTTAAGTCGAATTCTTTAACAATGGCTTCTACACTCGATAGATCTTTTGCTTATTCTTTTTAAGAATTCGCTGGTACTTGTACAAATTCGTTAAATGTTTTATCGATTCTACTCAAATTGCAAAAGCGATATTTGAAAACGAAAGCAATCTCTCACCCAATTACAAATGGACCTGATCCAAATTAAACAAAAACCCTCAGAATCAGTACTGTGCTAACAGAGTTGAACAAACTCTAGCTTTTTTACTTTTTTTTTTTTGTAAAAACCCTAAAAACCCTGGTCATCACATCACAGAATGTAGAAAAAGGGAATTTAACAACAAAAAAGCGATTTCTCGATTTCTTCTCGAAATCAAAGTCTAAATTCCGGAAACCACACAGAGGCCGGCATCGGTGTAGGCTCCGGGCTCGAAACTAAATTCATCTAGCCAAATATACCACATTAACCTTAATAATAAAATCTCTCGTGTAGACCCAATCATGATATCCTTTAAATCACCAATCAATCCTAACACATCAAAATTTCGTATCGATGGTGGTAGTGAAATTTTTCCTATTAAATCAGATAAATTAAGGCACACATGATTCAAACATAATATACTCTTTATCCGGGATAACAAAATAATTAATACACACTAAAGGTGTAGTCTTTATTAAGATAACCTTGCCCCAGCATGTCTCAATCTTTTACCCATTTCACGAAGCAGATAAAAACGTTCCTATAAATACTGAATCGTTGGTAATAATTTCCTCGACGATCATCATGCTCAAATAGACTATGGTACTAAAATCTTTAACACTTTTTACACAAAAACATATCATTGAGTACGACTTAATTCCCGCACATTTAGTTACAATTCCTGCTAGAACAGAGACCATAGTTCTTGTTTCAAAATAAATAAACGTAGATAGCATATGTCTTGCTCAACAATTGCCAAATGGTTTATATATTGGCAACAGCATTACTCCTGCTAAAAGTTCGATGACGTATATTTCTGTCATTAACTCCTCTGAATATGATGTTGAAGAATTACTCTTCGATAAAGTTTTTAATTATAACGCACTACAAATGGAACAATATCCTTCTTCTTATGAAAGAATACAAGCCGTAAGAAATCTGGTCGATAGCAATCACATGATCACTAAAGAAAAGTAATTAATACTAAATCAATGTCTTTTGTACAGCGACTTATTCTACCTTAAAGGAGATAAGCTTACGCATACGGAAGTTGTCCAACATCACATTTTTACTCTAGACCCAAACCCTGAATATATATGAAACCATATAGATTACCAGAAGCTCAGCGAAAGGAAGTTAAAAATCAAATTCACGAGATGGTGGAAGATAGTATTATCCAACCACTGAATAGTCCGTAGAATTTCCCATTAATAGTGGTACCTAAGAAACCGGATAAAAATGGCATCAAGAAATGGAAAATCGTAGTTGGTTTTCGCAAACTTGACGACAAAACCGCCGGAGATGCTTATCCTTTACCCAATATTACTGACATTCTGGATCAACTGGGTAGCTCAAAATTTTTGTTTTTATTGCATAAAATACAAGTCAAGCCCAAAGATCGAAAGAAGATATGACATATTTTTTCCTCCATTTGGTCACTACGAACTAATTAGAATGCTTTACAGACTAAAAGGCGCACCAGCTACCTTCCAAAGATTAATGAATAACGTATTAACTGGATTAAAGGACATCAAAGCCTTTGTATATATGGATGGCATCGTGGTATATGGAAATAGTTTAGAAGAACATAACTCTAAATTGGTCGAAATGTTTGAACGTTTGAAATCCCATAATTTAAAACTACAACCAGAGATATGTCAATTTTTGAGAACAGATCTTACTTACCTATGACATCTAATTACTGAATCAGGAATCAAACCAGATCCTAGCAAAATAGAATGTGTTAAGGAATTTAAGTAACCCAAAACACAAAGGAAATTAAAATGTTCTTGGGTCTTGCAGGTTACTATCGTCGATTTCTCAAATTGTTTTTAATAAAATTCAATATAAATACATTCATTATAACTCTTTGTTTGACGCTTAACCACTCCAATGACTCCGACATAAATAATCTAGGCTTATATCTATTAGTTTTTAATATAGTCCTCATGGCATTATTCTGCAATTTTTGCATTCCATAAAAGACGTACCTTTTTATGGACTCCATTATGCACCGTCGTCTCAGTTACATCCACAATTGCAAAGATATTAGTTCAAGATTAAAGAGGTATCGCCTGCAACTTAAAGAGTTTTGTTACGAAATCATACATAAAAAGGGTGAATAAAATACAAACGCAGATTGCCTCAGTAGAATCGCAAAAATGATGCTTAGATCGTCTACTAAATCATCTACTAATTCGTCTCCTATATCGTGTACCAATTCGTCTACTATATCGTCCACTTTTGGTGATACTTGGATTCGAACCACGAACTTCCTGCTCAGAAGTCTATGCTCTTATCCACTAAGCCGCGGAACCCACAAATTCCTCTACTAAACCAACTGCAAAATCATTCACCAGTCTTAATTCGTTTCGTTGTTAAAAATTCAAATTCGTCTTCAAATTCCTCATCCAAGTCATTCACTAATTTAATGCCTACCTTGTCCCAGGATCATTCTGTGAAGGGAGCATACCGGCGCTAACATTGTATTCAGGTTAGATCGATTATTTATTCCTACAATTAATTGCATTCCTCATATTGCCTTCTGCATATGAACCGCAATTAAAATATTACAGCATTACACTCAACGAGTGAACGAACAAAAAAAAAAAGAGTCTTATTACTTTGTCAGCATACTCCATGCCTGAGCATGACAGCATGCAAAGTAATGAGAGTACGATCGGCGGTCGTTAGCCTATGACAACAAAATGCACAGAAAGCATTATAGGCAAGCGAGCGCTGATCATAAAAAAAGTAAAGTAAATAACGTTCGGTCACTTACCCTTGCTGTGCATGGCACTGACCGAGTATGCAATAAAATTATAAACAAAATAGGTCACTTGCCTGTGCTGGTAAATATGTCACATCAGCAATATAGGCAAGCGACCTAAAGCAATTAAGAATGTTCGGTATGCAATAATGCCAAAATGCTGACCAGCACTAATCGATATAAACTAGTATGCATGTGTATACATTTTCTATATTCAAATTCTGTTATGTATTATGTTTTTGAGTCTCCGGACTGCTATAAATAAGCACCAAAATTTTAATAAAGTTGTCAATTGAAGATTGAACATCCAACCGATACCAACGGCGTTTTCTTGAGCTTGCGAGCGTTAAACTCCAAAAGTATTCTTAGGATCCACTTCAACGGACTCCCACCTTGGGTGCAGGTACTGCCAAAGGTCTAAGTCGAAGGCGAAATAGCCAGGACTAGTGGAGAACTAAGAGAAGAACATCGGGGCTCGATCAGTACGAGCGTTATCCTTTACATGGCGATCCTGCCCTTAATCCCACTACCATTACAATTTTAGTTCTCAAAATACTAATTTATTAACTAATTCCTCCACTGATCGTGAACTCACACGCGAAGAAGAAGGAGTTTGTCGTCAATAGAACCTTTAAACGTATAAAAATGTATCATAAATGGAAAAGTATGTTTCAATATATTAAAAACTATATCATAAATTGTGAACTCTGTCAGAAAAACAAAATCACCAGTACACCATGGAACCTATGGTTATAACCTCGACCGTCAAATATCCCTTTGAGAAAATTTCAATTGATATCGTTGGCCCGTATCCTACTACATCCAACCATGACAAATACCTTCTAACTAGTGTTGGGCGCATTCGAATGATCGATTCGATTATTTTGCAACCTAGCGAGACCGAGTTCTCGAGTGATCATTCGAATGATTTTGCAACCTAGCGAGACCGAGTTCTCGAGCGATCATTCGAATGATTTTGCAACCTAGCGAGACCGAGTTCTCGAGTGATCATTCGAATGATTTTGCAACCTAGCGAGCCCGAGTTCTCGAGTGCTCATTCGAATGAATGTATATTAATGAACCAATTTTTATGAAATTTTCAGTGGTTATTACTGAATGGTGGGGGAAGGTGATAGGCTATAGTAACCATTTTTTAACCAATTTTTATGAAATTTTCAGTGGTTATTAGTGAATGGTGGGGGAAGTTTATAGGCTATAGTAACCATTTTTTAACCAATTTTTATGAAATTTTCAGTGGTTATTACTGAATGGTGGGGGAAGTTTATAGGCTATAGTAACCATTTTTTAACCAATTTTTATGAAATTTTCAGTGGTTATTACTGAATGGTGGGGAAAGGTTATAGGCTATAGTAACCATTTTTTAACCAATATTTATGAAATTTTCAGTGGTTATTACTGAATGGTGGGGGAAGGTTATAGGCTATAGTACAGTTTGTACGTTTGTCCGATTGTATATCGCGACTTCTACCAGTCATAATTTAATGGGACTTGTTTTAAAACAATTGGTAAGCGCTCGGCTTGCGTTGACGTGACGCGTGTTACGCGTCGCGTGTGGCGCGTTTAATTTTTAAAGTTATTGTTTTAAAACTTGGCTTGCGATGACGTGACTCGTGTCACTCAATAATCGATTATTGAAATCATTCGATTATGCCCAACACTACTTCTAACTTTCATTGACGATATAACTAAATACACCGACGCTATACCAATACCGAATCAAGAATCCAATACCATTGTTGAAGCATTCGTTTAAGAAATAATCTTTCGCTTCGGTATTCCTAAATATGCATTATCCGAACAACGCCAAAATTTAGTCGACATATTTAAGAACGTATGCAAACTCTTAAAAATAACTAAACTCCACACGTGTGCGTACTGGCCACAATCAAATAAATCTTGTGAAAGAAGTCACAGAAATTTTGTCGAATATCTCATATACGCAGTATTTGTACACAATACTACTCCAAATACTTCTACTTCCTTTACACCTTTCGAGCAAGTATTTGGACGACAAGTCGATCTTCCTTCTAGCGTAACCAAAAATCCAGAAATATGTTACAACTACTACTACTACTTCGCAAATGAGCTAAAATTTAGCCTGCAAGCATGCACATCAAATCGCTAATAAAGTAATTAAAAGTAAAAAACCTTTAAAATCCAATACGACAAAAAACAAAATCTAGTTAACTTCACAGATGGAGGTCTCGTTTTACTAAAAAAAACAAAAAACAAAAAAACTACTTCCCATATGGAACGGTCTATATGAAATTATTTTTTCTTCCGGGGTAAATTACTTGGCTTGCGATGACGTGACGCGTGAGACGTGTCGCGGGTCGCGTGTGGCGCGTGTCATTTTTTTTTAAGTTATTGTTTTAAAACTTGGCTTGCGATGACGTGTGTCACTCAATAATCGATTATTGAAATCATTCGATTATACCCAACACTACTTCTAACTTTCATTGACGATATAACTAAATACACCGACGCTATACCAATACCGAAACAAGAATCCAATACCATTGTTGAAGCATTCGTTAAATAAATAATCTTTCGCTTCGGTATTCCTAAATATGCATTTACCGATCAACGCCAAAATTTAAGCGACATATTTAAGAACGTATGCAAACTCTTAAAAATAACTAAACTCAACACGTGTGCGTACTGGCCACAATCAAATAAATCTTGTGAAAAAAGTCACAGAAATTTTGTCGAATATCTCATATACGCAGTATTTGTACACAATACTACTCCAAATACTTCTACTTCCTTTACACCTTTCGAGCAAGTATTTGGACGACAAGTCGATCTTCCTTCTAGCGTAACCAAAAATCCAGAAATATGTTACAACTACTACTACTACTTCGCAAATGAGCTAAAATTTAGCCTTGCAAGCATGCACATCAAATCGCTAATAAAGTAATTAAAAGTAAAAAACCTTTAAAATCCAATACGACAAAAAAGAAAATCTAGTTAACTTCACAGATGGAGGTCTCGTTTTACTAAAAAAAACAAAAAAACAAAAAAACTACTTCCCATATGGAACGGTCTATATGAAATTATTTTTTCTTCCGGGGTAAATTCCGTAATAAAATTCATTAACAAATCTCTATGACACACAAATGGAAATATTTAAAAATTATATTTCCCATTCAAACTCAACCAATAGGTACCCATTTAGACATTCCAGAACAAAAATCTGAGGAAATAAATAACAAAGTAAAACAAATACAAAATTCTACAGACAAAAGTAGCGAACTTCTAGAAGCTTTCTTCAAATAACAGAACTCTAGAACTCAATATTTTTAACTCTAGCCGAATATTACTATTTCACTAAAAAGAATTTATTAAATGCAATCTACGCTGCATCACACGGTCAATTGCATCCATATGTTATAGATCCTCCTAAGCAAATGGAGGAAATGCGAAAAATTCTATCATACCTAGTTGAAGGTGTCATTTACCATTCCCCTTACAAGAACAATACGTAGACATACTATTCAACCTAATGCAAACACAGGTCTATTGCAGCAACAACTAGATACTTAATGTACTATTGATCCTTTCCAGAAATTTTAAAATGTAAAAAATGACTACCATTCCCAAACCACGTTGTTTTCAAATTTATTCACTAATTATTTCCGAAAAGATGATATTAGCCATAGACTCTAAAAAACCATACTTTTTGTACGATGAAAAGAACATCGAAAAATGCCTTAACCCGTATAAAAACCATTACATATGCGATCAAAAGTCTCCTACAATCTTCGTACGTTCAAGTAATGCCTGAGAAGGTAATATGTTTCCGTCACTACCTAGCGCGTCGTCTATATGTCAGACCAAATTAACCCTTATAGATCACCCAATATTACTTCAATTAGCAGAAACAAAGGCATGTATATTCACATCCCCTAGACCTGAATATTTCGTCATAAAATGCAAAAATTCAAGCAACCTAATAACTATAAATTCAACAAGAATTCTTAAAATAAACAAATATTGTATCATAAATACCAGACATTAAACTCTTAGCTCGAAGGCAACATACGAAACCAATCTATATTCCAATTTTATCTCCCACACCAATCCTTGGTACAAGTTTCGTTCTTAAGGGGGAGGTATAGGAAGTGACCACTTCACAACTTAGTTACGTGGTAACAACACTGTAACATAGTTGCAGCGTCGCAATCCTAAATCAATACCCTATAACAATCTTGCAACAATAAATTCATTACTCCAAATTAATTCTCATCGCCCTAAATCAATGTCCGTCATTGCTCAATACCAGAGCAATAAACCCAAAAACCAATAAACCAGCTATTAAATTAAATGAACATTATGCTAATGCAGCTAATGCTCCACAGTACGAACGATCGACTCGTTGTACGACGCCGTATACTGTAAATGATAAATACTAAATCTTGTGAAAATTCAAATTCAAAATTTTAAGTAGATAATAGAAGAAAAATGGTGGTGCTGACTCGGATGTGTGCTCTCATGTGGACAAGGCGCGACACTCCTATAGTATGCTAAATAATATCTGGAACTCCTCGCAAATCTCCCGGAATCAAAAGCTAATGATCTTCAGATCTAACGTTCTCTCAGTACTCTTGTATGGCTGCGAAACGTGGAAAGTCACAGAGTCAATTGCGACGCGCCTCCAAGTTTTCGTCAACAAGTGCTTAAGGAGGATACTGAGAATAAGATGGCCGGACATTATTACCAATCAAGACTTGCGGAGAGTAACACAGCAGGAAGCAATCGCGCTCACCATCAGACGACGAAAATGGAGCTAGATTGGCCACACTTTGAGAAAGCCAGCGGACGACATTACGAAACTAGCGCTCGACTGAAATCCACAAGGAAGCCGTCGAGTTGGCCGTCCTAGCAAGACATGGAAAAGGACAATAGAAGAGGAAGCAAGATCCCAGGGGACCGAGTGGCGTCTCTTGAAACCTCAGGCGTTAAATCGAGTTCGTTGGCGGGCGTTTGTAGAAGCCCTATGCTCTCCCGTGGAGTAAAGGAAAGAAAGAAGAATAGAACTTTAATAAATAAAACTAGAATATCGGTCACTCCCCCTCAGTTATCGACCCCATCCCCCTAGAGCTGTTCTACATTACAGTTCCTAAAAATAATATGCACTTTTACACGTGTCACATTTGCCAAACGCAACACGCATCATATGCGAGATCTCAGAAATGGCCCTTGAGACTGAGCTAATCAACTCTCTAGGTCGTGTAAAAAGTAAGAAGTCGTAACAAACAGTGGTCAAGTAAAATTTATTATATAATTTTCAAAATATCTGAACACGGATTTTGGTCGCAAATTTGGAGTCAATTCATCAACGAATTACCCCTACACGATTTTTTTCTTATTCTATCTGAATGCCAAAACAGGTATGGAGCCGGTATTCAGGCAGTACACCCATAGCTTACATGAGAACACTAATGACAATGGACAACGAGTCATAGAGATGGCAGCAAGCAATAATTAGGTTCGTTGCGAGTACAAGGTTTGCGCGTAAAAATTTCCACAAAGCCACCTTGGTATCTCCTGATGGAGCCACTCGCAACCAGATAGACCACGTGTTGAGAGACCGCCGCCACAACCTGAACCTGATGACGGTACGAACGTACCGAGGTGACAACGTCGACTCGGACCACTTACTTGTTGCTATGGTGCTCCGAGCGCGGATTGCATAATAACGAACGACTGCCCGATAGGCTGCCCTTTGCAACGAAGACACCAGAAACAACTACGATCAAGCGATAGGACTCACACTTAGTGCAGGGAGAGTAAGTCCTGGGGCTGAGATGTCGTGCGTAAAAGAGAAATGGACACGCCTTAAGAGTACTGTGATTAGTACTGCTGACTCCATCTTAGGCAGTAGCCGTAGAGATCGTAACAACTGGTTCGATGACGAATACAAGCTTGCGACTGAACGTAAGAATGTTGCGTAGTAAGCATTACAAATATCTGATAGAACGCGGGCAGCATAGGGGAATATAAAGAGCTCAGAAGATATGAAAAAACATTTCACCGGCGAAAGAAAGCCGCCTGGGAGAAGAACCGTGAACTAGAACGGTACATAGAGCGAGGACCGCCTCCTCGCCTCTGATCTGATCTGATCTGTTCGCGGATCTCAAAGGCATCTTAGAGCGATGGGAAGACCACTTTCATGAGTTGCTAAATGGCCAGCTAACTGAGGAATTGGAGGCTTCACCAACGGTCGAAGACCACACAATGCTGCCGCCACCAAGCATAGACGAAGTTAGCAGAGCGATAAATCATCTCAAAAATAATAAGTCCCCGGGATTAGATGGCATCCCAGCGGAGCTTATTAAAGCAGGAGGTTCCGCAATACACCAAGGATTCATGAACTAATAGTGCAGGTATGGGAGGAAGAAGCGGTGCCAGAAGACTAGCGAAGAGGCATCCTGTGCTGTGCTCTATACATAAGAAAGGAGATATCACAACATGTAGCAATTATCGTGGCATAACGTTGTGGAGTAACGCGTATAAGATTTTCTCCTCTATTCTCCAAGACAGGTTAGCCCCATACGCCAAAGTCATCATTGGTCCATACCACTCTCGCCTTATCCCAGGCAAATCAACAACAATCAGATGTACACCCTTAGGTCGGTGATGGAAAAATTTATAGAGTTTCAAAGCTTACTACACCATCTTTTTATAGACTTTAAAGGCGCCTATGACAGCATAGCCAGAGCAGAACTTTATAAAGCCATGAGAGAATTCGTCATCCCAAATAAACTGACACGGGTATGTTCGTTGACCATGACCAATGTTAAAAGCCAAGTAAAAATATCCGGATCACCATCAATCCCATTCAACATCTATAACGGGCTCCGACAAGTAGATGGACTGGCATGCGTCCTCTTCGAACTGGCGTTGGAGAAAGTGATCCGAGACTCTGATGTAGCATGGAACCAGAAAATCGCACACGGTTGCTCCAAGCCAGCAAGGTCTACTTTAGTCTTTCAAGACTCTTCAAAACCAGGAATGTAACCATAAAATCGAAGCTGCTGGTGTACTGTCTTAACAATGGTCATACAAGTTTTTACATATGGACCAGAGAGTTTGGTGCATTCTGACCTCTTAGCCGCGTTCGAGAGAAAAGTCATACAGAGAATTGTTAGCCCCGTGTGTGAGGAAGGACGATTCCGGATACTCTATAATGATGAGATCTACGAGCGTTACCGCGATGTCAACATCGTGAAGCGAATTTAACTCAGTAGGCTCCGGTGGGCAGGATACCTAGCTCGCATGAGCTAAGAGGATCCTGCTCGGAAAGTCCTTTGCGGTAGGATTTATGGAACATGATAGCGAGTCCGACCAAGCCTTCGCTGAAAGGATGGCGTAGAACAAGACGCAAAACAAAAACAACAATGTGAATGTGAAAAAGCCCGGACAACGATGATAACTGGAAACTAGACAAACATGGAAAGGGAACAAACCGATTCGCAGTTTATGAACCGTTTCATGTCCTATAAAAAGGGACAGAAATCCAGCGAACGCTCTATTACTTCTCGCTGACTAGTACAGACCGACTCATCTGATACGGTGAATCAAGAGTACAATTATTTGACTGCTCAGAACACTGGGCCACACCGACTCTTCTGTTACAGTGAATCAAGCGTAGAATCCTTTTCACTACTGAAAACACTGGAACACACAGACTCTTCTGTTTCAGTGAATCAAGCGTAGAATACTTTTCACTGCTCAGAATACTTGGACACGCGGAATTCTCTGATACAGTGAATCAAGTGTAGAATCCTTTTCACTACTAAAAACACTGGGGCACACCGACTCTTCTGTTTCAGTGAATCAAGCATAGAATCCTTTTCACTGCTCAGAATACTGGGAAACACCGAGTCTTTTACAGTAAATCAAGCGTAGACACCTTTTCACTGCTCAGAACACTGGGACACACCGACTCTTCTGTTGCAGTGAATCCAGCATACTCTTAGGGCGATTACTGCAATCACGTAGAGCTAAGACATCGAATCACAGGATGCACTGCATTTGCTTAAAACCCAAGAATGAAGTCATTTTTACCCTTATAATAACCATTTCTTTTAAGGAAGAATAAAGATTTAAATTCAGAGTTTCTAAACAAAAAAATCTACTTTTATTGTAACGACCCTATAAAAAAGAAACCCTGTCCATACTAAGGATACCCCAGCTGTGAAAAACCTCGTTACGATTGGCGCCCGAGCAGGGAGCTGGGAAAACAAATAACAAAGAAAACCAAACTAGACACAATTATAAAGACAAGCTCGGTCTACGATCTCAATAAAGAGAATCTGCAGGATTACTCGGCAGACTTCAGGCTGAACACAAATGGTTGAGTATACGAGCTGAGAAAGCATTCGCGACTTTCATCACAGGGAGATCTTGCCAACGACGTAAGACAGGACACGAAAAACTTCGTAATAGCAATGCATAATTTAATGAGGCATGCAGATTATACAACGGTACAACAGGTCGAAAGGATCTTAAGAAATTGCCGCCATGAGTACCAATACTACATTAAAAAAAAAAAAAAAAAAGATTTCGAGACCTTAAACGACCTCATTGAATTGGCAAGGGTTTTTGAGGACATAGCTGGAATTTCAGAACAAAGCAAGCCCCCCGACTAAAACCGCCGGAAAGGAATTGCATGCGATGTCGAGAGACGAATAAACGTAAGGACAGCCTGCATGCGATGCGGCTAGGACGGACACAGACGGGATTGCCGAAATCAACAAATTTTCTTCTGCTGGGACTGTGGCCGCCGGAATATAGGATCAATAGAATGTTGTCGGAGACAAGCGGGAAATGACCGAGGGACCGTCGGAGCAGAGGTGCTGCAGGGACCCAGGGGATAGGACCTCAAACAAAATAAATCAATCTAGGAAAGGAAATCGTTAGGGCCACGATCGACACTGGTGCTACAAACAAAGGAACGGAACTTGAATTTTTAATACTCTCGGAAGCTGTGGACAACACCGTCATCGGACTGGACTTTTTGTTGAGAGTAAAGACAAATTAAGCTGTGGCGATCAAACGCTACAACTCCACGAGAAAATGTATCAGCAATGTGGAGCCTTACGTGGTATTACGGTCCAGCCGGAAACACAAACAGAACAGGAAAGACTCGCAGCTTTACTCCAAGAAGAGTTCCAAAGTATGTACATTATGATTTACCTTAGGATTTCAATTCTATTATATGTGCTTCTAACTACTTTTCGTATCATTACCCCCATCTTAATTCTATTCGTCCCGAACAGATTCAGCACTCCCTCTAATGTTGTACCTTGTCAGTCTGTTGATGTGAACAACTTCCTTTTTACATCGGGGGTTTTGTGAAATGATATACTGCGTCGTTGTTCCTATTGTAGGGATCATCCCAACTTTGCTGTGGTTTCTGTAATTTCCCTTGTCTTGGAATTGTATAGCCAAACGAAGTCTCCTTCCCGAAATTTTTCATAGTTCCCACGCAGGTGATTCCGTGTTTTTATTCCATCATTACCATTCACAACGTTGTTCTTTACCGTTCTATGGACATTTATCACCATTGGTCTTCGATCGGAATCCTTTGCATCTTGCCAAACTATTGGCGCTACAACTTTGTATAGATAAGTTTTTCATCTAGCTTTTTGTAGCAGTTTTCTTCTTGCAGCACATCTCGCACACGTTCGGCACCAATAGACCCAATAGAAGCGATTCCTTACTTTGTCTAGCATTTTGTTAACGCCCAAATGGGTTTCGGTTATACCACTATGTATTTCTTACAAAATTTCTTTTAACCGATTCGTTGGTAGCAAAATCTGTGATTTTGTGCTTTGACCATCAGCCGATTGCCATTGTCTTACCAGTAGTCCATCTTCCAATCTCAATGACTGCCATTGAGCCCAGTAACTTTTTACTGTGGGATTGCTGTTGCAATCTCGTGCCACTCCGGTGCTTCACCTTGCTCCATCCATTGAAATATTGGAGCAATCGAATCATTGCGCACTTGTTCCTTCCTTATTTGTACTTGTAGTCTTATTTGTGCAACTACTTCAGAGCACTTCTTGTTTTCTTGCCTTATGCAGTGTTTGAATTGGGGTGCACAAGGTCTTCTGGATAACCCATCGGCATTATTGTGCAGCATTCCTGTAGTAGTAGGCTTTAGTATGCTATTACACGCTCTTTTCCTTTTTGGTTCTGGAATAGAACCGCTCTTATTCCCGCATTGCTCGCATCAGTGTACAGGATGAAGAGTACTCCTGCCTGTGGATATGCCAAAATAGTAGGAGCATAGCCCCACGGAGCTCATGTAAATTCTTTGGTACCGGCCATTCGATAAAAGCTTCCAACGTACTCCTTGACTGGATACAATGTGGCCAAAATAATTCACTTCATTTTTGAAAAGGCTACAGTTCAGCGGACTTAACTTTAATGCTGCAGCTTTAATGGTTTCCAGAAATTACCGAAGATTATTCAAAAACAATGATGTCATCCAAATAGACTACACATGTCTTCAAGCTAAGGCCTCGCAAAATATGTTCCATCAACTGCTCGATCGTAGCAGGAGCGTTGTATAAACCAATCGACATTAAAGAAAATTGATACAAGCCGTTTCCCGCAGTAAATGCTGTCTTCTCCTTGTCTTCATCATGAATTGCTACCTGCCAGTATCCGCTTTTCAGATCCAATGTACTGAAGATTCTGTCAACCGATAAGGTGTCCAACGTGTCGTCTAAACGTGGTAATGGATACCTATCCTTCTTGGTGACATCGTTCAGTTTCCAATAGTCCACACAAAATATGGTTGAACCATCTTTCTTTTGAACAAGTACCACAGGTGAGCTCCATGAGTTTTTAGACTTCTCTATGATTCCATCTCGTTCTATCTTCTTGTCTAGTGTTTCTGCCTCTTGTTGCTTAATAAGTGGTACTTATCTTGGCGCCTGTTAAATTGGAAAAGCATATCTGTATATATTCGATGTCGCACTATATTGGTTTTACCCATGTTGTGTAGTCGCTGACAGCAAAAACGTCGGCAAATTTCTATAGCGCCTTTTCTGCTGCCTGTCGCTGTGGTGCTGGAAGATATTTACATAGCGAACGAGTTATCTGCTTCCTTTTCAGATCTAAGGGCATATACATACTTTACTTTTACAGGCTGATAGTTTGCGATGCAGCTTACTCCCTGAGTCTTGCCAATGACAGTTCCTTCTTTTATCACGTTCGGTGCTGGGCTAACATTCATTATTCTCACTGGTATCTTGGGCTGAAGTTTCACTAGAGTTCTTTCGCATAGCAATCCGTTCTTGTTGAAATTGGTTGGCTCCATTATTCCTACTCTACTGTCCCCAAGATCACCGTTCACCTTGCCATGGATGATTTTCTTGCACATCGGTGATATCTCCACTTTTTCTTTAGTAATGACTCTTAACACGTGTTATTTTAACACGTGGTTCTTTAGATCATGGGACATCTCGTGCTCTATCATCTAAGCCCAATATGCATTCATCTGTAATGCTGGCAACAATAAGCTGATGAGAAAACCGTGATCTGGAAGCTCATGTATCCAAGGTAAACGTACATGGTTTTCCTTCTAACACAACACTAACAACCAAGCTGTTGCTGTCCTTTCCAAGCTCCGTGACCTTAGGGCTCTCTTCCCTCTTCACCAGCTTATGCCCCGTAAAGCTGGTATGACTTAGTTTTCCTGGTCTGCAGCAACGAGGTAAGCTGGCTGCTTCACCTAATTCATCTGCGAAGCGTCTATCTGCCATAAATGTTCAGGCCTCTTGACACGATTCACTGGCTGTATTGTAGTTTGTACCGGTCTTGGGTCCTTGCAGTTGCGGATGAAATGTCCAGGTTGATGGCATTTTAGACAGGGTGATGTAGAATTTATGTCGTTGTGGAAGCGTCTAGTCTTTGATTTTCTGATCTTCTCGTCAATGAGGGCTTCTATTTGTGTGATTCCTCAGTTTCCAGCTTGCGTATCTAACTTTTTTTTTATAATTTTCGCACGCAAAAAGGGGTTTGCACTCTTATTATGTTCGGCAATATGCTTGGCACAGCGTGTGCGTTAAGGAAAAGGAGAAGAAGAGATGAGATGTCTATGAGCTTGTGTCTTGAATGTCTGTGGATCATAGTGATGTGGAAAGACAGAGCTTGGCAGAGCATTCCACATACGTGTTGTACGGCTGAAGAACGAATCCCTGAACTTAACTGTACGTCCGAAGATGGGCTTAAGGATAAACTAATGTGCATTTAGAGCTCCACGAGTATTGTGGTTGAATACAAGGAGAGGTGGCATGCAACTGGCTATTTCTCTTGAGCACTGTTGGTGGAAGAAGCGATAAAACAGTGACAAGCAAGATACGTTTCTGCGGTGTTTAAGCGAATCAATTGATTTCGCAATGTTTTCGTCACCGATAAGTTTTATCGCACGGTTTTTTATTCTATCTAGTTGATGCAAGGTGGTTTTAGGCGCACCAGACCAGATATGACAATTGTACTCAAGTTTAAGGCGAATAAAGGCCTTATAGATAGAAGCCAGGTCAGAGGGAGTAAAAAATTTCTTGCATCGGGTTAGAAAACCTAAACATTTCGCAGCATTTTTGGCGACGGTAAATATGTGGTCATTCCAACGAAGCTTGTCGTTGACGCACATACCGAGAATTGCGAGATTTTCAGTTTCTTCGATGCAAGTATCATTCATGGATAATGGCATTGGATTTGGGATTCGCTTGGGCGACAGGAGACATCAGGGTTTTGGAAGCGTTAAATTCTACTCGATTCTTTTCTCCCCATTTTATTATGCTGTCTAGGTCAGAATTTAACGTGCTTAACATACGAAGTTGTAAGCTGAGTAAGGTGATTTAAGTCAGCGAACAACTCAACATCCATTCCTACGGGTGTTGTCTGGCCAGAATGGCGAATTGTGTACATTGAAATCGCCCGCAATAACGATTTCAGTGGACAAACTAGCCCTAGCTGCTTCGTATTCCAAAGCCGATGCCAATACTTCATTCATTGACTTTCCTCTGGCTGTTGTCCTCTAATGAAGTTTTAATTGCTCATCTCGGATAGCATTGATGAACGCATCCACTGCTAGTCCATCCAAGATACCAGCCGGAACTCCACGATAGGTTTGTCGTGCCCGCTCGCGCCCGCTCTATTATTATATTATATTATATTTGGTGGGCTGAAAAGCCCTGTGCACTGCAACCTAGAGATCTATTGTGCATCCCAGATGTTTACTATTTAATGTGGTGGCTAAGTTCCTTGATGAAGTGCATGATGTCCACTAGGTCAATTGATCCGGCAGTCTGCATTTGAACTGTATTAGCCTTGAGGTACTTTAGTCTCTTCCGGGTGAGGGCAACACAGATGAAGAGTATATGTTCTGGTGTTTCTTTGGCCTCGTTGCAGAAACGGCATGTATCCGTTTGGGATTTTCCCATTTTCATTAGGTGGCTGTAGAATGGGCCATGTCCCGTCATGTACCAGACCAGGGATCTGAGTGCATGACGGCTTAGCTTTAGTGCTTTGTCTATGTGATTTATTTTGTAATTCATAAGCTTTTTTGTTTGTCTCATCCCAGAGGATGATTCCCATTCAGCTTCGATGGTGTTGTTTGCCCACTCCTTAATCTTGTTCTTGAGGTGGCTTTTAGAATAGGCAATGCTTGGTTCGGGGCCATTGGGCTCTAATTCTTGAAGTCTTTCTCCTCGCTTTTATTTCTTCATCTGGAGCTGTATTTTGCTTAGCTCCTGGGTGTGAGATTGTCCATAACTCAAGTCCAAGTCTTTCAAGATTCTTCCGGAACTCATCTTGGTATTTGGAATCATTTGCAATACATCAGCCGCTTTGCCCCTCAACGCCAGGATTAGAGAATTTAGTTGTTCTTCAGCACGCCATCCATTATGTTGTACAGCAGCTGCAAACTGCGTTTTCAAACGCTGTCTCGCCATCGAACGCAGGAGGCTTCAAAATTCTTTTTTGGTTACTAGAAGATTCTGGAATGACTCTGGTACTGCTTTATTGAGTGTTTTTTCCTGACGAACTGGGTACGGTTATCCAAACGGGTCTAGAACTCTTTAATTTTTCCTTCCAGACCACTCAACTTTCCTGACATGTTTGTTTCGAGCGATTTCACTTTCTCTTGAAATGTTGCATGAATTTCATTTATTTCCCCTTTAATTGATTCCAGATTCTGATTTTGTTTATCAAATTTGGAGTTAAGCTCTTGACTTTGCTGATAAATTTCCTTCTTTAGGCCTTGTGTTTGTTGACTAAAGTCATGGTCTTGTTCATCGAATTTGGAGTTCAATTCCTGCTTCAGTTCTCGGCTTTGTTTCTGCAATTGTTCAATTTGCCGTTCAAACTTAACGGTCAGCTTGGAATCTAACTGCTGATTTTGCTGATCCAATTCTTTCTTAAGCTCTTCGGTCTGCTGCTGATTTTGTCGATCCATTTCTTTCTTTAGTTTTTGCCTCTGCTGTTGATTTTGTCGATTCAGATTTTGGCTTTGCTGTTCCAACTTGTCACTAATTTGAAAATTCAGTTCTTGCTTAATCTCTTGGTTCTGTTGCTGCGATTGTTCACTTTGCCGCTGCTGGTCAAACTTGCTATTTTTTTGTTGCATTAGAACTTGCAACATCGCCTCCATGTTTGGCACACCACTTCCGAAGTGGACGATTTTCGCTCCACTAACTCCGTCTCGATTGAAAACACTTCACCAACCTTCTGCTTTTCCCCTTTAACGACTTGTTGCAAGCGGAGAAATAACTCTTGCTTATTTCCAGCGTTGCTTAGACCTCGCCTTCCAAGCTCTTCTTTAAGCTCCTGGGAACTACAGGATTTAGTGTTCCATTTTATTATTTACTGTTTATCGGTTTGTAAAGTTTCACTTAATTTGCTTACTGTCTCAGGGTTTGGAATATCACCAAATAACCCGATCACTCCCAAATATTTACAAAAAGTGTTGCCCAACGGAGATACACATGCGTAAAAAATTTGAAGAAAATCGGGTAATTCTTTTTATAAATTTGCCCTGGGGCCCGATCACTTTCAAATTTTTACAAAAAGTGTTTTCTATTGGAGATACACATGTGTATAAAATTTGAAGAAAATCGGGTACTTTTTGTAAAATATTTGTATGGGAGCCTCCAGACCCCGCGGCCTAAGGGGCCCCAAATTTTAATAGAAAGTGTTGTCATGGGAGATACACATGTTTGCAAAATTTCAATAAAATCGGGCCTTAGGAAGTTGGTTAAAAATTGATCACAAGATTTGGTGTGCCAGCCAGCCACGCACGCGAAGTTAATATAGAGAATTTAATAATACAAGTTCACAATTGATACTGGTGATTTAAATGTACACAAAAACACTTATTCCTTGTACTTTACAATATTTCTGCAAGCAAGAGCTTTTCAACTGCACTGGTTAAATTCCAATTAAGTAACTTACTTCGGCCTAACGCCTCTATTTATACTCAGAAACATCCAGAAACTTCCAATCTTATATACAGAGATATCGAGAAAAGACTAGAAAATTGTAGCCTTATTTCCTTATTTACAACTAACGACACTTATATGTAACGAGTCATCTTCAAAAAAAAACTCATGTACAATCATGTTTTCACCGGGCAAACCGCACATATCCGCATTGGCTCGCTCTTTTTGAGATTTCATAAATATGTTCCTTCCAGGAAAGTTCACTAGAAATTTTCAAACCTAACATCTTAAGTGAAACTGATCTCGCAATAGTGGCACCATTAATTACTGGTGCTACGTAATTTTGAATTGCCTTTTGAGAAAAAAGACAAGCCTGGAATTTATTTGGGTTAAATTCCACCCTATTAGATCTGCCCCAATCAAGAATAACTTGAATGTTCGACAGAATTGTCGAATTCATTAATTCACGCGAACCAATCAAGCGAGAATTGCATTCTTTTTGACTAACAAACTCCATGGAAGCCGATAACGTCGTATCATCAGCAAATGAGTGGATATCACATGTTGTAGAAGACAACAAGTCATTGATATATATTAAGAATAATGTTGGCGATAAGGATGACCCTTGAAGAACGCAAGCATTGATCTCATGCGAAGATGAGGAAAAACCATTCAATACCACTTTTATTTTGCGGTTCCATAAATAATCCTCAATCCATGTAATGAGAGAGGGGTGTAAGTTGAGCGCACGAATCTTATTAATAAGACAAATATGCCAAACTCTATCAAAAGCCTTAGAAATATCCAAGGACACAACGCTTGATTCGCCTAGATTTTCAATGCTTCGCTCCCAACAATGAGTCATGCACGTCATTAGTTCACCTGAAGATCGACTTTCGAAATCAATACTGAACATCGGATAAAAGAGCATTCGAATCCAGATAGCTCATTAGTTTGAAATTAATGATAGATTCCATTACTTTTGATAAAACTGACAACAGAGCAATAGGGCGGTAGTTAGTAGGTGCAGATTTATCACCTTTTTTCGGGACGGGTTGAATATTAGCTATTTTCCAAATTGACGGAAAAACACCTGTCTTCATTGAGAGATAAAACCATTTGCTAAGCGGTTTTGCCAAAGTATGATGACATTTTTTCAATAATAATGGTGGAATACCGTCGGGTCCAGTTGCTTTATTGGTGTCAAGTTCTTTAAGAATTTTGGAAACATCCCGACGACGGAAATTAATTGAAGACATACCAGGGCCTACATTCGGGAGAATTGGTGGACTTTGGTTAGACAATGGAAGGGTTGACGCACTAGCAAAATGCGAAGCTAAGAGATTTGCTTTCTGAATATCAGTTCTATAAAAATACCATTATGGAATAGAGTAGGAACAGAAGAAGTCTTTTCTGCAAAGTTTCTTTTAACCATTGCTGCAAATGACCAAAAGCTTTTACTGTTTGAATCAGAATCTAAAATTTTCCGCATACTATCTCGAATCTTTTGGTCATTTATTATTTTGAACCTATTAATTATAGCGTTAGCTCTATTTTTAGCTATTCTAAACTTAACAAGGTTTTCTACGGATGGGCAATTAACGTAGTCCAAATGGGCTGATTTTTTACTCGCGACTGCTGACCTGCAGTTATCATTAAACCACTTATTCTTACGAATATTGCTTTTCTTAAAGGAGGAAGGAATGAAATTTTTCATTCCTAGCAGAATGGTTGACGTGATCAGTTGAGATGCTTCATCAGCATTATTGTTGGAAAAGCAGGTTGACCAATCAAATGAGCTAAAAAATTGATTCAGGAGCTCCCAGTTAGAATTTTGAAGTGCCAGAGTAGCCTTTTACTTGTTGACTCTACAAGGGTTGGGGTTATTGAAAATTTGGCTAATACCAGAGCGTGGTCGGAAAGACCTAATGGAGCAGATAAATCAATTGAATATTTATCTGGCATAGAAGTTAGAAATAAATCTAATAGGTGAGGTGATTGACCAGTTGTATCGGGATATCTAGTTGGCTTATCGACGAGTTGTGTTAGAAGATAGGTATCTGAAAATAGTTCTGCGGATTCACCTGATCGATCTCTATCATTCGAATATGTCAACCAAGAATCATTATGTACATTAAAATCTCCCAAGACTACTAATTCTGAAGTTGGTGAGGATTCGTAAATCTTGACAATTGTTTCCGATAAATTATCAAATTCAATAATAGTGTCATCAGGTGACAAATTTGGACTACGATAAAGGGAACAAATAAACATTGAATGGTTTGCAATTATAATTTCAATCCATATCGTATTGAACAAGGGATTACATTTCGGAACATTAAAATTAGGAATACTAAAACATATATCATCTCTAATAAAGAGAACAACCCCTCGATGCGGAACTAAACAGTCGACACGAGAATACCCCGGACATTGAAAATCATAAGGGGTACCCATAAAAGAAACCTGCGTTTCACATAAACTAAGAACCGCAGGTTTATTCGCGTGAAGATGCACAAAGATGGAGTTAAAATTACTCTAAAGCCGCGAATATTAGTGAAATGAATTTCAAAATAAGAATTCATTTCACAATGTAAAAAATACTTGAAAAAAAAATATATGTTAAATAAATTAAAATAAAAACAATTAAAAATTACAACAATAAGAAGATTTTTTTAAAAGACAACAGCCCAGCAGAAAATCGCAACGAATTCGCTTGTAGTACCAGGCCTTACAAACGAAAGAGTCACGAAAAATCAGTGAGCCGATAGGCTTTCCAAAAAATTCAACTTAAATAAATACTTGCATAAAAGTCCAATTTTATCTTGTTAAGAAAGTGGATAGCTTTCTTAATCAAGCAGAGCTAGGTTCGGTCTTGTCCAAAATGAAGAATTAACACTTTTCGTAGTTATCCAAGTCCAGCAAACATGCATGTATCCAAAAAGTATTCTTAAAATTTTTTTTGAGATGTTACGCAAAAAAAAACACTAAAATTGAAATCTTTACAACACAACAACAAGACTGAAGGAATTAAAACACAACTTGTATAAAAAGGAAAAATAGAGTTTAAATTAATAAGAAAAAACAAATTTTTTAATTATTTCAAATAAATTCTATTATTAGTTTTTTAAATTTTTTTTGCTTGCGATATGTCTCAAGGCTAGCTTTCTTTTTTTGAAAAAAAGGCCTGCATCCTCTTCGACTTGGCGTTGGAGAAAGTGATCCGCGACTCTAACGTAACGGCGACAGGAACAATCCGCTTTAAGTACATTCAGATACTGGCTTACGTAGACGATATTGACATCGTTGGTAGAAACCGAAGAGCTGTACAGGAAGCTTTTATCCAGATAGAGCAGGCGACACGAAATCTGGGGCTGCACACAAATGAGAGCAAAACAAAGTATTAGCCTTGAGGTACTTTAGTCTCTTCCGGGTGAGGGCAACACAGATGAAGAGTATATGTTCTGGTGTTTCTTTGGCCTCGTTGCAGAAACGGCATGTATCCGTTTGGGATTTTCCCATTTTCATTAGGTGGCTGTAGAATGGGCCATGTCCCGTCATGTACCAGACCAGGGATCTGAGTGCATGACGGCTTAGCTTTAGTGCTTTGTCTATGTGATTTATTTTGTAATTCATAAGCTTTTTTGTTTGTCTCATCCCAGAGGATGATTCCCATTCAGCTTCGATGGTGTTGTTTGCCCACTCCTTAATCTTGTTCTTGAGGTGGCTTTTAGAAAAGGCAATGCTTGGTTCGGGGCCATTGGGCTCTAATTCTTGAAGTCTTTCTCCTCGCTTTTATTTCTTCATCTGGAGCTGTATTTTGCTTAGCTCCTGGGTGTGAGACTGTCCATAACTCAAGTCCAAGTCTTTCAAGATTCTTCCGGAACTCATCTTGGTATTTGGAATCATTTGCAATACATCAGCCGCTTTGCCCCTCAACGCCAGGATTAGAGAATTTAGTTGTTCTTCAGCACGCCATCCATTATGTTGTACAGCAGCTGCAAACTGGACTTTGAAGTTTTCAAACGCTGTCTCGCCATCGAACGCAGGAGGCTTCAAAATTCTTTTTTGGTTACTAGAAGATTCTGGAATGACTCTGGTACTGCTTTATTGAGTGTTTTCCCTGACGAACTGGGTACGGTTATCCAAACGGGTCTAGAACTCTTTAATTTTTCCTTCCAGACCACTCAACTTTCCTGACATGTTTGTTTCGAGCTATTTCACTTTCTCTTGAAATATTGCTCGAATTTCATTTATTTCCCCTTTAATTGATTCCAGATTCTGATTTGGAGTTAAGCTCTTGACTTTGCTGATAAATTTCCTTCTTTAGGCCTTGTGTTTGTTGACTAAAGTCATGGTCTTGTTCATCGAATTTGGAGTTCAATTCCTGCTTCAGTTCTCGGCTTTGTTTCTGCGATTGTTCAATTTGCCGTTCAAACTTAACGGTCAGCTTGGAATCTAACTGCTTATTTTGCTGATCCAATTCTTTCTTAAGCTCTTCGGTCTGCTGCTGATTTTGTCGATCCATTTCTTTCTTTAGTTTTTGCCTCTGCTGTTGATTTTGTCGATTCAGCTTTTGGCTTTGCTGTTCCAACTTGTCATTAATTTGAAGATTCAGTTCTTGCTTAATCTCTTGGTTCTGTTGCTGCGATTGTTCACTTTGCCGCTGCTGGTCAAACTTGCTATTTTTTTGTTGCATTAGAACTTGCAACATCGCCTCCATGTTTGGCACACCACTTCCGAAGTGGACGATTTTCGCTCCACTAACTCCGTCTCGATTGAAAACACTTCACCAACCTTCTGCTTTTCCCCTTTAACGACTTGTTGCAAGCGGAGAAATAACTCTTGCTTATTTCCAGCGTTGCTTAGACCTCGCCTTCCAAGCTCTTCTTTAAGCTCCTGGGAACTACAGGATTTAATGTTCACGGAACTTTCCATTTTATTATTTACTGTTTATCGGTTTGTAAAGTTTCACTTAATTTGCTTACTGTCTCAGGGTTTGGAATATCACCAAATAACCCGATCACTCCCAAATATTTACAAAAAGTGTTGCCCAACGGAGATACACATGCGTATAAAATTTGAAGAAAATCGGGTAAATCTTTTTATAAATTTGCCCTGGGGCCCGATCACTTTCAAATTTTTACAAAAAGTGTTTTCTATTGGAGATACACATGTGTATAAAATTTGAAGAAAATCGGGTACTTTTTGTAAAATATTTGTATGGGAGCCTCCAGACCCCGCGGCCTAAGGGGCCCCAAATTTTAATAGAAAGTGTTGTCATGGGAGATACACATGTTTGCAAAATTTCAATAAAATCGGGCTTTAGGAAGTTGGTATAAAATTGATCACATGATTTGGTGTGCCAGCCAGCCAGCCAGCCACGCACGCGAAGTTAATATAGAGAATTTAATAATACAAGTTCACAATTGATACTGGTGATTTAAATGTACACAAAAACACTTATTCCTTGTACTTTACAATATTTCTGCAAGCAAGAGCTTTTCAACTGCACTGGTTAAATTCCAATTAAGTAACTTACTTCGGCCTAACGCCTCTATTTATACTCAGAAACATCCAGAAACTTCCAATCTTATATACAGAGATATCGAGAAAAGACTAGAAAATTGTAGCCTTATTTCCTTATTAACAACTAACGACACTTATATGTAACGAGTCATCTTCAAAAAAAAACTCATGTACAATCATGTTTTTCACCGGGCAAACCGCAAATATCCGCATTGGCTCGCTCTTTTTGAGATTTCATAAATATGTTCCTTCCAGGAAAGTTCACTTGAAATTTTCAAATCTAACATCTTAAGTGAAACTGATCTCGCAATAGTGGCACCATTAATTACTGGTGCTACGTAATTTTGAATTGCCTTTTGAGAAAAAAGACAAGCCTGGAATTTATTTGGGTTAAATTCCACCCTATTAGATCTGCCCCAATCAAGAATAACTTGAATGTTCGACAGAATTGTCGAATTCATTAATTCACGCGAACCAATCAAGCGAGAATTGCATTCTTTTTGACTAACAAACTCCATGGAAGCCGATAACGTCGTATCATCAGCAAATGAGTGGATATCACATGTTGTAGAAGACAACAAGTCATTGATATATATTAAGAATAATGTTGGCGATAAGGATGACCCTTGAAGAACGCAATCATTGATCTCATGCGAAGATGAGGAAAAACCATTCAATACCACTTTTATTTTGCGGTTCCATAAATAATCCTCAATCCATGTAATGCGAGAGGGGTGAAAGTTGAGCGCACGAATCTTATTAATAAGACAAATATGCCAAACTCTATCAAAAGCCTTAGAAATATCCAAGGACACAACGCTTGATTCGCCTAGATTTTCAATGCTTCGCTCCCAACAATGAGTCATGCACGTCATTAGTTCACCTGAAGATCGACTTTCGAAATCAATACTGAACATCGGATAAAAGAGCATTCGAATCCAGATAGCTCATTAGTTTGAAATTAATGATAGATTCCATTACTTTTGATAAAACTGACAACAGAGCAATATGGCGGTAGTTAGTAGGTGCAGATTTATCACCTTTTTTCGGGACGGGTTGAATATTAGCTATTTTCCAAATTGACGGAAAAACACCTGTCTTCATTGAGAGATAAAACAATTTGCTAAGCGGTTTTGCCAAAGTATGATGACATTTTTTCAATAATAATGGTGGAATACCGTCGGGTCCAGTTGCTTTATTGGTGTCAAGTTCTTTAAGAATTTTGGAAACATCCCGACGACGGAAATAAATTGAAGACATACCAGGGCCTACATTCGGGAGAATTGGTGGACTTTGGTTAGACAATGGAAGGGTTGACGCACTAGCAAAATGCGAAGCTAAGAGATTTGCTTTCTGAATATCAGTTCTATAAAAATACCATTATGGAATAGAGTAGGAACAGAAGAAGTCTTTTCTGCAAAGTTTCTTTTAACCATTGCTGCAAATGACCAAAAGCTTTTACTGTTTGAATCAGAATCTAAAATTTTCCGCATACTATCTCGAATCTTTTGGTCATTTATTATTTTGAACCTATTAATTATAGCGTTAGCTCTATTTTTAGCTATTCTAAACTTAACAAGGTTTTCTACGGATGGGCAATTAACGTAGTCCAAATGGGCTGATTTTTTACTCGCGACTGCTGACCTGCAGTTATCATTAAACCACTTATTCTTACGAATATTGCTTTTCTTAAAGCAGGAAGGAATGAAATTTTTCATTCCTAGCAGAATGGTTGACGTGATCAGTTGAGATGCTTCATCAGCATTATTGTTGGAAAAGCAGGTTGACCAATCAAATGAGCTTAAAAATTGATTCAGGAGCTCCCAGTTAGAATTTTGAAGTGCCAGAGTAGCCTTTTACTTGTTGACTCTACAAGGGTTGGGGTTATTGAAAATTTGGCTAATACCAGAGCGTGGTCGGAAAGACCTAATGGAGCAGATAAATCAATTGAATATTTATCTGGCATAGAAGTTAGAAATAAATCTAATAGGTGAGGTGATTGACCAGTTGTATCGGGATATCTAGTTGGCTTATCGACGAGTTGTGTTAGAAGATTGGTATCTGAAAATAGTTCTGCGGATTCACCTGATCGATCTCTACCATTCGAATATGTCAACCAAGAATCATTATGTACATTAAAATCTCCCAAGACTACTAATTCTGAAGTTGGTGAGGATTCGTAAATCTTGACAATTGTTTCCGATAAATTATCAAATTCAATAATAGTGTCATAAGGTGACAAATTTGGACTACGATAAAGGGAACAAATAAACATTGAATGGTTTGCAATTATAATTTCAATCCATATCGTATTGAACAAGGGATTACATTTCGGAACATTAAAATTAGGAATACTAAAACATATATCATCTCTAATAAAGAGAACAACCCCTCGATGCGGAACTAAACAGTCGACACGAGAATACCCCGGACATTGAAAATCATTAGGGGTACCCATCAAAGAAACCTGCGTTTCACATAAACTAAGAACCGCAGGTTTATTCGCGTGAAGATGCCCTAAGATGGAGTTAAAATTACTCTAAAGCCGCGAATATTAGTGAAATGAATTTCAAAATAAGAATTCATTTCACAATGTAAAAAATACTTGAAAAAAAAAATATATGTTAACTAAATTAAAATAAAAACAATTAAAAATTACAACAATAAGAAGATTTTTTTAAAAGACAACAGCCCAACAGAAAATCGCAACGAATTCGCTTGTAGTACCAGGCCTTACAAACGAAAGAGTCACGAAAAATCAGTGAGCCGATAGGCTTTCCAAAAAATTCAACTTAAATAAATACTTGCATAAAAGTCCAATTTTATCTTGTTAAGAAAGTGGATAGCTTTCTTTATCAAGCAGAGCTAGGTTCGGTCTTGTCCAAAATGAAGAATTAACACTTTTCGTAGTTATCCAAGTCCAGCAAACATGCATGTATCCAAAAAGTATTCTTAAAATTTTTTTTGAGATGTTACGCAAAGAAAAACACTAAAATTGAAATCTTTACAACACAACAACAAGACTGAAGGAATTAAAACACAACTTGTATAAAAAGGAAAAATAGAGTTTAAATTAATAAGAAAAAACAAATTTTTTAATTATTTCAAATAAATTCTATTATTAGTTTTTTAAATTTTTTTTGCTTGCGATATGTCTCAAGGCTAGCTTTCTTTTTTTGAAAAAAAGGCCTGCATCCTCTTCGACTTGGCGTTGGAGAAAGTGATCCGCGACTCTAACGTAACGGCGACAGGAACAATCCGCTTTAAGTACATTCAGATACTGGCTTACGTAGACGATATTGACATCGTTGGTAGAAACCGAAGAGCTGTACAGGAAGCTTTTATCCAGATAGAGCAGGCGACACGAAATCTGGGGCTGCACACAAATGAGAGCAAAACAAAGTACATGGTGGCAACGTCTGCGAGTAGAAGATCCAACATTGGTCCCCCAATTCAACTAGTGGAACGCGAATGTGAAGTAGTGCAATCCGTTAACTATCACGGGTCAACTGTAGCAGCCGATAACAGCATGTAACCAGAAATACGCGCACGGTTGCTTAAAGCCAACAAAGCCTACTATAGTCTGTCAAGACTCTTCAAATCCAGGAACTTAACCATAACATCAAAGCTGCTGATATATAAGACAATGGTCATACCAATACTTACATATGGATCCGAGACTTGGGTGCTTAGCAACAAGCATTCTGACCTCTAGCCGCGTTCGAGAGAAAAGTCTTACGGAGAATTGTTGGCCCTGAATTTTAGGAAGGACGATTCCGGAGACTCTATAATGATGAGATCTACGAGTGTTATCGCGATGTCGACATCGTGAAGAAAATTAAGACAGCGAGGCCGGCCAAGCCTACGCTGGAAGGATGGCGTAGATCAGGACGCCCAGAGTTTAGGGATGCCAAACTGGATGACATCGGCTCGAAATAGGGTCCGGTGGAGAGACTTTTTGCGGGACCCCGGTTGTAGAGCCAAATATGATGATGATGATGATTTTGATGTACCTACCGTCATTCAATTTATTTTATTATAAGATTTTTTATTCATTTCCAACTTAAAAAACTAGTTACAAAAAATGTTTTCTTATACAAAGGGAATTAAATAAATAGTGTTCGTTCTTTAACTTGAACAGTTAGTGTTGAACGACCACTTTAACAGATTTATTTTTCAAAAGAGATCTGATGTGGGGTGACAATCAGTATGTACTTAATAAGTTCTTACAATACAATGTGCAACAAGAAAAAAAAAGTTTTATAGGTATTTTTGCAAGCTATTTATCCATTTAGAAAATTAAAATAAACTAATCAATTTATATAAAAAAAATACAATATAAATAAAAATATCATTATAAAATAAATACAGAAATTATTAGGTATATGGTTCTTAGAAAAGATTCAATGCACTCATAGTTAATTGTGAATAGCCAGTCTTTAACTTTATTAATAAATGAAAAAAAACGAACTGTTCTTCTAATAAATTGTGGTAACTTATTAAAAAATGTTGGAGTCGTAATAGTAAAAAAAAAAGCGAAAAATGAGTTTTATGTGCGATTGGTACATTGACAAGGTCCATATTGTTAACACGCAGATTGAAGATTTGCGAGTTCCTACTTGAAATGTTACCACTTGTTTTAAAAAAAATCCTCAATACTTTAAATACGTACAGATGTCTTATTGGTAAAATTCGCAATTCCTTGTATGGCCAACTTTCAGCGGAGCGATTTTTATTGCTTATAATTCTTATCAAATGTTTCTATGCCATCAATAGGGGTACAAAAGCATTAGCATATGCACCACCCCAGCTTGTTATACCGTATTGCAACTTTGAGTGTGCCAGGCCGTAATAGATCAAGGTCTTTTTTACAGCAAAAGGGCTTTATAAGGTACATTTTACGAGTCACCAACAATAAATGCGATTTAATCGAGCGGATATAGTCTTTCCAGTTTAAGTTATAATCAATTACTACACCAAGATACTTAAATTGACGCACAACTCAATTTACAATGTTTACAATTGTGCACGTGAAAATAAAGGTTAAAGTCATATAGCCTATTACTAGATATTTTAAACGACATTAGTTTTGTTTTCTCGCTAATGATCAACTTATGAGCAGCAAACCATAACCTTAATGTTTCAAGATCTTCCTCGATGTTGGCAACACATTCGAAAGTAGTCTGGAATTGGTAAGTGATAGCTATATCATCGGCAAAAGCAGTAGGTAAACCCTTCAATTTGCGATTGAACAGAGAATTAATGTATATTACGAAAAAAAGTGGACCGAGTACGGAGGTACACCATTTTTTTAAAAAACGCGGGATGCTAAATGTTCCATTTATATTAACGCTTTGTTCTCTGTATTCTAAATACGATTGCAACCAAATATAAATGTATTTATATTCTTCCTCTAAAACCAGCGTTATATAATTTGTTTTGCAATATTTCATGGTCCACCTTATCAATTGCTTTTGTCATATCTACAAAGATAGCCATGGTAGATTTATTGACATTGGTACTGTCGTATATCTGACTACACAATCTGAGAATGGCATCTCTGTTGACATACCCGATCTAAACCCACATTTATTGCTACTAAAGTATCTATTTTTGTTCAAAAAGGCCACAATTCGAACTTTGATTAATTTTTCCAAAAGGTGGGAAGTAAATATCTATATCTAGATCTCTTATCTTTATAGTCAGAACCGTGTTTTCTATTACCTTTTTCAAAAAGTGGTACAACATCAGCACATCTCAAGCGCTGAGGGAAACAACCTTTTACGACACTTAGGTTAAATAAGAAACTTAATACATCACCTACGTACAACGCAATTTGTTTTAGTAAGATACTTGATATACCGTCACAAGTGCATGAACTCTTATTTTTTAAGGATGAAATAGCCTTGTAAGTTTCGTACGAAGAAATATTGTTAAAAACAAAACTGTTTGATTGAATATTATCATTAATGGGAATCGAGCAATCACATCCCACACATAAATCAACAGACGGTTTCAACTTTTCTGAAACTTCAGTGAAATAGTCATTAAATTTTTCTGAAATGCTGCTTGCAAACAAAACAAAACAAAACACCATCATGTTCAACATTTTTAATTTTAATAGATTGTCTTTCCTTTCCTAGAATGCTATCCACCACTCTCCATTCTTCTCCTACGTTACCCTTAGCTTGTAACGAAGTTGTTTGTATTACAAAACAACAACGCTACAAACCCTACGACTAAGATGAGAAAACCAACTGATAGGCTACCGACCGACCATGTACACGCAATTGACTACGTATGCAGTCACCATGCACCACGGCCATAGCATTTGGCAAATTATTGACCAGTATGCTAGACAATGATTATTATCCAACCTCCAGCGGGGAAAAATACAAAATTCCCAACCAGTTCTAATAGCAACTTAAAGACATGGGACACGAAAATTGAAAACCATCAGAGGATTTCAAGCCCGTGAACTCCTCGAGTGGAGCGCTGGGATTAATTCCCCATCGTTCATTTCGAACGACCGACTCCGGATTATCGCCATCAATCATATCGAATCAAGTGAGCGTATTCAACACAACACTTGTTCTCTACTTTGACCGACTACATATTACCGCCACCATAGCCGAACTAGTGTCGTTCACTGTTCTCTAAGGCGACTGACTCCGTTTCGCCGCCTTCGTCGTCAAACAAGTATTGTGCAGAATACGCTCAGTTGTTCTCCCCCTCCTCCCCTCATACTAAACCATCATCATCGGTGGTAATAAAAGCGACATGCTTTATGAACCACATGGTAGCATACTTCCCCCATAGCTCCCGTCTAATATAGAATATACATAGGTCTTAGTTATCAATAGTATATAAACATTTTAGCTCGTAGTATTATTATTAGTTATCAAAAACCATTGTATTTATTCTTAAGTCCGTAGTCACACGAAAATATGAATAAAAATAAATATGAAGTCGAAACCATAAACAATATAATTCTTTAATTTGTAGCACTACACCGCAAACGAACCCTGGGTATACGACGAGCGTCACCCCAGCAAACATCGCTACAAGCTCTTTCGAAAAAGTTAGTATAATAGATGATCCGCCTATTTTCAATCTTTTTTCTAATTGTTTTGCATAATGCATCATAGTTCTTTTTGAGTTTTTTATTTCGTGAGTGTTTTTTGCATTTCATACTGAAAGAATTTTTCATACTCACTGCTTTAAGGAGATTATTGGTCATCTAGTGCTTTAAATGCGTTCTGGTATTCAATTTGTGCAATGAAGTACAGGACTGAATATGGTTTTCTAAAATTGACTATTTAATTCAATTTTAGAAAACCATATTCATAAGCAATTGAAGGATTTCTTTCTGAATAAACTGGCTTTCAGAATTCATATTTCAAAAGTTAATTTAAGGAATTAAAAACAGTGCAATATTTAATTTTTTTTTGTGGATTGCAACTTGCATTAGGATTCGAGTCAATACAGTTATTGAGGGCTACCATACAATGAGCAGTCAGCTTAAGATCATACACATTTTTGTTATTTTTATGAAATCTTCCAAATATATGATCAATGCAACTCTTTGAAGAATCAGTTAAACGGGTTGGCTTGATAACAAAACTCTTAAGACCATTCGATGCCATCAGAAACAAGTAAGTTTTTTGCCTTATTTATACTTAGAATATTGCTCAGCTCATCAATGAAGACATCTTTACTAAACTCATGCAATCTATATATACACAATATAATATAGTTGTTGTATATCAAACTGTCATTTATATATATATTTTGACCATCTGATTGCTTGCTTATAATTGTATTCTTTAATTTGGATTTATTTTCATGTTTTGCTCTCATTATTCTCTCTTTCATAGATCGAGAGACAAATCAATTGATTTGAAATCTTTGAAATCTCGCACAGATGTACAGTTCCAATGACAATACAATGTTATGGTTTCATTGAGCTGTTCATATGATGGACTCGGAAGAAACAAGCATTTTTTAATTTCACACGTTTGTTATCTGCAAACTTTGCAACTCGATTTTCATCAACATCCCGTTGTCCAATTGAGTAAAAGTTGCACAAACATGTAGTTCGCGTGACAACGCAATGTTATGGTAGAAATACACTTTTCCGACGATGGACTCGGCATTTAGAAGCTTCATAAATTTTGCGGACTAAGATTTTGCAAGCCTATTTTGACATACTTCTCTTTATCCAATCGAATTTAAGTTTCCCACACATGTGCAACGCTTATTACATTACAATACTTTGATTCCATTGAGCTGGTCTGGTTATGGACTCTGAAGATATACGCAGTTATTTGGGTTCACCTGTTTCTTCGCCTGCAAATCTTGCAACTCGGTTTTCATCAACATCTCATTGTCGAATTGAGTTGTAACTTTGCACAAACGTGTAGTTCCGGTGGTAATGCAATGTTATGGTAGAAATAAACTGTCCCAACCATGGACTTAGAATGCAGGAGCTTTTCAAATTTTGCGGTCTAAACTTTTGCAAGTCTATTTTGATGCACTTACCGTCATTCAATTGAATTGAAATTTCGCACAGATGTAATAGTCTTGATGACAAAACAATGTAATTGTTCCACTGAGGTGGTCCAATGATGAGCTCGGACGATACAAGCATTAATTTATTTCACAAGTTTGCTAGCTACAAATCTTGCAACTCGATTTTGATCACCTTCCCGTTGTCCAATTGAGGTACAATTTTACACAAACATCTATTCTTGATGACAATGCAATGTTATTGTACTAACAAAGATTTCTAATGGTGACCTTGGAATATAAAATATTCCAAGCATATTTTGACATATTTTTCATTATCAAATCGCACACATGTGCATCATTATTTACTTTATAGTACTTTGGTTCCATTGAGCTAGTCTGATTATGGACTCTAACAATACAAGAAGTTGCTTGGATTCACCTGTATCATCGATGCAAATCTTCTATTTTCGTCAACTTCTCGTTGTCAAATTGAGTTGAATTCTTGCATAAACATGTAGTCCCGGTGACAATGCAATGTTTTGGTGCAAATTAGTTGTTCCGATGATGGACTTGTGCTGTAGAAGCCCCAAAGGTTTTTCTGTGTCAAATCTTGAAAGTCTTTTTTGATGGACTTATCGTCATTCAATTCAATTGAAATTTCGCACAGATGTACAGTCCTGATCACAATACTATGTTATGGTTCCACTTAGCTGGTCATATGATGGACTCGGAAGGAACAAGTTATCTACAAATTTGGCAACCTGATTTTCATCAACTTCCCATTGTTCAATTTAGTTGAGTTTTTGCATAAACCAGGATTATATGGTGACAATGCAATGTTATGCTACCAATGAGCTGTTTCGATTATGGGTTTGGAATGTAGAAGATTCAAAAGCTTTGCTACCTCAAATCTTGCAAGCCAATTATGACATACTTGTCGTTATCAAATTGAATTAAAATTATCTCTGGTTGATTTTGATAAAATGTCCTTTATACAATTAAGTTAAGTTTTCAATTTTCATGTTTCGGACATGTTTCGGTCTTATATAGAGTTAGTAAAGTGTCTGGTGAACAGTGCCATTGGATATATTACTGAAATAATATGGCACTGCATGTTAGAATAGAAGTGATGGTAGCCATGTCTTTCAGCCAGAATCTGTACAGGTTTCAGTATAAAGCATATCAAGCATAATTTTTGATTTCTCTTTTGGCTAACCACAACTTCAATTTAACTATAGACGGTCCGCTCATTTTTTCTCGCACGGCTATATGCTATAGTTTTAAATGAAACAAAAACAAAATTTGTTTTCGGTATGAGTTAGAGTTAGACATCAGCCATAGATACCCAATGGCTGAATCCTCAATGTTTCTTTCATCACGGTTTGTTATCTGTTGCCACATAATATTAAAAACTATACTGTTCAGTTCAATTTTCATTACGAACGAGCTGTACCGCTCTTTTGATTTACTATCTATATTACTAAAAGTAGATTTAGAGACAAACTTCATGCATGGATGTTTCAAACGGGCGCCTCAGCCGCAAAACCGATCGTCATGAAAATTTTACCATGTATGATTTGCATGCCGACGACAAATCTAAGAAATGTTTTTTTTTTAATATCGTTTCCTTCGGGTACCTCCCGAATAAAAATTCGTTAAATTTTCGGTTTTTCATAATAACCTGGACAAATTTTAGCCAATTTGTATTATATTTGTTCAAGGTCAGTTTAATAATACTACCAATAAGTTTGTATATAATTAACATGAATCGGAAGCTTTCGGATACCTCCCGAACAAAAGTTTGTTTCGTTCGTGATAAGCACGAGGTGCAATTAAACAAAGACAGTTATTTCATAGTGACACGTTTCGAAGTGGACATATTTTGTGATTATTTTGTGAACATTTTGCGAAATAGAATTTTAGTGATTAAAAAGTTTTGTATGGGGGCTCGTGACCCCGGGGTCTCCAAAATTTTTACAAAAAGTGTTGTCCATCGGGCCCGGGGTCGCCAAATGTTTTAGAAAAGTGTTGTCCATCGGCTTTACACATGTGTATAAAATTTGAAGAAAATCGGGTAAAGTTTGTAAAATATTTGTATGGGAGCCTCCCGACCCCGAGGACCGAGGGCACCCAAATTTTAATAGAAAGTGTTGTCATCGGAGATATGCATGTGTGCAAAATTTCAATGAAACCGGACTTTGGGAAGTGGGTTAGAAATTGATCGCAAGATTCCACAACAAACAAACAAACACACAAACAAATATTTTTCATTTTTCACGTGAAATATTGATTTAAATAGAGTCTTCAGTTTATAAATGTGTCAATCTGTTGTTAGCTTTTTGTTTATATACATAATTTAATTTTGACTAAAAATGCCACCGAAAAAAAGATGTACTGGACGAGTTACGGTGAAAAAGATGAAAGCCTCGAAATCTGCTGAAAAACATGAGAAGCATGACGAAATACTTGATAACAATTGAAGCAGAACTACTTCTTCAAAGCTGCTGAAACACCTGAACAGCGTGACCAAAGGATTAAAAACAATCGAAGCAGAAGTTGTTCTTCAAGAGCTACCGAAACACCTGAACAGCGTGATTTCCGGCTTGAGATCAACCGAAGCAGAACTTTTTTTTCAAGAAACACCTGAATAGCGTGACACACGACTTCAAAAATATTGCCTACGATATCTTGAAACTAAATTACTCGCCGTAGAAGACCAAAGGACGGTTTTCCAAGAGTTTTGAGAGATGGCAGAAACTGTAACTAAGCAGCAATTCTTGAAATTTTGGGATTAATGAACAATGTGTGCAAACATTGCTTTCCGCTTAACTTTGCAGAAGAAAAAAGTGGAAATAGTACTGATAAAGGGCCAGAAGGGCCAAGTCAAATTATATCCACTTTATAATTATCCCGGGTATTTAGAAAATCTTTTGACCATTGCTCTGCCAGAAAGCAAACAATTTATGGAATGTATACGATTGTACAATAGTTCATTTGCGTTTGCCTCGACTGGAGCTAACATTAAGCCACCTCAAAGAAACGGTCCGTATTGCTTTCGCGTATGCGGATAAATAATTCATCGAATTGGAAGCGTGCATCCTGAAGGAAATGAAGCCAGAAAATGTTCCCACATATACGTGTTGGACCCTGATGATGCAGTCTACCAACGAATGAATCTTCCAGAGAACAAGCAGTGCTCGGAAATAATGATCAGAAATTTAGCTGATGGTAATTAACAACCACCCGCTTGCAAAATCAAGAAAAATGCTTCATGAATTGGAAAAACAAGCCATTAAACCTGCCGAAGCAGATGACGTTGAGCCAACCAAGATATCATTAGAACTAATTTATGATAGAGACAATGACCAAAGGCGGTCAATGCTCCAACGGTTAACGAAATGTCCATAGTGTTTCAAAGCAAAAATGGAGAACCACCGGGATATCGTCATACGTCTACGTGTTTAACAGCCTGACCAACCAAAATTTAAACGGATTGGCATTTGCTTTCCTCATTTATATACCAAAACATACCCGATTTTATTTCCGACGTGTGAGGAAGGATGGAGCACAAAAATTTGTCGCTTTAAAAGAACGAGGTACAAAAGCGATTCCGAGTATCTATGAAGGAATATTTTTCTTATTGTTTGTCAGTTAGAGAGGAGAATTTTCCCAGTTGCTAAACACAGGACTTTTAAACCCAGCGTTGACGCTTATGTTCGCGCAGAGTCAAACGATTTTCAATTGATCCGAAACAATCAACCGGCATTAAGAGTACATAGTTATAAAGCTTTAATGGAATGTAGAAATCAAGACGCAGGCTCTGAAAACAAGCAGGTTGGAAAATCTGTAATTTTGCCATCTTGCTTCCAGAGTACCACCCACAATATGCATTACCAGGATGCTATGGCAATTTTTAGAAAGTATGGAAAACCGGATCTTTTTGTCACCATGACTTGCAATCAAAAATGGAAAGAAATCCTGAAAAACCTTGAAATCCTGAAAAACTTAAGCAAAAAGGAGATGATGGATGATGATTCAAAATTACGAACGAAGGAAGACATCGACAAAATTGTTAATACTGAAATTCCTGACCATGAGTTATCGCCTCATCTTTTTGAAATCAGTGTTAGAAATATGAATCCAAATAGTCTATGCATGGTATAAGGGAAATTTTCCAAATGTTTTCAAAAGCAATTTCAACATGTTACATTGGGAAATGCTAACGGTTATCACATGTACAAAATAAGAGAAACAGACGAAATAGAATTTTTTCCCGGCCGTCGCATTGACAATAGTTGGGTGGTCTAATACAATCCACCACAAGCGTAACTTCGATAAGACTTTATACCAAGTCAGCAATTTCCATAGTTCGTTGACTATGTATCGGGTGTTTCAACAGGTGCGCTTCAACTTTTCTCCGATAGGGACGGCGAACGACGCCATATTTTTTATTGTTCTTTTGTCATTTGGAAACTTCATTAGTATACATTTTATCATGGAACGCTACACATGTGAACAGCGATTGCAAATCGTGCAAATTTTTTATCAAAATAATCGTTCTGTTGCCGCTACTTTAAGAGCATTACGGCCATTTTACGGTCCATTTAACAAGCCAGCCCGTTCGACAATCGACCGTATAGTAAAGATCTTGGCCTACATCCGTATAAGATCAAGCTGACACAACAACTAAAGCCGTTTGACCATTTGAAGCGACGCCGATTCGTGAATTGGGCTCAAGAGCAAATCGAAAATGATGCAGATTTTCACCGAAAAATCATCTTCAGCGATGAGGCTCACTTCGTAAAACGTGCACGCGGTGGTCATGCAAAAGAAATCGAGTTTCATACTTAAATGTATCATATGTATATGTTCAAATTCGTTAATAAAAAAAAAAGTTAGTTCAAAAGTCGAACAGTTTGTGTTTTATTCAAAAAAAAAGTTGAAGTGCTCTTATTGAAAAACCCTGCCGCCGAAAATACCTATGACTGCCAATGCGGAGTACATGCAAGACATGCTGATTGTGCTTATGGGGCATATTATTTGTTGTCGGCCGATTTTAAGTGTAAACATTTAGGTCCAGTTGTCGATGACTCGTTTGCTCGCGATGAAATTTGACGACAAGCATTGTTGTGCTGCAATAATGTGACGAGTCATTTGTGCGATCTGATGACGCGCACGATTGCGCCGCAACAATGTAACAAGTCATTGTAATAGGGGACTGATGGTGATTCATTGGACTTGAATCGATGGGTTTTGCTGACGGTGACTGAAGTGCAACATCCTGTCGGGCCCCAGGGAACGACAAGATGAATGTAGAAGATTATCTGCTTATTGTCCGTCTTCCAAGTTACGAGGTTGGTTTTCCGCTTCGATTAAAGATGCGTGCTGCAAGATGGGTTCATCTAGTGCTCATCTCCGCGACGTATGGATAGGTATATAAAGGCGGAAAAAGATGGTGTGGTGAGCAACATTTATATTTTGCGAGGGTGAAGCTTATATTCAGAGGACATGAAATTTTTTTCAGAGAGCGTGTGTATATTTGTACGTTTGGTTGCCGTTTCGTATATCTTTTTTTTTCTTCTAGAATTCATATATTTATATATTAAAAATTAAACGTTATTTTACATTGCATTGTTTTCCCGCAAAGCTTATGGCTTATCTGCAGGAGGGTATCTTACTAAAAAAAAGTATAAAAATGTTAAGAGTTGAATACATGGGATTTTTCTAAAACACTAATATTCAATATTTAATTTAATTTAATTTAATTTTAGTTTTAATTTTAATAAAAATTAATAATTTTGACTTTAGTTTAATGTAAGAAAATGTTGTTTTATTAGAAATTTTCTTCTGTGTTGACCTCTGATGTTGATGAGACTTCTGGGTAACTCGTTAAGCAGGGAAGGAAACAGATGGTTTAGTTGATGTTTTCCATACACGTTATAAATTCGTGGAATGTGTAGTAGACGTTGAGCTTGTCTTCTTGTGTTGACATCATGTTGTAAAGGGATTTGGAAGCGATTGCCTTAGTAATATTCTAGTACAACTGTCAATTTGAATATTTTTGAAACGCTGAGGGTTTTGAAATCTTTGTTGGCTATTATTTTCAGGTCTCTGTTTCGGAGTTTCTGCGGTGATTGTAAAACTGGTTTTTGTGTGTATTTTTTTTAAGTAGAATATTGCAAACAAGGCGCTCTATAGTTTACGACGAAGATTTATTATGTGCGAGTCCCATCTGAAGTTGCAGTCAATTGTGATCCCTAAGTAGTTATAGGAACTTACTTCTTCGATACATAGTACAGTCGGTGCGGTTGGACAATCATTGTTTTGGTAAGTAATGCCTATATTTACTGGTGGAACGTGAGGTCCACGTATGTGCATCAGTTTCGTTTTTGACACATTTATGCCATTGTCGTGACACCATCTTACAGCCTTGTCAAATTCGGCTTGTATTATTTGTTTCGCGGTATCTAGCGATCGATGTCTTACTACAATGGCTGTATCATCGGCGTACGCAAAGGGTATGCTTTCTGTAAAGACTCGCAGCAGCTCTTTTGTGTATATAATTAATAGTGACGGACCCAGTTTTGACCCCTGTGGTACGCCGTATTAAATATCCGTCGGTTCACCATAGTTTCCAGAAATTTTAACTTGGAACTGAACATCAGTGAGGTAGTCAAGTAACCAGCTGGCCAAATATCCCCTAATTCCTACCCTATACATAGCCTCCAGTAGCCTATGATGATCTAGGGTGTCAAAAGCTTTACTGAAGTCGATGAACATAACCAAGACGTGATGATTTTTGTTGGGGCTCACGTTGACCGAATTTGTAAATTCGCTAATAGCTTGTTCGTGCTTTAATTTTTTTGATAGGCATATTGATTTGCTCCGAGCACGGAATACCTGCCAAAAATTCGTTGAGCCTTTTCACAACAATTTTTTCAGGACATTTTTCGACAGCAGGTAAGATTGATATTGGCCTGTAGTTTTCAATGTTACTTTTTGCTCCTTTTTTTATAATTCGCGCACGCTGATGATGCTCGGCTATATGCTTGGCACAGCGTGGACGTTAAGGAAGAGGAGGAGAAAAGAGGAGATGTCTATGAGCTTGTGTTTTGAATGCCTGTGGATCATAGTGATGTGGGAAGACAGAGCTTGGCAGAGCGTTCCACATACGTGTTGTACGGCTGAAGAACGAATCCCTGAACTTAACTGTACGTCCGAAGATGGGCTTGAGGGTAAACTGATGAGCATTTAGAGCGCCACGAGTATTTCGGTTGAATTCAAGGAGAGGTGGCATGCAGCTGGCTATTTCTCTTGAGCACCGCTGGTAGGAGAAGTGATAAAACAGTGCCAAGCAAGAAACGTTCCTGCGGTGTTCAAGCGAATCTATTGATTTCGCTATATTGTCGTCACCGATAAGTTTTATCGCGCAGTTTTGTATTCTATCTAGCTGATGCAAAATAGGATTAGGTGCACCAGACCAAATTTGGCAATTTTACTCAAGTTTAGGGTGAATAAAAGCATTGTATATGGTAGCCAGATCAGAGGGAGTGAAATATTTCTTGCACCGGGCTAGAAAACCTAAACATTTCGCAGCATTTTTAGCGACGGTAAATATGTGGTCATTCCAACGAAGCTGTCGTTAACGCACATACCGAGAATTGCGAGATTTTCAGTTTCCTCGATGCAAGTGCCATCCATGGATAATGGCATGGGATTTAGGGTTCGCTTGGACGACAGGAGACAGCATTGGGTTTTGGAAGCGTTAAATTCTACTCGATTGATTTCTTTCCATTGTATTATGCTGTCAGAATTTAACGTGCTTAACATACGAAGTTGTTTGAGTTCCCCATGAGAAGTGGAGGGACGTTCCTCAAACTTATATGAGAAGCTGAGAGTGCTGTCGTCAGCGAAAGAGTGAATTGGATTAGAAGTCACAGATAAGAGATTATTAATAAAAATGAGGAAGAGAGTCGGGGACAAAACAGAGCCATGAGGAACGCCAGCATTTAAGTAATGCACTTTAGACTTGAAACCGTCACAAACAACTTGAATTGAGATTTATTCCTAAAAGGGATAAACTTGCTCATACCAATAAGAATGATGTTTGTGATTGCATCAGCGGCGGCATCCAAGTTGCTATCACGAAAAAATAGCGACCAGTTACTTCTCCCGAAGAAGTTGTTATGGCCGTCCCACTTTGCTTTCTCGTATTGCCATACTATTTTTTTGGGAGTTTTTTCTCTAACTACGTGGTTTATTAACGAGAAATTAGCTGATACTACACAACGGTTTGACGAGCCTAGAGGCGATAATACATTGACATAATAATACATACATTTATCAGGACGAGAGGTAAGGAACAAGTCAAGGGTGTTAGCGGAATGATATGCAATGTCAGGTATTCGGGTAGGCTCATTGCACAAGCAAGTAGGCACAAGCTGAATAAGGTGGTTAAACTCAGCCAATAACTCAACACACCTTCCTTCGGGTGTTGTCTGGCCAGAATGGCGAAGCAACCCAGAATTGTGTACATTGAAATCGCCCGCAATAACGATTTCATGTTTTGTGCCAATTCTTACGATTGTATCAGACAGTGCATCAAACTCACTCACCCGAGGTTGAAACACTGTCTAAGTGGGGGATTCTTTTTGTATAGAAAACAGTAGTAGATGTTGCGCTCATGTACCTTAACTTTGAGTCAAATGAAATTGAATTCCGGTTTGGAACTTTGGCTAAATTGAGGCAAAAGCTGAAACGCAATATCACTCCGGACATAGACTCCGAGTCCGCATCGAGGGAAAAATAATGACACCAAGCTATATCCAGGCAGATTAAATTCCGATACATCAGAATTATCAAACACCTGAGTTTCACTCAGTGCCAGAATTGCTGGCCTGTGGACATGTACATGGTTAAACACAGACATAGAATTCGTTATCAGCCCGCGTATGTTGCTGAAATCCATTCTGAAAACACACATAACTACAAAAAAACAAACACACAAAGCACAACTTACCGCTTCTTTAAACCGAATTGAGAAGATTATGTCTCAAAATGTTAACACAAATTGTCGCCAGTGTTATGCCTTCACGACAAAATGAGTTAAATCACCAAAAGAAACAAACACAATCCGTTATTCTTATAGCTAAATAATTAGATCATCACACTGCCGCATGCGAGCATAAAACAGTTATAACACTGAATTCTTTAGCTGGGCTGTTGGGGACGGGAAGCATGGACACCACACACTGCACTTTACACTAACAAAAAAAAGGCACACGCGCACCGGTTTTTATTTGCTTAGGCAATTTGCGTTTTTGTTGTTGTTAAGTTTTTGTTTTGTTTTCTTTATTTTCTGCGAGTGGTGATGCGCAGCACATCCACGCACGATGGCGTATAACAGACAACTGTAAATCGGACATACAATAGCTGTTTTGAGCGTTTTTGGTATTACACATTGCTCCAAGCTGCTATTGATTATTTTTGTGAGTATAGGTCCAAGGATTTTCTGCATTTTCTTTTAAATCAACTGACCTTTTTCCGTCAATGCCCGGTGCCATACTTGCTTTTAACTCACGCAATATATTAAGAATTTCATTAACGTTGGTGTGCTGTATATATATTGAGTTCGCAATGCTGCTATTCACATGATTTGAGGTAGTGTTCCCGCATCTATGGATTATATTTTTTGATTCCTTAGATAAGTAATTTGAGAACTCATCGATAACCTCATTGATATTTTTATTGTTAAAATTCTTTAGGACCCGCTGGTCCAATGACATTTTGCCTCTTCCAATTATTTCGTTAACAAGTTTCCAGGTTTTTCGAGGATCCCCTCTAACGGTTGCGAAGGTTCTTTTATAAAAGTTACTTTTGCTTAATTTATTTTAGTCTGTTACGACACTACTTGTATTCTGCTTCGTACATTGAGCTCAGTCTGTTATTTTTCCATCTTCTGTACAGTTGGTCGCGCATCCTACACTTCTTTTTCAGCTCAGTTTTTATCCACGGGTGTTGAATTCTATCTCTTTTTTCACCGTCTCTGACTGTCGCACACTTATAAATCTCATGCATTTTTTACGACATAATTCCGAATCCGCTCATTCTTGTTTCTGTTTAAATTAGTCTCTATTTTTGCTAACGTTCCGTAGAAGGTTGCGTAGTGGTTTGATATGCACGACTCAATCATCTCCACATAGTCATTTACTACCTGTCTGTTAATATCAATGATGTTTAGGTTCACATCGCCCATTATTATTACGTCGTCACTTCGACATCTTTCCTGGTCAATGGTGAGTTCTAATTCATTGATGAAACTTCTCTCGCTTAAGTCCGGTGGTCTATAAATCGCAGTTATAAATTTTTGTTTTGGTTTTTCGTTACATTTTATGATTATGCTCTCAAAGGATACTGTGATGTTATTAAGTCTCTCATAGCTTATGTTATTTTTAATAAACAGGTACTACGGTTTTCCCTATTTAAAAATTTTAAAAATTAAATCCTGCTATTGAGTAGAACATATTCTCTTCGTCTTTTATGTTGGTTTCCACAAGAACAATGACATCAAGGCAGTTAATTATTGTGTCATTACTTACTAACAAACTATCCCAATTCTTTTTCATCGATTTTTTGTTCATACATAGACAGCGAAAGTTCAATTCATTTTTTCCAATATCGCTAAAATCATAGTTTAAATAGTTTATGTTGTTGTAATCCATTTTGGCCTAATATTTTGTGTTGATTTCTTCTTTTCCTTTAATTAGTAATTTAGCTTAAGTCGTTAACAGAATTTATCACAAGGGCTGGAGCATTTTCATGTTTTCTCGCGAGTACTTTCCCAGCGCTCTCCCAAACAAATCTCCAATTGCATTCATTGGACTAGATTTGATGGGTTTTGCTGACGGTGACTGAAGTATGGCATCTTGCATTGCAACATCCCGCCGGGCCCCAGTGAAAGACACGATGAATGTAGGAGATCATCTGCTTATCGTCCGTTTTCCAAGTTACGAGGTTGGTTTTCCGCTAGGCAGTGCGGATATGATCTTACATCTGCATCAAAATGATTTCAGTAACTCCCTAGTCGCTCCTAAGGAAGTTTAATTTAATCATATCACATCACATCCCGGGCACGATCACTACCAAATTTTAACAAAAAGTGTTGTCCATCGGAGATACACATGTATTTTAAATTTGAATAAAATCGGGCTAATTATTAAAAAATTATAGGAAGCCCCTCAGCCGTGGTATTGTATGTGGTACAACTGAAGAAAAAAAGAGAATGAGCATGAGCGAGACAGCTCTCAAGACGTCAAAAAATATTGTGACGAAAAACCCAAAGGCTAAAATGCTGCGAAGTTGTATGTGTCGCGTCGCATATTAAGAAACATAATGCCGAATTCGTATGTCTCGCTATGTGGCGTTTACATTCCGGCCCTCGTTAAGGACCTAGTTCCTTCGATGAATTTGATAAGTTTGGATATAGGTCGGTCCATGGTTGATTTGCTGTCTTAATTTTTGCTACTCGTACTATTCCGTCGTCTCCGGTGTACACCTTAACGATTCGAGCGAGTGGCCAGGACAAAGGTGGTAGATTTGTGTCTTTGACTAATACGACATCTCCAACTTGTAGGTTTTCAAGTTTCGTTTGCCATTTATTCCGTTGCTGTAGATTGTTGAGATATTCCAGTGTGTACCGCTTCCAGAATATTTTCACACGTTTCTGGAGTTCTTCCCACCTTAATAAACGGTTGTTAGGAATTGCTGTGTTATCAATCTCCGGAACTGATAAAAGTGGAGCGGTGGTCAAAAAATGAGCTGGCGTGATTGCAAAGACGTTGTCACAATCTTCAGTTATCGGTGTGAGTGGCCTCGAGTTTAGGATCGCCTCGATCTGACACAACATGGTGGTGAGTTCCTCGAATGTGAGTTTGGATTGTCGATTCATCCTTGTGAGGTGATGTTTAACGGAGCGGACTGCTGCCTCCCATAGACCGCCGAAATTGGGAGATCCTGGAGGATTGAACTTCCACTCAATGCCCCGTTTTGTGGTATATTTGAGCACTGCTGCAACTGCCGTGCTTTCATACAGCTGTTGCTGTATTGCACTAAGTTTTCGTTTCGCCCCCTACAAAGTTAGTTCCGTTGTCGCATGATATAGTGGCGGGCAAGCCCCGCCTGCTGACGAACCGCTTGAGTGCTGCTAGAAAGGCATCAGTTGTCAAGTTTTTAGCCAACTCGAGATGGATTGCCTTGACTGAAATGCAAACGAATACAACGATGTACGCCTTGACGAATTTTGCCCTTCTGCCCGTTTTTGTGGCAATTTCTATCGGTCCCGCCATTGGGGTTACTTCTTACTTCCCCTGATAGAAAGATCAAAATCAAATAGAAAGTATTGTCACCGGAAGTATACCGGTGTGGTTCAAAATTTATCACAAGATCTGACCATCCAGCCAGCCAGCCAGCCACGTAATTTTGCTTAAGTCGTTAACAGAATTTATCACAAGGGCTGGAGCATTTTCATGTTTTCTCGCGAGTACTCTCCCAAACAAATCTCCAATTGCACTCATTGGACTAGAATTGATGGGTTTTGCTGACGGTAACTTATGTGTGGCATCTTGCATTGCAACATCCCGCCGGGCCCCAGTGACAGACACGATGAATGTAGAAGATCGTTTGCTTATCGTCCGTCTTCCAAGCTACGAGGTTGGTTTTCAGCTTCGATTAAAGATGCGTGCTGGGCCTGATCTCCGCGACGTATGGATAGGTACATAGAGGCGGAAAAAGATGGTGTGGTGAGCAACTTTATTTTTGCGAGCCCGAAGGGTGAAGCTTATATTCAGAGGACATGTAAATTTGTTCAGGGAACGTGTGTACAGTTAATATAGAGAATTTAAAAAGATGAGCGTGTAACCTTTAGGCTTGGTTGAAGTTACACTTCTCGACGTAGTGGGCTGATATTACGATTAGATTAAAAGGCAAAAATAGTTCTAAATAACGAATAGTCCTAGATACTGAATTTCATACAAATCGCTTGATAAATGGCTTAGCTCCCAAATTCCAGATATTAGCAATTAGCCAGATCCCAGAATTTCCATAGGAACAAGTTTTATAGTCGCATCTTACTCGTACACACCGAATTTCATACAAATAGCTTGAAAATGGCTTAGTTCCTAAAATTCCAGACCCTATTGGCCATATCCTAGAATTGATAAAGTATTTTCACTTACAATAAAATATTGAGCCACAAATTGAGTATTAAAAATAACGCTTGTCAATAAAATCATATATGTAAAATGAACAGAAATGAAAATCAATTAAGTTTTAGAATTTAAGTATTTTTCTATTTATTATTCTTCAATAACATCTGTAAAATTGAATTAAACTCAAAATTTTATTAAAGAAGCTCCAATTCGACAAAAAGATTGCGGTCGTCGATTTAACTAAATGTCATATTTTTTTTGAAATCGCTCACATTTAAATTTTCTATTAAATGTGAGATGTCGCGTAAAGCGCAAAGATAAGGTAGTTAACTAATTTCTTATCATATACACCAACCGCTCCATCGGCAATAAAATGATTTGCCGTTCGCTGTATTGAGGCAGATAGGTAGTTTATACAAACTTCTTTCTTATCATATACACCAACTGATGATTAGCAGTTCGCTCACAATTAAAGGTAGGTAAGGTAGTGTACACGAACTAATTACTTATCATATACACCAACCGCTAGGCAGTGCGGATATGATCTTACATCTGCATCAAAATGATTTCAGTAACTCCCTAGTCGCTCCTAAGGAAGTTTAATTTAATCATATACATACACAACTGCTGCATTCGCAACATCACATCCCGGGCACGATCACTACCAAATTTTAACAAAAAGTGTTGTCCATCGGAGATACACATGTATTTTAAATTTGAATAAAATCGGGCTAATTATTAAAAAATTATAGGAAGCCCCTCAGCCGTGGGGCCACTTTCAAATTTATTGTATGTGGTACAACTGAAGAAAAAAAGAGAATGAGCATGAGCGAGACAGCTCTCAAGACGTCAAAAAATATTGTGACGAAAAACCCAAAGGCTAAAATGCTGCGAAGTTGTATGTGTCGCGTCGCATATTAAGAAACATAATGCCGAATTCGTATGTCTCGCTATGTGGCGTTTACATTCCGGCCCTCGTTAAGGACTTAGTTCCTTCGATGAATTTGATAAGTTTGGATATAGGTCGGTCCATGGTTGATTTGCTGTCTTAATTTTTGCTACTCGTACTATTCCGTCGTCTCCGGTGTACACCTTAACGATTCGAGAGAGTGGCCAGGACAAAGGTGGTAGATTTGTGTCTTTGACTAATACGACATCTCCAACTTGTAGGTTTTCAAGTTTCGTTTGCCATTTATTCCGTTGCTGTAGATTGTTGAGATATTCCAGTGTGTACCGCTTCCAGAATATTTTCACACGTTTCTGGAGTTCTTCCCACCTTAATAAACGGTTGTTAGGAATTGCTGTGTTATCAATCTCCGGAACTGATAAAAGTGGAGCGGTGGTCAAAAAATGAGCTGGCGTGATTGCAAAGACGTTGTCACAATCTTCAGTTATCGGTGTGAGTGGCCTCGAGTTTAGGATCGCCTCGATCTGACACAACATGGTGGTATATTCCTCGAATGTGAGTTTGGATTGTCGATTCATCCTTGTGAGGTGATGTTTAACGGAGCGGACTGCTGCCTCCCATAGACCGCCGAAATTGGGAGATCCTGGAGGATTGAACTTCCACTCAATGCCCCGTTTTGTGGTATATTTGAGCACTGCTGCAACTGCCGTCCTTTCATACAGCTGTTGCTGTATTGCACTAAGTTTTCGTTTCGCCCCCTACAAAGTTAGTTCCGTTGTCGCATGATATAGTGGCGGGCAAGCCCCGCCTGCTGACGAACCGCTTGAGTGCTGCTAGAAAGGCATCAGTTGTCAAGTTTTCAGCCAACTCGAGATAGATTGCCTTGACTGAAATGCAAACGAATACAACGATGTACGCCTTGACGAATTTTGCCCTTCTGCCCGTTTTTGTGGCAATTTCTATCGGTCCCGCCATTGGGGTTACTTCTTACTTCCCCTGATAGAAAGATCAAAATCAAATAGAAAGTATTGTCACCGGAAGTATACCGGTGTGGTTCAAAATTTATCACAAGATCTGACCATCCAGCCAGCCAGCCAGCCAGCCAGCCACGTAATTTTGCTTAAGTCGTTAACAGAATTTATCACAAGGGCTGGAGCATTTTCATGTTTTCTCGCGAGTACTCTCCCAAACAAATCTCCGATTGCACTCATTGGACTAGAATTGATGGGTTTTGCTGACGGTAACTTATGTGTGGCATCTTGCATTGCAACATCCCGCCGGGCCTCAGTGACAGACACGATGAATGTAGAAGATCGTCTGCTTATCGTCCGTCTTCCAAGCTACGAGGTTGGTTTTCAGCGTCGATTAAAGATGCGTGCTGGGCCTGATCTCCGCGACGTATGGATAGGTACATAAAGGCGGAAAAAGATGGTGTGGTGAGCAACTTTATTTTTGCGAGCCCGAAGGGTGAAGCTTATATTCAGAGGACATGTAAATTTGTTCAGGGAACGTGTGTACAGTTAATATAGAGAATTTAAAAAGATGAGCGTGTAACCTTTAGGCTTGGTTGAAGTTACACTTCTCGACGTAGTGGGCTGATATAACGATTAGATTAAAAGGCAAAAATAGTTCTAAATAACGAATAGTCCTAGATACTGAATTTCATACAAATCGCTTGAGAAATGGCTTAGCTCCCAAATTCCAGATATTAGCAATTAGCCAGATCCCAGAATTTCCATAGGAACAAGTCTTATAGTCGCATCTTACTCGTACACACCGAATTTCATACAAATAACTTGAAAATGGCTTAGTTCCTAAAATTCCAGACCCTATTGGCCATATCCTAGAATTGATAAAGTATTTTCACTTACAATAAAATATTGAGCCACAAATTGAGTATTAAAAATAACGCTTGTCAATAAAATCATATATGTAAAATGAACAGAAATGAAAATCAATTTAGTTTTAGAATTTAGGTATTTTTCTATTTATTATTCTTCAATAACATCTGTAAAATTGAATTAAACTCAAAATTTTATTAAAGAAGCGCCAATTCGACAAAAAGATTGCGGTCGTCGATTTAACTAAATGTCATATTTTTTTTGAAATCGCTCACATTTAAATTTTCTATTAAATGTGAGATGTCGCGTAAAGCGCAAAGATAAGGTAGTTAACTAATTTCTTATCATATACACCAACCGCTCCATCGGCAATAAAATGATTTGCCGTTCGCTGTATTGAGGCAGATAGGTAGTTTATACAAACTTCTTTCTTATCATATACACCAACTGATGATTAGCAGTTCGCTCACAATTAAAGGTAGGTAAGGTAGTGTACACGAACTAATTACTTATCATATACACCAACCGCTAGGCAGTGCGGATATGATCTTACATCTGCATCAAAATGATTTCAGTAACTCCCTAGTCGCTCCTAAGGAAGTTTAATTTAATCATATACATACACAACTGCTGCATTCGCAACATCACATCCCGGGCACGATCACTACCAAATTTTAACAAAAAGTGTTGTCCATCGGAGATACACATGTATTTTAAATTTGAATAAAATCGGGCTAATTATTAAAAAATTATAGGAAGCCCCTCAGCCGTGGGGCCACTTTCAAATTTATTGTATGTGGTACAACTGAAGAAAAAAAGAGAATGAGCATGAGCGAGACAGCTCTCAAGACGTCAAAAAATATTGTGACGAAAAACCCAAAGGCTAAAATGCTGCGAAGTTGTATGTGTCGCGTCGCATATTAAGAAACATAATGCCGAATTCGTATGTCTCGCTATGTGGCGTTTACATTCCGGCCCTCGTTAAGGACTTAGTTCCTTCGATGAATTTGATAAGTTTGGATATAGGTCGGTCCATGGTTGATTTGCTGTCTTAATTTTTGCTACTCGTACTATTCCGTCGTCTCCGGTGTACACCTTAACGATTCGAGCGAGTGGCCAGGACAAAGGTGGTAGATTTGTGTCTTTGACTAATACGACATCTCCAACTTGTAGGTTTTCAAGTTTCGTCTGCCATTTATTCCGTTGCTGTAGATTGTTGAGATATTCCAGTGTGTACCGCTTCCAAAATATTTTCACACGTTTCTGGAGTTCTTCCCACCTTAATAAACGGTTGTTAGGAATTGCTGTGTTATCAATCTCCGGAACTGATAAAAGTGGAGCGGTGGTCAAAAAATGAGCTGGCGTGATTGCAAAGACGTTGTCACAATCTTCAGTTATCGGTGTGAGTGGCCTCGAGTTTAGGATCGCCTCGATCTGACACAACATGGTGGTGAATTCCTCGAATGTGAGTTTGGATTGTCGATTCATCCTTGTGAGGTGATGTTTAACGGAGCGGACTGCTGCCTCCCATAGACCACCGAAATTGGGAGATCCTGGAGGATTGAACTTCCACTCAATGCCCCGTTTTGTGGTATATTTGAGCACTGCTGCATCTGCCGTGCTTTCATACAGCTGTTGCTGTATTGCACTAAGTTTTCGTTTCGCCCCTACAAAGTTAGTTCCGTTGTCGCATGATATAGTGGCGGGCAAGCCCCGCCTGCTGACGAACCGCTTGAGTGCTGCTAGAAAGGCATCAGTTGTCAAGTTTTCAGCCAACTCGAGATGGATTGCCTTGACTGAAATGCAAACGAATACAACGATGTACGCCTTGACGAATTTTGCCCTTCTGCCCGTTTTTGTGGCAATTTCTATCGGTCCCGCCATGTCAATTCCCGTATGCATAAAGGGTTTTGTTGGAGTTACTCTCTCGACTGGCAAATTCCCCATGATGTGGGTGGTAGATTGCGCGTTAAGCCTACGGCAAATAACACAGTCATTAGTGACCTTTCGAGCCAATCTTCTTACAGTGATAATCGAAAATGATTGTCGGGACAGATGAGACAGTAAGGATGGACCAGGATGAAGGTGTGTTATGTGAAGATAGGATAATATCAGTCTACTCAGGATGTGATGTGTAGGCAGAATAATTGGGTGTTTCTGATTATATGAGCAGTCTGCATTTTGTAAACGGCCTCCCACACGCAGCAGACCGTCATCTAGTTGCGGAGATAGTGACGATAGACTTCCTTTCGTAATCTGATGGTTTGATCTAAGTAATTTGATCTCGTCTGCGAAGTGATGTTGCTGTACTATTTTGCACAGTTGATTTTCTGCCCATGTGCATTCTGCAGCAGTGATTGTGCCTCTTTGACATGGGGTATTTACCAGTTTCGAAAACGTAAACGGGGTATTTACCAGACAAAACGTAATAAACCTTTTAATGTACGCTAGAATCCTGGTCAACTTAGTGTATGACGAAGTTCGGTTCGCAATCATGGACACAAAATCTGTGTCAGTGGTGATGCTGTAGACGAGTGTATGGCATGCCTTTAGAGTCCTGTTGTCCGGGATTGGTACTTCGTAAGAAAATCTCTGCAGCCATGTATCCTTGGTTGGCTTAAAACCCAAAGGTTGGCCCATTTCACCAAAGTGAATGGTTCACGAACTCGCTTGATGTGCAGCCAAGAGAAGCAACATCCGCTGGATTGTCTGAGGATGCGACATGATTCCATTTCGTTGTCGGGATTTGTTCAATAATCTGTGTAGTTTGGTTAGAAATGTAAACATTCCATTTGGATGGATGTTGGGACAGCCAATGCAAAACTATCTCTGAATCTGTCCACGAGTGTACCGGAACATGCTGCAGGTTCATGGATTCGATGACAGTTTTGGTTAGCTTAGCTAGCAGTAGTGCACTACATAGTTCCAGACGAGGAATGGAAATTGTCTTGATGGGTGCAACTCTTGTCTTCGCGGCAATAAGGCGGATGTTTACATTCTCAAGCTCATCTACTGTTCTGCAGTATAGTGCAGCGGCATAGGCAGTAGAACTTGCATCAGCAAATCCGTGGAGTTCACATATCGGTGACGTGATCTTGATTAAGCGAGGAATGGTGATGGCTTCCAGCTGCTTGAAGTCGTCTCAGATTTTAACCAGGTATGAATTATTGGGTGTGGCAGTGGATCATCCCATCCAAGATGCACCAGCCACAGTTGTTGGAATAAGGATTTAACTGGGACGATTGCTGGGCTTAGCCAACCCAAAGGATCGTATAGGCGGGATGCTTCGGAGAGTAGGCTTCGTTTCATGTTAGTTGGTGACTCTTGTATCTCATTCACTCGGAACGTGAATGTGCTTGCCTTTGTGTCCCAATGTAGGCCCAAGATTTTATGATTGCTTGGTCCATCTACTGATGTACTCGTGTTTTGTTGCGTTTTGGCTAGTGATGAGAGCAGCTCTTGCGAGTTGGACGCAAATTTGTGTAATGGAAAGCCTGCAGTGCTAAGAATGTATATTATGTTGTTGGCTAGTGCCAATGTTGATGGTACGTCAACTCCTCCACTCAAGAGGTCATCAACATAGAAGTCTTGGAGTTTCGCATTTGATGCATGTAGGTATTCGGTCCTTGATTCTAATCCCAGCTGTTGAAGAGCTCGTGTTGCTAAGAAGTGAGCAGCAGATGTGCCATATGTGACAGTTAGCAGGCGGAAATGTCTTAGTTGTTCAGTATGGCTGCACGCCATACGATGCGTTGATAATCACAATCACGTTGGTCGACCCGAATCTGCCGATACATACGCGCAATGTCTGCACTAAAGGCTACTGGATGTAAGCGAAATCGCAATAGGATAGTAATTAGATCCGGTTGTACTATTGGACCCACTAAAAGTTTGGAATTGAGCGAAGTTGAAGACGACGTGATTGCTGAGCCATCGAAGACCAATCGGAGCTTTGTGGTTGCGTTTTCTGGTTTGATTACTGGATGGTGTGGCAAGTAGAAGTGATCAGTCCTGAAAACGAGTTCTTTGGGTTGAATCGACTTCATATGGTTCAGCTGCTGGTATTCGTGCATGAATAATTTGTATGTGTTTCGTAAATCTACTTGACGTTGCAGTTTTGACTCGATGGATTTGATTCGCGAGGTGGCCTGTTGAAGTGAGCTCCCTAGTCGCTTGGTGTTTTTGTCAAACGGAAGTCTTACCACAAAACGACCTGACGAATCCAATATTGCTTTAGCTGGTAGTTCCTCCAGCTCCCAAAACTTACGTAGCGTTCGATCGATGTTGAACTCAAGTTGTAGTGCCATTCGCTGGTTGGACTTCGTCTTACCTCCTGAGATGATCCATCCCAACGCCGTGTTTTGTGCGATGAGGCCGTTGGGTCGTGTGATTTGCCCTTGTCGTAGAACCTTAAATAAGTGATTTTCACCCAGCAGGATATCGATCTCGCGACAGTGTTGCTCAGGAGGGTCAACGATTTGTAATGATTTTAATTCATTCTAGTTATTAAAAACTTCAGTGCTTAGTCTCGGCAGCCTTGAGGTTAGCTTGTCCAAAATGAATACATCCGCTTCTATGACGAAATTGGCATCTAAACGTGAGGAGAGAATGAGCTCTGCTCGACCCTTTGTTGTTGCGTTTGATGCTACACCAATGATTGGAATCCGGCAGTTGTGACTAGGCAACGAGGTTTGTTCATACAGGATTGCGTAATTAGGGACTCTTCGGATCCTGAGTCGAGCAGTACTCTGCAGCAATGCTTCTCTCCAGATGCGTCCTAAACATATATCAATGCAGTGGGCAACATTGAGTATCTTGTCATCATACCGGTGTGCGTTGTTGGCGCCAGCATTTGGCAATCAACTTGACCTGTATTTTCTACGTGCTTATTTACTGCTGAAGTTAGGTTCACGTTTGATTCGTGTGATGGATGGAGAGATGTGTGATGCTTTCTTTGGCAAATGAAGCATCGCCTTCTCGGTGGACAGTTGCTGGATATATGACCCCTGTATAGGCAGTTATAGCAAATCCGGGCATTAGCCACAAATTCACACCTTTGTTCTAAGTTGAGCTCATTGTATTGAGGGCATTCGTGGAGTTTGTGAATGTCGTCACATTTGATGCATGGTTGTGTGGCACCGTTGGTTGGCGAAGGGACACTTGTAACTTGTGCATGTGCTCGTGCTTGTGGTTTCGATGGGGCTCGCCTATGTTGGATAGGCTCACACATCTCTAACGCAGCACATCTCTTAGTAATGAGTGATAGCAGCGCGTTGAATGTTGGATGTTCTGTGTCGATGCTTTTAATTGCCCACTGCCTTCGTGTTTCGTCATCCAGTTTTTGTAGGAGAATATAAATTAGCCATGGGTCTCGTGTTTGTGCACCTTCGCCCAATGCCTTCAACCCTCTGATGACCTCATCAGACGTATCGCCTATTCTACGAAGCGATATAGCACAATCTGTGATCATGGTTGGTTGAGCCATAAACTGCTTTATTAAGGATGTAATCACGAGGCCTTGGTTGTCGTACCACCTACAGAGTTTATCCCATGCTTCTAAGTAATTAGCCTCAGTGATTGGTATGTGACGGCATCATCGCGTAGCAGTGCTTTCAAATATTGGAACTTGAGCACATTCGTAAGTGTTGCATTGTGGTGCATTGTGGTGCACAGATGATGAGAACAAATCCTTGAATGATGGGAATTCGTTATAACTCCCAGTAAAAAACGGGATTTGGATTCTTGGAAAATTGATCTCGTCCTTTGGAATGGCGGTAAAGCTTTGTTCTCGCATTAAGTCGAGCACCTCCTTTTGATGCGTTGTAAAGGCTCGCATTGTGTGGTCTAGCTGGGTTTGAACCGCGGTGACCATTGGGTTGCGCCCGTCAATTACCTTTTGCAATGCTGCCTTCGCTTTAGTGTAGCGTCGCTCAATTTCATCAATCTCAGATAATGCATCATCAATAGCAATAATTTCATCATCATGTTCCTTTAATTGTATGTATCCTTTTTCGAGTAGCTCTAGTTGTATGTACAGCTCTTCCACAGCTGTGTCATTTTTGATTAGCGCGATGTTCTTTTCCACACGCGTTATTGCGGCCTTAGCGTATCCACGCTTGCGTTTGAGTGCGTCTGCATCGGCCATTGAGTGACGAGTTAGTGAAGACGAAATATATAATATTTAATATTGAAGACGAAATTTGTATGCTGATAACTGAAACACTCGGTGCAGATGAAGAATGCAAATGGCGGCACACAAATCGATGAAATCCAGCTTTCCAAACCAAAGTGAACAAATTAGTTGAAGAAATTTGTCTGCAGATTACTGGAACATGCGGCGCAGCTGCAAAATGCAAATGTCGGCGCCCAAATCGATTAGTTCCAGCTTTCTAATTCAATATGTGAGCAAATTTCTCCCGGGTTTCGGCACCAATGTTAAAGATGCAATAAAAGAAAACTTTAATATTATTTAAAATTAAATTTATTTCGAGTAAATCGGAGAAATGAATTTCGCACCATTTTATTGTATGTGGTACAACTGAAGAAAAAATGAGAATGAGCATGAGCGAGACAGCTTTCAAGACGTCAAAAAATATTGTGACGAAAAACCCAAAGGCTAAAATGCTGCGAAGTTGCATGTGTCGCGTGGCACATTAAGAAACATAATGCCGAATTCGCATGTCTCGCTATGTGGCGTTAACAACATGTGTAAAAAAAATTTGTATGGGAAAAAAATTCATATCAAAAACTCAAAAATTTTTACATAAAGTTCGGTCTATCGGAGATAGACATATGTTTAAAATTTAAAGTAAATCGGGCTAATTTAAAAAAAAAAAATTATGGCCCCGCCCCCGGACCACAGGGCCCACTCCACTCCAAAAAATTTACAAAAACTTTTGTCCATCGTGATAAAAATATGTTTGAAATTTGAAAAAATTGGGCTAATATTTAAAAAATTTATATGGGCACCCCTCGGGCCTCAGGTCCCATTCGCTCAAAAAATGTCCAAAAACTTCTGTCCATCGGAGATACACATATGTATGTATAAAATTTACCAAAATCGGGTTAATTTTTATTTTAAATTTGTATGAGGCCCCACAACCCTAGGGCCCGGCGTATGTAATTTTTTAAAATAAGTGTTGTCCATCGGAGATACACACGTGTATAAAATTTGAAGAAAGTCGGGTTAATATTTTTAAAAAATTGTTTGGTGCCACACAACCATGGGGCCCGGGATCTCCAACAGTGTGTACATTTTTGAAGTCGGGTTAATTTTTTTAAAAAAATTTGTATGAAATCCACGAAATTTTTTTTTTACATAAAGTGTTGTCCATCGGAGATAATAGCGTGTATAAAATTTGAAAAAATTCGGGTTAATTTTTTTAAAAAATTAAATTAAAATAAATTCCAAATTCAAAAAGTGTTGTCCATCGGAGATACACATGTGTATTAAATTTAAAGAAAATCGGGTTAATTTTTTGAAAAAAAATTTTATGGGGCCCCATGAACCCGGGGCCCGGGTCTCCAAAACTTTTACAAAAAGTGTTGTCCATCGAAGATACACATGCGTATAAAATTTAAAGAAAATCGAGTAAATTTTGTAAAAACTTTTAAAGTGTTGTCCATCGAATATACACATGCGTATAAAATTTAAAGAAAATCGAGTAAATTTTGTAAAATATTTGTGCAGGAGCCCCCGGACCCCGTGGCCCGAGGGGCCTCAAATTTTAATAGAAAGTGTTGTTTTAAGAAATACACAATTGTACAAAATTTCAGTCAAATCGGGCTTTGGGAAGTTGGTTAAAAATGGATCGCAAGATTCCACTACAGACCGATTGCCGACCGACTGACGACCGACCGACACAATTTGAATAAGATGGGGTAAATTTTTTGAAAATTTGTATGGACCCCTGACCCCGCGAGTGTTGTCCGTCGGATATACACATATACAATTTAAAGAAAATCGGGTTATTTTTTTTTAAATTTATAGGGGACCCTTCGGAACAGTGACCCGAGGGTCTCCAAATTTTAATAGAAAGTGTTGTCACCGGAAGTACACATGTGTGCAAAGTTTCAACAAAATCGGGCTTTGGGGTGTGGGTTATAAATTGATCGCAAGATTCCACCACAGACAAACAAAAGGACACGGGCATGCTAAGTTAATATAGAGAATTTAAAAAGAAAGTTAAGCAAAAGAACCTTTAGTTTTTTTGGACACCCTGTATAGCCAGTTCCATATAGTTCATATAGTGCACATAAAAAGTTCATATTAACTTTTTAAATGCAAAACTAGATTTTTACTTTCTTTTTATAGTAAAAGGAAGTATATTAATCATGAAAATTTAAAACTCGGGATTTTTGCAGATAAACTAATTACCGTATCTTCTCAGTCAGAAAAAACAAAAATGAAAAAATCTCTGGCTGTCTGTCTGTGTCCACTCTACAGCCCAGACTGCTGAACTTATTGGGACGAAAATTCATATTTAAGCTTTTTACAAAAATTGTGAGGGGCCATATATTTTGACGGAAATCTGACAACCGGAAGTGACAGTTTACTCAGATAGTTTCTCGAGTTTTTGCAAATAACTCAATAACTCACTTAGGAGGAATCTGTTAAGTGCAAAAGAAATTTAAACAAAAAAAAAATAAAAAAAAATGTAATAACCATTATACATGATATTTATATATGTTGTATCTTAAATAGACGCGTTACTTCAGAAAGTTTCCAACATGTTGGAGTTGGGGGAAAAAGTTTGCGCTATTTTTTTTTTTGTGAAATTTTTTTAACAAAGCATTTTCTTAAAAAAGTTCTATCTTAAAAACCAAATTAGTTACAAATATATTTTGTGTAAGCAAATCACTTAAAATTAAATACTTTAACATAATAGGAGCCCGTAGGGTCAAGCTTATATTCATAGGACATGAAATTTTTTTCAGCGAGTGTGTATACATTGGTACGTACGTTTGTTTGCCGGGTCGTATATCTCGGTATAAACAGATGGTTAGCGCTCGGCTTGCGATGGCCTTCATTCATATGGGGAAACTAAATAAATTTGCAATCTACGCATCGCTATCGATTTTTTTTAAGCCTAAAGGTTTGCAAAGTAAAAATGTGGTTTTTCAGTCTATTTCAGAAATCGATTATGACTGAAAGATCTATCGCTTACGACTAAATGAACTACATTTAACGTTACATACTATTAAGGCTTTTAAGATAATTCAGTCTTTAGAGTGTTCGATTTCCTCCCTTCAAAACGACTCTACCGTAGAGCTAAAACAGCTCTTGATATTTTGGGAGACTTACCCCTCTTTATACTAGCACAACAACAACATATGCAACAAAAAAATGTAAACAAAAGATTTTCGCCTTTCGTGTTCGATTTCCTCTTTGAAAAGATCTGCGGTCGAGCACGATTCTGGGATAGAGATTTACGAAAAAAAAATTAACATTAGTCTGCATTTTTAAGGGAAGACGGAAAAACAATTTCATTGATAATCATTTTCGTCATTGTTTGTTAACTCGTATATCTCGGCTTCTACCAGTTAGATTTTAATGGGACTAGTTTAATAAAACAATTGTTAAGCGTGTGGCTCGTGTGGCGCTTGTAAAAAAATTAAAAAGAACAACAATTGCGACGCTGTGGCACGTGTTTAAGAAATTTTGTGAATTACATGGTTACTATTGGGCTTTTAAGATAATTCAGTGTTTAGACTGAATTACAACTTTCCAGTTGAGAACCATTGCGGTCCATTCTCCATTTGTGTTGAGCATGTATATTTTTGCACACAAATGGAGCGGACCTTAATTCTCTAATCACTCACCGATCACTCTAAAATTTTAATAGAAAGTATTGTCACCGGAAATATACATGTGTGCAAAATGGGTTAAAAATTTATCACAAGATCTGACCAGCCAGCCAGCCAGTCCGCCAGCCACGGGCACGCGATGTTAATATAGAGAATTTAAAAAATCGAAAAGGATATACCTTCTTTAGGGTTTTTACCTACACTACACATCCTTTTTATATATTTTTATGCAGATGCAAGGAACATTTTGCATGAAATATAGTGGAATTTCACAGAAAGATATATTCGCTATATTTCGCATCCGCGTATGTTTCTGGCTTTTTTTAACCCACTTCCCAAAGTCCGATTTTATTCAAACCCACACACGTGTATCTTCGGTGACAACACTTTCTATTAATTAAGTAGTACTACCTATAATTTCAGCAATATTCCCATTTTTTAGCGTCGTAAAATTATTTATGGCAACCCTGATTTTCAGGGTAGCCCAAAACTTACAAGTGGGGAACTTTCAGAAAATACTCTTCTTATGCTATATTGCTTTCAACAAAAAAATAAAAATTACAACAACACATTGGATGGACCAGAAAATGGTTAACGTTAACCAAAAAAAAATTTTTTAGTTAAGAAATATTTAACCAAATTTTTATTTATAATTCCCACCACCAGAGTCGCCTTTTAAAAATTATATATGGATAAGTTGGTAAACACATGAAACAAAAACTTGACCAAAATTTGGTTAGTTTTTGCTATTGCTTTGATCAGCCGTTAACCACAAAAAATAACTAACTCATTTTGTTGAAAGCAATATAGCATTAGTTAGCCCTACAATCCACAATTTTTTCGTTAAATGCCTTTACAACTGTATATAATAACGGCCCTAATGAAACAAATCTTGTTCCTTGATCATGTAGGCAATTTAACTCTGCGTTATTTAAGATAACCAAATTTGTACTACCTCCCATTCCAAAGATATTATATTGTTAGCGTCGTAAAATTAAGACTTACGAGTGGGGAACTTTTGCACCATTTTCCTAAACTATAAACCCAATTTAGTCCTGCACGTATAAAGGTACATTAGTTAGAATGAATAGTGCGGATCGAATATCCATAATCGTAGTACCTATTATACTACTAATTTAGCTGGATGCAGCATATCTCCACATGTGAATTGAGCATAAGCTAAAAACAAAAAATACATGGATTGAAAAGCATAAAAGTGTACCTATAAGTATGGCCTATCCTTTAAACGGTTCCAGCAATTTTTTTGTAGAAAGATGTACAAGAAAACAGCTTTGATGCTCTAGATTTCCATTAGGTTTTTTCCAAGTTCGTTGCGTTCTGCTTTAGCGCCAAATACAGAGATAAATTAAGTTAGCGGTTTAATTGTACATGCGTAAGATTATAGAAATAACAGGTTATACATGGGTGTGAATACGGGTGAATAAGATGAAAAATAATCTTTATAGCGGATTATTTATGATCTTGCTCACCTATATTCGCGCTCATGCACAACCACTTGTTTCTATATATAAATTGTCCGTATACATATACTATACGTATTTATCCACATCATTGAATACTTCAAATTGCAGCTATTCTTGTGCATGTGAAATAAGGGGAGGACAAACAACACAAACTTGTTTTAATATAGAAGCAAGCGAAAGATACATACATACAAGATACATACATTTTCTTCAAGCGCTGTTATAGCTTCTACAGAGTTCTTGATACAACCGAAAGCAGCATCTTGTTCTTGAAAAAGATTTTAGTCAAGTGTTAGTCTTATAATACCTAAATTAAAAGTGTAATACATATACACTGCGGTTCACTAGATTACAACCACATCGTTTTGGGAGATAAAATTGATATTTCTCCAGTTATATATCAGGAAAACAAAACAAATTATGGTGGATAGAGTAGTTTGTGGTTACAAAATCAAGTTTTAAAAATAATCAGAACAAGTTAACGGTACATTAGAGACCTTTTTGCAAATGAGTCAGAATGGCATGCATTTTAATCGGTTCCTAAGATTAAAAGTAACTTACATATGAATTAAATCTTTCATTAAAGCTGATTCCAACACCACTTTGTAGCAATTTCCTGACATTTTTTGAACTTTGTAGCACTAAGTCGATGGTGCTATAATAATATATTGCAGCCCAAACCATTATGCCCCCTTTACTGCTATGATGGTGGTTTAAAAAGTGCTCCTTTTTTCTTAGGTCGTGGAAGTAAAAGTTGTAGCCATCCGGTCCATCTAAATTGAACTTTATTTTTCAATTATTCGAACTTGTTCCTTGTAGCACATCCCAGGTCATGTAGGCTTTCGCGAATTGTAAGTGTTGAATCTTTAGCGAAGCATTAAGTGGTAGTTTTTTTTTCAGCGTTAGTCGCTTGAGATGTTGGGCACTACGTATCACACGACGAATGGTATATTTACTTGCAGTAGCACCAGCTGCTACTCTGATTTTAGCTGTCGAAACAGCTGAATTGGAGGATAGTCTGATAATTTTTCGTTTTTACGTTGAAACGTTTCCTTTGTAATTTTTTTTGTAAATTTTCGGATCCTTTAAATAACTGCCAGCGGCATGATCACTTCAATTGATCTTGCAAGCGATAGCACGCTAAGACAATCCGAATGGTAAACATCTATTTTGGCATTCTCTGAACTTAACTCTTGATGATTCTGATCTTATGAACAAATTTAAATGCATGGCATTCTGACCCATTTAGTTAAAGTTTCATAAAATCACCGTTAGCTCGGTCTCTTAAAATTTTGGAATTCACCATTTTTTTTCAACTTGAACCACTGTTTCGCGGGATAAAAATCATTTTTACTTCTCAAAATTGCCTGCTTCTAATATTGTGAACCGCAGTGTACATACTTATGTTCTTGAATTCCAGTTCGGAGCTGAAACTTGTTCTGGAAATCTGGGTCTCAATATAACTGTCGCTTCATATCCGCATGTTCGGTTTGTAACGATAGCCGTATTTTATTTGCCGAGGAACAACAACAATTGCACTGTCGAATTCTTCTTTGGAATTGTGAAAACCTGCTGTTTGGCTGGTTTTGACATTCGAATTCCGAACTCGCTCGGCAATAAAATGCAGCTGATGCAACTTCTACATTTTTCGTTTAATATTCAATTTTTAATAAAACAAGCAGTTGAAAAAAGCTTTTGCACCTACACAAACTCAGCTTTTCCAAAAAAAATATTTCATGTTCTTTCCTACAAAAAAACAATTGATATAGATACTCGTATTTTCTCTCAATTTAAATGGCTTCTTCTACAAATTGAGTGCATACTTTTCCAAATTAAACGAAACTTTAAGGACGCTTCGATCTGGACGAATCATTAAAATATAATAATTTTTTTAGGAATTTTGTAATGGAATAGTGGTAAGAAGCTACCTACGTACGAGTTAATAAAATTTGTAAAAACAAATTTAATATACTACACTGTTTTGATGTGCCCCAATAAGATATAATTTTGGAAAAATGTACAAATACATCAATTTTTGTCAGCATGCCTTTATACAAAGTTAAATAATGGATCGTAATAGTAAAGATTACGTTTTACACTAAAATTAAGCTTATTTATTGGAATATCTAATGCCCCATATGCACCGAAAATACGACTATATTTAAATCGTGAATTCATAAAGTACATAAAAGTACTGATTGATTTCTATGAAATTTTAAATTAAATTAAATTTTACAAAGTAGCTTATTAAGTATGACATTTACACTTTGTATTAAAAAATGCATCATCTGATGACAGCCTAGTCTTGATAAAGCCAGCATGCATACATCACTTGATGCTTATGTTCTGCAACGTTCCACGGCTTGAGAATGACAAAGAAAGATTGTCATTTTCTCTTCTGTGACAAAACCATTTTCTGCTATGTTTCTTAAATCTTCAGCAGATAACATTGAAGCTAAATGTTAGCATAATGTAAAGCATTGAAATTTATTGACGAATTCTTAAACCCCTGTGATCCCTGTAACTTTATTCGATCTTGCTTTCAGAATACGTCGATATGCCAGTTCCCGCATCAATTTATTGTCATCTGCAAGCATAGCTTTGAGAAGGTTTTTGGGATGATTGAAATAGCAATTTCTTTGTAATACTGGATTAACCACCTTCTTCAAATTATCGTTCAAATAGCGGCTTAAACTTAAAGCCAACCACAAATGTTTTGCTTCATTTATGCATAACGGATTGCACTCAATTTGAAACCACATCTCCCCATAAACATTCATCACAAATGTGGCTAATACCAGAATATTCTCTTCAAAGTCATTTTTTGTGGCATATAATCGTAAAATTCTATCTCCAGTAGTAAGCCACCTGGAATGGTTGAGTGGACCGAATTCTCTATCAACCAAACTAGTTGGAAAAAACCAGTGCTAACGGCAGTCATTATATCAAATAAATATTTCTGATCGGAGCTGAGATCTTTAGTAATGACAGGAAGTGTCGTGCGTATAAGTACAAACAATGACGTATTTTATGTCTCATGTTTAGGCGTGATGAGGTTGCATATTCGAGTATGCATAATCACATTTTGAAAAATATAGGAACACAACGCGCAGGATCGTATATATTTGATAACATAGTGACGCATTCGAGGAAACCAAAATAAGGTTGAAAGCTGTTGTAGTCTGCGCCGAAATTTTCGCAATCGTCATGGCATTTCTTACGATTTGCCAGTGCCGTCCGGCAGAAACAAATCAGAGTTTATTTCAATTTTTTTGAGGGTGTAATTCACTGTTTTACTTCGTTTTCTTTGTTCTAATTTTAATTTTACCCTAATGGCGAGTAACTTAGTTTCCCGTTTCTGTAGGGATCCGATTCAATCTACACTATTGATTTCTATTTTTAAAACTTTACTTTTTCGAGATTCATCATGACTAGTTGGTGATCCCTAGTATTGGTCCCTGGGCAACTATGTGTATATGGAGGCTAAAATGGCAAGTGCGAACGGTCTAGCATTTCTAGTGTAGGTAACGTGGGTTTGCACCCTGCTGTAACCAAAAATGCCCGCTGCTGAAACCGACACAACGCCTCAGATAAGAAATGTTCGAATAATGAGGACTTTTGGCTTTTGTACCCGTACTAAGATTGGTTTCTGGAATGTGAGGACGCTCCTTGACTCAGGGGGTGAAGAACCTCAAAATGCCAGATTTCTTCAACTGGAACGTGAGTTTCTTCGATATAATTTGAACATACTGGAAGTGAGTGAAGCAAGATGGTTCGACGCGGGAGAGTACCAATACCAACGTGTAACACTGTGCTACTCTACTCCGGCAAACCCTCCGGCAGTCACCGTTAATCTGGAGTGGATCTGCTGCTAATGCCAATAACACGCAGAGGCCTAATTTCCTGGCACCCACACGGTGATAGGATCTTATCGGCCAGATTTCGGACTAGAGTACGGCGCGTCACGATCATACAGTGTTACGCCCGAACGAATCCAACAACGAATGCAACACCAACCACCTTGTCATCAAAAGTCAGCTAGGTGTCAACTGACAGGCAATTATCATCCAACCAAATCGACCATGTGGCGATCCACCACTCGAGCGAGGTTGTCTTTTCCTGGGATAGTTCTTAAAACTCGTCCCATCAGCCATTTAAGTGGAGGAAGATTATCTTCCTTAATAAGAACTAGTGTTCCTGGTTGAATATTTTCTTTAGGATATTTCCACTTATGCATCTGTTGAAGTTCATGCAAATATTCGTGCGCCCACCTGCGCCAGAATTCTTGATGCATTGATGTAACTAGATTCCACCTAGCAATATAAGTTAGTTATTCTGTAGTGAAGAAGAAGTCAACACCAACATTTATGAATGGTCTTGTAGGTTGAACACGTTCTGATGGTAAATTTCCCATTAATTGTTCAATACTTCTCGGCTTAGCTTTAAAGCATTTCATGCAGTGGTTTACCATAGTTTTCGCCAACCGTTTTCCTCGTAGAATCCAGTAATTGTCTTGCAATTGCGAGTAAGGCTTGGGGCCCGGGATTCTTATGTTCATTGTGTGCAAGCTCGTAAACTTATGTGAGGTTGGAAGGATCATTTGATGTTTTGCATCATATGGTAGATTAGAAGCTTCTAATCGCCCTCCTACTCTAATCACATTTCTATTGTCAAGAAATGGAGTAAGTGAATTTAAATGGCTGCTTTGAAGAACACAACCAGATTTAGTCAGTGTTTCTAAATCTTCTGGAAAGGATATTTCCTGTACGTGTCTTACTATAGTTGTTGTTGCTGCTTTAAGTTCCTGTATCGATATCACCTTGTCTAACAGTCGATAATTTTTTGCTCGCTTAAGGTTACTGATGAAACGTATTACATATGCTGTTACCCGCTGTAGAAGCTTAAAGGAGTTTTTGTGATTAATTCGTTCAAGAAAATGATCTGGTGATACTGCTAGTAGAATAATAATAATATTCGGCGCGACAGACCATTGCGGTCCAAGGCCTAACTTCTCGCAACCATTTGTGTTGACCATGTATATTTTTGCACACAAATGGAAGGGACCTACAATTTAAGGCCGGATCCGAACGTCGAATTGAGAAGCTTTCCGTGACAAGTTATTACTCTCGGAACGTTTGTCACCCATTCACGAGAGGTGGGACACCGTGAAAAATACTTTTGGTGTTACTGGGATTCGTACCACGAACACCCTGCTCAGCAGCCATGATCATTTCCACTGAGCCATGACGCCCACTGCTAGTAGAATGGTCTTTATAATTTTTGTTTCTGTAACTTCCTCTTCTTGTTGCCTTAATGGTTGTTTTGGCCATTCAGTTAGGGGTTTCTTTAGAAATGCTGGGCCATGGAACTTTGGAGTTCTGTTCTGGAAAAACTCTTTGGGATAGTAAGTCGGCTGGATTCAGCTCTGAGCTAATAAACTTCAATTGTGATTTTGATGTTTCGTCCTGGATTACGGTAATACGATTGGCCACGAAGGTGTTAAGTGGTGACCTTGTATGTATCCAGGCTAATACAATTTGTGAGTCTCTCCAATACTTTGTTTGCCCGACTTCGATTGACAGGCTTTCCTGAACCAATTTCACAAACTGTACCAATAGTTTTGCAGCACAAAGTTCTAGGCGGGGAATAGTTTGCTGATTAATTGGTGCGACTCGAGTTTTGGAGCACGCCAAGTGAACGTTGACTTCTCCCTTTTGATTAGTTGACTTCAAGTACACCACGGCTCCATACGCTCGTAACGAGGCATCTGAGAATGCATGAAGCTCTATATTGATTGCATTTCTCACTATCATATGTCGAGGAATTTTGAGGTTGTTTAACTTAAGAAGGTCTTTTCGGAAGGCTGTCCAGTTTGTGTTCCTATCCATAGGTAGTGCTACATCCCAATCCAGTTTTAAAGCCCATAGTTCTTGGATGAATATTTTAGCCAAAACTATTACGGGACTCACAATTCCAAGCGGATCAAAGATATGGGCAGTATCCGATAATATGTCTCGTTTAATAATAATATTCGGCGCGACAGACCATTGCGATCCAAGGCCTAACTTCTCGCAACCACTTGTGCTGCGCATGTTAATTTTTATTGGACACAAATGGAAGGGACCTACAATTTAAGGCCGGATCCGAACGGCGAATTGAGAAGCTTTCCGTGACAAGGTATTACTCTCGGAACGCTTGTCACCCATTCGCGAGAAGTGAGACACCGTGAAAAATACTTTTGGTGTTGCTGGGATTCGAACCTGAACCTCCTGCTCAGCAGCCATGTGAACTTCCACTGAACCACATCTCGTTTAGTTACCCTTTTTGTTTCATTCCAATTCGTTTTTAAAAGAAATTTGTCTGATGCAGGTAGCCAAGTTAGCCCCAATGTTTTTATGGATCCTTCTTTTTGATTGTGCAGAATAGTTTTCGTTTCACAATCTTGTTTTGGTATCCCCTCAAGAAGAGCTGGTGTACTGGCGCACCATTTTCGTAGTTCAAATTTCCCTTCACCGAGAAGATTTTTCAGCTCTGACTTCATTTGTAGAGCGGTTTTAAGGTCGTTGCTACCTGTATATATCCTGAAGGATGATAGTAGCTCCTAGTGAATGCTGGTTGTCTGCTCCTTTCGCTAGATCATGAAGACATATCTGATGGCGAGGTACGGTGCAGATTTGGTACCATAAGTTACGGTGTTTAGTTGATACGTCTTTAGAGGTTGAGTGATATATTCCCGATAAACGATACGCTGGAATCGTTTACTATAATCGTTCACAAGTATATGATGATACATCTTGGAAATATCAGCAGTGAATACATACTTGTGAGCCCGGAAGCGTAGTAGAATTGAAAACAGATCATTCTGTAGAGCTGGTCCGGTGTGTAGAATGTTGTTGAGGGATATATTCGATGATGTGGAAGAAAATATTCTGGTTTTTTTATATGATATTTCTTCCATGTAATCTTAATGCAATGTAATCCCGCATGAATTCAATGTATTGTTCTTGGATTTCTGGGTTCCTTTGAAGTCTCTTCTCCAGGTTGAAGTATCTTCGAACAGCTATTTCCCTTGATTCTCCCAGACTGCTTGGATCATTTGAAAATGGTAGAGCTATGACGTAACGTCCAGATTTCGTTCTTGTTGTAGTTTTCGAAAAAATGCCCTCACAATGTTGTTCTTCTTTAGTTAATTGCCTTTCGGAGCTTGTTGATTCTGATTCCCTCCTATTACATGAAGCAGGGTATGGTGATATTTGTTGCATTTGGTGCAGTGCGTTGCTATATATGTTGGAGCATGGTGTCCGAAACGCAAGCAATTTGTGCACCGATTAAGCGATTTTATCTTCTGTAGTCTTTCTTGTGGTGCGAATTGCAAAAACTTTGGGCACAAGAAAATGGCATGTTTTTCTTGTCCACAAATTATGCATCTGCTGGTTTCTTTTGTGGATGCAAGAGCTACTTTTGTCCTTCTGTTGGAGTCTTCTGTTCTGCCTATTTTAGTTCCCAGTGCTTCTAATGACTGGAATCGTACCTCTAGGAATGATAGCAAGTCCGTCAAGAATGGCAGTGCCTTTTGTTGTTTAAGAGACTGTTCCCAAAGTGTCAGTGTACTTCTGTCAAGTTTTTTGAGCAGAATGCTTAGTAGAAGAGGATCCCAATTGCTGGTGTCAACTTGAAGTCCTTTTAAGCTGAGCAGGCATTCTTGTGTGGTGTCGTGCATTACCTTAATTGCGTTTGAATCTTCATTCTGGATCGCAGGTTAGCTCAGCAATTTATTAACCTGCACAGTTACTAATAGCCGCGGGTTGTCGAATCGATGGCTATTACTTGCCATGCTGCACTGTAGTTGGCATCAGACGACGTAGTAAAGTGTCTGATGAGTTTTCTGCCTCGCCTGTTAATGTCGTTTTTAAGTAGAACAGCTTTTGGCAGTTGGATATGTCTTGCTTATGCACAAGTTCCGTAAACAGATCACTATACTCTTTCCATTGGATATAGTTTCCATCAAATTTGGGCAAAGTGATATTCGGTAGATTTAAAGTCAACAAATGAGGAAAGGGAGACAAATGCGGATTTGAAGATTATTGCCAAAACCAAAATCATCAAGCTCGGCACTAACTCAGTAACTCAAGTTAACATTGCTGAACAACGGGTAGAGAGAGTAGAGAGTTTCCAATATCTTGGGAGTATTGTCTCGACCGAAGGTGGAAGCGAACAGGACATTGTCAACCGAATCGGCAAAGCAAAATCGGTGTTTGGAATGATGCCCATGATATGGCGAAGCAATGCGATCAGCTTAAATACCAAGCTGCGACTGTTCCATTCAAATGTTGAATATGTGCTGTTGTATAGGTGCAGCAATTAGAAGGTGATCGCTACTATCTGAAAAAGATTACAAACCTATGATGGCTCTAGGTGCCTACGGAACATCTAAAGAGTTTTCTGGCCTAACCGTATCTCTAACGAACATCTTTACCAGAGAACGGGTCAGGAATCAATAGGCACAACCATCCAACGACGGAAGTGGCAGTGGATTGGTCATACACTCCGAAAAGGTGACACCTCCATAGCAAACTACACAATGCAATGGAGGAATCCGTTATCTCAGGATGGTAGAAGAACGGGTCGTCCGAGGAATAAATGGATGAAGAGTTGGAGAGAGCTGAAGCTTATTGCCAGAAATTGCGTCGGTGAGGCACAAGGACCCACAAGGGGATATAGGACCTAAATAAAAAAAAACATGGATGGTAATGCATTGTAAAGCCCAGTACAGAACCGGATTATCAATTATTGTAGAGTCAAATAATAAGAGCATTTATGTATATAATTAAAACAGAAACATAACTTTTATTACAAAATAATTGTTTTAAGGATTTTGTTTTATTATCTTTTAACTTTTAATTGTTCTTAATTTAATAACATTTGGTTGGAATGTTTTCTAAGAGAGGCAATTACATTTTATTCAACCAAATTATATTTACTTGAGAGTATTTCTTAAATAAACTTACAACTCATTTTGTTTTATTTTTTATTATATTTCATTTATTTATTATTATTATTATTATTATTTATTATTTAATTATTATTGATTTATAGATTTTAAGACTTAAACTACATCACAGAATTTCTTATTGTTGGGTTTTTGTTTTCTTTTCAAATTAATTATTCTACAACCGAAATTTTAAAAATAAATTGTATAGAAAATGTGCAGAAAAATAGACGATAAAATGGAATAAATAATTTATGTTTTTTTGTTTATGTTGTTTATGACAGACATGACATGACAGGTAAACAATTAAATTTTCATTTCTAATACTAAATAATAGGAACAAAATTCATTATTTCATACAACATGCAACACGCAACAAAATATGTAGCAAACAATTTACAAAATAGCGAACGTGCTTTTGTGCTTTGTAGTATATAATTTAAATAAATACTAAAACTAAGTAACTAATGTAAAAGTAAAATATAGGAATTCAGTTTATCTTTTTGTAAAATTTACAAGTTCGTGTTCTTATGAGAATGAGACTGGAATGATGAAGGTCAGGATGAGTATCGCAATTGAAGCAACTGGGTTTAAGTGTGTGTGTGTATTGGGTAAGCATTGTGTGTCTAGTGTCCTTTAAGGTGCGGATGTGCGATATCACTAAACGACGTCACTTCGTTCAACTGATGAACGCTAAAGTTCTTATGGGATTTCTTGTTCTTCCTCTGACGCGCTCGTCCATGCATTCGCCGTTTGGCCGCCGGTTGACTGCCCGATTGTCCCATTGTCGTCCTGTGGGAATGGGTACAACTATTTGGTTGTTCTACCTTCACTTCATAGCTGCTAACACTAGCACTGTTCCAGCTAGTGCCACTATCACTCCAACTGGAACTGCCACCACCGAGACCGGCACTTACGTCTCCTTCGCTGTTATTCTGATTTTTACTCTGATTACTGCTGTTGTGGCTCTGACCGCTGTGATTATTCAGAGCATTCTGTCCTCGACGTCGTGTATTCCGACGCAAGATCTTCCACATTGTCGACAGAAAATCGTAGTAATAGTACTTAACGAATTTCAAATCAATCGTGTCCACCTCTTGCAGCAGTCCATTTGCCTCGTGTTTCTTTGTGCGAAACTTGAGCCGCTTGTTCATTGCCTCGCGCGAGATCGTTGTCAGTTTCTTGTCATGATCGTACGGATATGTGTTGTTGATAGCGGTTTCAATTTCGCACAATATATAACGTGCACTAATCATCAGCTGGTGTAATTCCTTAGTGGTTTTACTCTCCTGCAGGCTCTTCGAGTGATCCCATTTCTCTTCGGTGCGCCGCAAATAGGCAAATGATGCGACAAATGTTTGCATGTTGCGATACGAACGTTTGAGTGCTACCTGTTGGATTGGAGGAAATAATAACAGTTTGCTATTAATACAATATTTTTATTATGCATTTAAAAAAGCAATAAAAGTGTAGGTAATAAACTGAGAAATTCTACCGTGACAATAAAAACCGGGGCACACATTTGGGACAGTTGAACGACCCAAACGCGCTGCGAGTCTTGGATTTCATAACATGTGTTAATCATCATCACGGCATCACGGCAGGCTGAGTCAAAAAAGCCTTTTCCAACAAGTAGCTGATCCAACTTTGGGCAAAGTGATATTCGGTAGATTTAAAGTTGCCTTAGGTAGGTTGACAGAAGTTTGTGTTGTAATTGGACCATGAACTGTTGATTCTTGTAGTTTGGTCGTCAGCTCAATTATACAATTCTGGACTGCGTCTTCTAGCTGAAAATATTCCGCAGTGTTGTATCCATGCTCGGTTGGGTCTTCGGATAGTTCGTAAACTAATCGATGAGTTTCTTCCAATTCCGTCCAATACTTCTGAAGTGCATTTAACTTTACGTTGCCGAAGATCGAGCTCCAGGTATCTGCAGACTTAACAACAATCGCTGTACTCACTGTGCGATTGAGTTCTGTCTTCGAATGATTCTGACAAATTCCTTCATAGTGTTGGATGGGGCTACTGGGTACTCTGCGGTCTGGTGGTCTTCCGTTGTTCTCTTCACTGCAAATCCCTCTAATGGAAGGGTAGGAATCTTTGGCTTTGTTCCCGTGTCTGGATACTTTGTTCCACCAATTGCTCCCATCGGTTCTTCATGGCGTTCTTCCACATCTGTAGGCCGAATTGAATCCAGTGAGCTTTATTTCGCCGCAAGCCCTCTTTACTGTTTCATACGTATTTTCCTGTTTATATGGAGTGTCTGCCTTAACGAAATCCCTCATTCTTTCGTGATTATCATGGAACTCCAACCATAGTGCTTCCAAAATCTGTTGTTTCTTCTTTTTATAGGCGCTAGTTTTGCGGTCGGGTCCTTTCTTGCCTATATTAATTTTGAATCTCTGAAGCTCCTCTGTAATGGCCTTCTGTCGGGCCACGATTTTGAAGATCTCCATCTCGTCCATCGTGGATTGGTGTCTTTAATCTGTAGGTTGGAACTGACTTGTCCTTCCCGCTTTGTTGGGAGTGAGTAGTAAGTCACTCTTACTATTGTGGTGATGAGACGGTGAATTACTTCTTACCGCTGGTGGGGGAAGCTAGTCCACGCTGAATATCTCGATTCCGTCGGGGTCACCAATATTTTGACTTGGAACCTCTTTTGATTCCAATGTTACTTTTCTAAGTGCTCCTTACCTCGGGTGGGGGGTAGCAAATAAAAATACTGATCTGACTTCTGAATGCAAAGTGATTTATTTATTAACGCTTATGTCTATTTATACTCTAATTTATGAGATAAAATTATGCGTCAGCAATTTATTCTGTGCGAAAAAAGTTGAAATGAGAGAGGCGAGCATTAAACAGAAAGCAATTTTATGGGAATGTACATGATAATGCTGACAATATCGTTTATGTCTGCTGTTGGATTTAGGAATGTGAGGATTGCACCTGTAGAAGGTGCACAGATAACAATTTGGTGGGAAGAGGAAATAATACATGATAATGCTTACAATATCGTTTATGCTGTCGTTGGTTTTAGGAATGTGAGGAGGTGCACAGATAACAATTTTATGGGAACAATATACATGATAATTGCTTATTATATTTATGCAGAGTATTCTGGCTGCAGTAATTTTAATTAAGTCTAAACACTTGCATCTCAACTCAAACATCTGGACTACGCTGACGACGTTTGTTTACTCTCACAGAGGATTTTGGAGCTGCACTAAGTGACAACAAATGTGGAAAGGGAGGCAAATGTTGCGGGTTTGAGGCTTAATACTGCCAAAACCAAAATCATCAACCTCGGCACTAACTCAGTAACTCAAGTTAACATTGCTGGACAACCGGTAGAGAGAGTAGAAAGTTTCCAATATCTTGGGAGTATTGTCTCGACCGAAGGTGGCACCGAAATTGTCAACAGAATTGGCAAAGCAAAATCAGAGTTTGGAATGATGTCCATTATATGGCGAAGCAATGCGATCAGCTAAAATACCAAGCTGCGACTATTCCGTTCAAATGTTGAATCTGTGCTGTTGTATGGGTGCAGCACTTGGAAGGTGACCGCTACTATCACAAAAAGATTACAAACGTTCGTAAATAGGTGCCTACGGAACATCTTAAGGGTTTTCTGGCCTAACTGTATCTCTAACGAACATCTTTACCAGAGAACGGGTCAGGAACCAATAGGCACAACCACCCGACGACGGAAGTGGCCGTGGATTGGTCATACACTCCGAAAAGGCGACAGTTCCATAGCAAACTTCGCAATGCAATGGAATCCGTTATCTCAGAATGGTAGAAGAACGGGTCGTCCGAGAAATACATGGCGCAGAACAGTTGAGGAGGAGTCATGGCAATTGGGGAAGAGAGAGAAGAGAGAGAGCTGAAGCTCATTGCGCCACACAAACGTTGTATCCTTCTTAATGTAGCATTATCTTTGACAAGCCTACGAAACAGTCCGCTCAGGCCTAAAAATAGGCGTTCCTAATGAACATTTTAGGGCACTGGGTATTCTGAAATAGTTTTTGTTTTGCACCCCAGTATGATCCCATTTTGTGTTATTAAGTGACCCAGTATTCCTATATACGTGCTAAGGAAACTAAATTTTTCTAATTTGAATGTCATTACAGATTCTCCAAACGCTTCAAGTAGGGTACCTTGTTTCTTTTTCCCTTCTATGGTGGTATTGCATGCAATCACAACATCATCCAAATAAACAATAACGGTTTCACCACCAATTTTTCTTAAAATTTTGTTCATAGTACTTTGAAACTTTTTGAGCCCGAAGAGTCTTCGATCTTGATTGGGCTATACCCGGAAATTAAGTCAAGGAAGATGAAATACTTGAAGCCAGATAGTTTCGCTAGCTGTTCGTCTATGTTCGGCATAGTATATGGCTGACCTTGTGTTATCGCGTTTTATAAATAATAGCATTCGGCTCTACAAACCATTCCAAGGTCTAGCTTCTTGCGGCCATTTGTGTTGTCTTCTTTTCTTCTTTCTTTCCTTTACTCCGCGGGGGAGCATAGGGCTTCTACAAACGCCCGCCAACGAACTCGATTTAATGCCTAAGGTTTCAAGAGGTGCCGCTCGGTCCCCTGGGATCTTTCTTACTCTGCAATTGTCCTTTATCATGTCTTGCTAGGACGGCCAACTCGACGGCTTCCTTGTGGATTCCAGTCGAGCGCTAGTTTCGTAATGTCGTCCGCTGGCTTTCTCAGAGTGTGGTCAATCCAGCTCCATTTTCGTCGTCTGATGGTGAGCGCGATTGCTTCCTGCTGTGTTACTCTCCGCAAGTCTTGATTGGTGTAATGTCCGGCCATCTTATTCTCAGTATCCTCCTTAAGCACTTGTTGACGAAAACTTGGAGGCGCGTCACAATTGACTCTGTGACTTTCCACGTTTCGCAGCCATACAGGAGTACTGAGAGAACGTTAGATCTGAAGATCATTAGCTTTAGATTCCGGGAGATTTGCGAGGAGTTCCAGATATTATTTAGCATGCTATAGGAGTGTCGCGCCTTGTTTACACGAGAGCACACATCCGAATCAGCACCGTTATGAATGACGCGGCATTTTGAGTCGCGGTACAACTCCTTTATGATGTTGATGATTTTTTCTGGAACACCATAACTAGACAAGATCTGCCACATCATGTTTCGGCCTACGCTATCAAAAGCGCGTTTTAAATCTACTAAAACCATATACAGAGGAGAGCGATATCAACTGATTGTTCAATGATTATACGCAGGGTGTTAATTTGATCAGTACAAGAACGGTTTGGACGAAATCCTGCTTGTTCATTTCTCAAGATTGGCTCTAACGCATTCTGTAAGCGCCTAGCTATTATAGAGGACATCACTTTGTTTATGGTGTTTAGCAGGGTTATTCCTCTCCAGTTTTCGCAATTGCTCAAGTCACCTTTCTTGGGGAGTTTGACTATTAAGCCTTCTTTTAACGACGATGGAATGGATTCAGATTCCCAGATATCTTTATATATCGCATGCAATGTTCGCGTAGTTAGCTCGACGTCGGCTTGGAGGAGTTCTGCGTAGATATTTTCGTTGCCTGCTGCTTTGCCTGATTTCAGTGAACGAATTGTTGTCCTTATCTCATCCAACGAAGGAGTAGCGACGCTGATGTTAAGTAGCCTATTAGGGTGCATATGTGGGTTGATGGACGTGCCTGGCGAAGTATAATTCAAAACATTCTTAAAATGCTCTGTCCAGCGGGTTAATTGTTGTTCCTCCATAAGGATCAAAGAGCCATCTATTGCCTTAAAAGTTGATGTGGTGTTTCTTGTTGGCGAGCTTACGAGCGAGTTGGTAGACTTTGCTCTATTGTCTGCTATCAGCGGCTAGCTGTGCTTGTGTTGAGATGTCGCTTAGCCATGCTCGTTTGTCGTTCCTAGCTGAACGGCCAACTTGTCGGTCCAGTTCCCTATACTTCCGCGCTAATGCGCTTCGCACGGCACCCGAGGCGTTCCATGTGCTATCTGATATCCATTCTTTTCTAGTTTTGTCGGGATAACCTAAACGGTCGGCTGCTCTTCGGATTCTAACGTCCAGCAAAGATGATCGCCACTTGCGGCTTATAGCGATGTGATCAATCTGGTTGTTGTACATGTGATCGGGAGAGGTCCAGGTGGCTTTGTGGATGTTTTTGTGGGGAAAAATTGTGCCTCCAATGATTAGGTTACGATCAGAGTATAGATCAGCAAACCTTTCGCCGTTGTTATTCATAGAACCAAGGTCGTGTTTTCCCATTACATGTTCCCAATCACTGTTGTCGCTGCCTACCTTTGCGTTAAGGTCACCCATCAAAATAACGATGTCACTCTTCCGTAGTTGATCTAATGAATTATTTAGACGCAATAAAACGAGTCTCTTTCTTCAGAGGTGGCTTGTTCCGTTGGTGCGTAAACTTGAAGAAACACGACCTGTCGAACAGCAGATTTAAATCTTGCAATAATAATTCTATCAGATATTGCTCGCCAGTCCTGTAACGATCTTCTCGCGGCTTAAGAGAGTAGAAATCCCACTCCATTCGCATGATGTTCTCCTGCAGGCTTACCCGAAAACATTAGAAACTCGCCGGTGGATGTTCGTTTTTCCCCTACTCCAGGCCATCTCACCTCACTAAGACCAAGAATCTCTAGATGGTATTTACGAAATTCCTTTGTTAATTGAGCAAGCGTTGTTGTCTTGACGAGCGTGCGAATGTTCCAAGTTCCAAATCGTGTCCTTTTCCGTTGACCAAAGGTCAATGTTGATAAATTCGATACGATACGTATCCGAGGCTTGTATTAGTTTCAAGAATCAATTAATTCAGTTGAGTGGTGATTGGCCAGCCGCAACCTAGGTCGATATGAAGCGCCGCCGACCAAGGCAAGTCCACCTTCTTATTTAGCCCCGACCCAAGCTAATACAAATCGGATTGGGTACCGAAATCGTTCACTTGATTTGGCAGAGTTTCCAGTGACGCGACGTGGACACATAAGATAGGAGTTGTGATGCGAGAGGCTAAGTTCATGACTGTCTATAATCGCGTTATCATCACCGTTTGTCAGGTTGTACAGGTATATTTTTGCACACAAATGGAAGGGACCTTTAATTTAATGACGTATCCGAACGGCGAATTGAAAAGCTTTCCGTGACAAGTTATTTCTCTCGGACGTTTGTCAGCTATTCGCGAGAGCTAGGCAAAATACTTTCTGTGTTATTGGGACTCGAACAACGAACCTCCTGCTCAGAAGTCATGCACTTATCCACTGAGCCACGGCGCCGCGTTTCTCGTAATCTATACACAGTCTAATCTCATAATTTTTCTTCTTACCGAGTAAAAGTAGGGACAAATACTCCGAAGTACTTTCCTGAATAATCTCGTTCCTAAGTAAATCATAAATTAAATTGTACTCTGCTGCATTCGGTAAACGCCAACCGATACAGCTTTTTTGTTTATTACTTCTTCTGATTTTAGTTTGATTTTAAATTTCGATACTTTACACAGTCCAATCTCTGAAATAAATTTTTTTCCAAAACAATGCCGGAAATCGTTGAGACATCTAAATCCCAGCACCCACATAATCGACATATACTTTGCACGTATACAAGTATCTCAGTCAACACTCATAGTCACCATACATCAAATACATCACTGACCTGCATTTCCCATGGGATGCAGTGCAGGGTACGCCTACGATCAGCATACACTGCATTGCACTTCATGAGAGTTATAATGCAATAAGAAACTCAGAAATTCGTTATCTGTCTATTCTAGGATTTGCCTTGCGCAGCACAAAACAACGCAGCCTTACCTTCGTCAGCCTCTAGGATAGAACATAAAAGAAGTAACCTAACACTACACCAGATAAGGAAGATGGTAAGTGAAGATGCCCGTGGAGACATACTCCTACATGATTTATGTTATGCATATGGTCGTGTTTAGGTACGAACACCATATCGCACATAAAGATAAAATTTATCTCTGTATGACTTTAATGTATAATTGGTTTTAGATTTTTGTATAAATAGGATGATCGAATAAAATTTACTTCACTTCACGAAAAGCAGTCTTTAACTCAACTGTTGATTCCACTCACCCGAGGAAAGGGTCAATAGTTAAACCACATCAACATAGTTGCATTGAGTACTGATTCCCCCAACCAGTGGTAAAGGTCAATATATCAAGGCAGCAACATTGGTCCTTCGAGCAAAAAGGAACCAAAGAACTATTAAATCAATCAAGCGTGTGGCATGGCTAAAAGTGTCAAATCAATCAAGGCGTTTGGCACGGCTATAACGCGCGAGTCGTACCCCCGGAGAACCAAGGCATCCACTACAGCGAGATTGAAGGAAGTAATCCCTGTATAATGACCTAAAAACCAGGCATCAGCAAATAATTGGCGCTTGGCGAAAATGCGGATCATCTACCAAGAATTACTACGATCAGGCTGCTCCCAAGTCGAAAAATTAAGGCAGATTTATATCAAAGAATTTGGGAACTTGGAATAACTGAAAAAACGCTGCCATCAACAATCAAGCCACCTCTTGACGCAGAGCCTGATGAGGCAGAAAGAGAGGCCACGAAACCCATTGCGACAGCCAGCAAAAAATCAAGATTTTCTGCAGACATCCAGAACTTGGATGACTTCCTAAATTTTCTAGAAAAGAGGTTCCAGGGGCTAGAGACCTGCCAGCCGATTGTGGTCAGTTGTCAACCATACCGTGGGAACAAACATTAGACCGAAGAGCGTAAAGAATTGTTAAACAGCTACACAAAACGACTGTTCAATAAGTATCCATCCAATCTAATATTGCCAGTAGTTCAGAAATATGTGATATTTTTTTTTATATATAATTTGCGCACGCAAAAAGGGGTTCGCACCCTTATTATGTTCGGCAATATGCTTGGCACAGCATGGGCGTTAAGGAAAAGGAGAAGAAGAGAGGAGATGTCTATGAGCTTGTGTCTTGAATGTCTGTGGATCATAGTGATGTGACAGACCTTGGCAGAGCATTCCACATACGTGTTGTACGGCTGAAGAACGAATCCCTGAACTTAACTGTACGTCCAAAGATGGGCTTAAGGGTAAACTGATGTGCATTTAGGACGCCACGAGTATTGCGGTTGAATTCAGGGAGAGGTGGCATGCAACTGGCTATTTCTCTTGAGCACCGCTGGTGGAAGTAGCGATAAAACAGTGACAAGCAGGAGACGTTCCTGCGGTGTTCAAGTGAATCTATTGATTTCGCAATGTTTTCGTCAGTGATACGTTTTATCGCATGGTTTTGTATTCTATCTAGTTGATGCAAGGTGGTTTTAGGCGCACCAGACCGCACCAGAATAAAAGCCTTGTAGATAGTAGCCAGGTCAGAGGGAGTGAAATATTTCTTGCACCGGGTTAGAAAACCTAAACATTTCGCAGCCTTTTTGGCGACAGTAAATATGTGGTCATTCCAACGAAGCTTGTCGTTAACGCACACACCGAGAATTGCGAGATTTTCAGTTTCCTCGATGCAAGTGCCATTCATGTATAATGGCATGGGATTTGGGATTCGCTTGGACGACAGGAAACGGCATTGTGTTTTGGAAGCGTTAAATTCTACTCGATATGAACAAAAATATAAAAATTAAACTCCAAGAAAGGTTGCATAAACTGTTTAAGCATTTAATTGTCCTATCAAAACAAGATGCAAGACGTGCAACGAAAGGCACAACACATTACTTCACGAGTTTTTTGCTGAAAAGGATGCACCCACTACCAACCACAATCAGCACAAGATCCAATCGCTCACGGTCAAAAGAACAAACGAGCACGTAATGCTAAGAGCATTAATTGATCAAGGCTTGAGATCATTTATCACCGAAGCAGCAGTTCAAAGAATCAAGCAAAAAAGGAAGTATCAAACGTAACCGTCATCGGAATGGGAGGATGTGAAGCCGGAAAAATCAAACACAAGACAACACTTCATTTAACTCCAAGATTCAATTCAAGCTATTCTCTGCACGTAGAAGCGCTAATCATGAAAACATTGATACAAGATATCTACCCGAATTTGATCTGAAAATGGAACACGTAAACAAGGCAGTCTTGGCAGATCCGCAATATAACAAACCTGGACAAATAGACATCATATGTCTGATGTATTCGGAGAAGTAATCCTCAATGGAATTATCAATAAACAGGCGTCACCTGTCGTCACACAACAAACAAAATCGATTGGATTCTTTCCGGATCTTTAACCAAACTACGAACTTAACGGAAGAACTAACAAAGTTCTGGGAAATAGAAGATGTTAAGAGCCACAGTGAACTAAAGGCAACGGAGGAGCAAGACACATTCTTCACAGAAAACACAAGAAGAGACAAGAAGGGAAGATACACAGTTCGTGTTCCTTTAAAGTCAGGAGCACCAAGTCTCGGCGAAACCAAGGGTGCTGCCTTAGCAAGATTCAAGGCATTGGAAGCCAGATTTGCACTATACCAAACTAGAAGCCGAGTACAAAAGTTTCATGGAGGAATATATAAATTTGGGCCATATGAACTTGAGATCTAGCCCTACTAATGAACTTGATGGCGACTATCTTCCGCATCATGCAGTATGTAAACACGATAGTCAACAGGACAAGATACGAGTCGTCTTTGGTGCCTCTGCTAAATGTCGAAACGGACTCAGTCTAAATGACGTACTTAACATTGACCCAAAACTACAGCAAGACAATTTTTATATTTTGCTAAGATGGAGAAAGCACAGGGTAGTATTAAAGGCCGAAACCACGCTTAAACTTAGGGCCAAGGAGATCAAAGATGTAAAAAGATCTATAATCATCATGGTGCATGGTGAGGAATGGGACCAGCTTAACCAAGGCAAATGTGTTGGCAAAAAGAGCATCCTACTTTGACTGAGCCCCTTCATAAAAAATGGAATAATAAGGGTAGGAGGACGGCTGGAAAAAACCGACTTAATATACGAAGCAAAGCACCCGATTCTTCTTCCATACAAGCATCCTCTTACTTACTCCCACACAGCAACAATGCATGGTGGTAGACAATTGACACTAGCCCACACCAGACAGGAATATTGGATTATCAATGCAATAAACGCCGTGAAACAACGATTGCATAGGTGCGTCATATGCTTTAAAACAAAAGCTAGACCACTCGAGCAAATAATGGGGAATTCACCAAAACCACGAGTTGCAATAAGCAAACCATTTACTCACACTGGAATAGATTACGCAGGTTCTATATCGCTAAAACTTGCAAATTGACGAGGGTCAAAGAGATACAAAGGTTTAATTGCGGTGTTCATATGTCTAGCTACAAGGGCAATGCATCTGGAACTGATCAGCGACTTAAAGCAAAGGGATTCTTAGCAGCACTTTCAAGGTTATGCGGTCGACGAGGAAGAATTTTGCATTTGTATAGCGATAATGGCACGTACTTTGTGTCAACAAATAAAATGCTAGATTCACTTTTCAGGAAGGAAGTCTCGGCTTACAACAACGATATTCAGAGAGAATTAACGGATTTATCCATTCACTGGCACTTCATACCGCCGGCCTCTCCCCACTTCGGGGGGCTATGGAAAGCTGGAGTAAAATCCGTAAAAACCTATTTCAAACTCATCTTTGGAAACATATGAAATATTTCCAACATTACTTATAAAAATCGAAGTGTGTCTCAACTCTCGACCACTTTGCCCAATAAACGACGATCCTAGCGTTTAAGAGGTCTTAACTCCGGGCCACTTCCTCACAGGAGGAGAAATCACAGCACTACCAGAAGAAAGCATTAATGAAGACTGCATCATACTTTCTGGAAACGTTGCAGCAACGAATATCTGACACGCAGCAGCGCCCGAAATGGATGGTCACAAAGACCAATATAAGACCAGGAAACGTTGTCGTGGTCAAAAACGAACAATTGCCTTCCATTCAGTGGGCAGTGAGTCGAGTTCTATGCGTCCATTTAGTGAATGACGGTTGCGCTCGAGTTGTCACCTTAAAAATAGGACAAAAAGAAATACAATGACTTTTAAAATCTGCAAAAATCTGACCTTTACCAATAAGTGAAAATGAATTACCAATCACCACAAGGAAGGAAGTGGAAGAAATACTTAAACCAAGCACCACAAGGAAATGGGTGAAAGAAACATCTCCAATTGAGAAAACTCGCGCAAAAGCCTGCTTAATCCTAGATCAAATAAGAGCAGACAAATCATCAGCATTTAACGCAACCCAGCAGGCCGAAGAATTTTGTGAAACATGTGTTAAGTTGCATCCCAATACCCACTGCAGGCTTTTCATTCAGCATCTATACGAAAGAGGAAATCATCTGGTGGCAGAAGTTGATGGGTTGACCAGCAGAATCCGAAAAAGATAAAAAAAAAGGACTTTTGAACGTCAATCCTCGTGTCTACTGCAACACAGATGAGCGCTACAGAAGCAAAAATCAGTCACAGATTGCTGGGCTTAAATATATTATTTTGAATTAGCTGAAAAGGAGTTAAATAAGGCTGTCACATCGAGACATCGCAAAATATAATGAAGCCCGAAGTGTTTGGGGAATTTCACGTTGTGCGTTGGGGGGATGTGTAATCTGCACATACCTAAGCTGCAGTGCCCACATATTCGTTAAGTACTTCGCTGATCTACACTTTTCAGCGCATTTAGTTCAGTACATATCTAAATCCCAGCACCCACATAATCGAGATACACTATGTACGTATACGAGTATCTTAGTCAACACTCATAGTCACCATACATAAAATACATCACTGACCAGCATTTCCCATGGGATGCAGTGTAGGGTACGCGTATAATCAGCATTCACTGCACTGCATGAGAGTTGCAATTCAATACGAAACCCAGGAATTCGTTATCTGTCGATCCTAGGATTTGCCTTGCGCAGCAAAAAACATCGCAGCCTTATCTTCGTCATCCTCTAGAAAAGAAGATAGAAGAAGTAATCTAACATTACACCAGATAAGGAAGATGATAAGTGAAGATGCCCGTAGAGACATACTCCTACATGATTTATGTTGCGCATATGGTCGTGTTACCAAAATGTAATATACAAACACCATATCGCACATAAAGATAAAATTTATCTCTGTATGACTTTAGATTTTTGTATAAATAGGATGATCGAATAAAATTTACTTCACTTCACAAAAAGCAGTCTTTAAATCAACTATTGATTCCTCCCACCAGTGGTAAGGGTCAATATTTCAAGGCAGCATCAACAGACAGTTTATAAGAGAAAGTGCTTCATTTTCGTGAATCTCTCTGTTGTAATTTATGTCTATTAATGTTATGAGATCTTTATCAGACATCGGCTTTGAATACTTTTTAAATGCCATCTCGATTTAAATATTAAGATTTTATAACCTCTGATATCTCTAATGTGATATTGGTCTAGAAAATCTCTGCCGATAAAAACGTCTGCTTTCAGGAATTGGTCATCAACAACAAGCAAATAAATACAGGCATTAAAACCATTAATTGATACATAAAAATTAAAAAAATTCCATTATCTGCAGGTGCAAAATATGATAACGGAATGTTTTACCATAGATAATTGCTTTCCTGTCAATTGTTTTGTACTTTGTTAGGATCTAAATGACGACCGACAAAACCGGGCGAAATGTTAAAGTCTTAAGATGATTTTATACTAACAAGTAGCTCCTTTGTATATGCCTGATAACAAATTGACAAACTCAGGGTTTCTAAGACTAGATATTATATATTTGTAGATTGCTAAAGCTGACAAATTGGCTTTTGTTTCCATCGCTCACATAGAAAATAAATACGTGTCCAAGTTCTCACCCCTACGACGAAAACGGTTGACAAGTTGAGAATGTAGATAATATAGTTGAGCTTTGGAGAACAGAGACAATGATTGGAAAATTTCCCTTTGACCATCGAATCAAATTCGCGCAGCTCCCTTCAAATTGCCACCATACTGTATAATACCTATTTATCTTTCAATGCATATACTTCCTGCAACGAAGTTACTCGTTAATTAATTAATATGGGTAGATACTCTTAATCCATCACAATAGCTGGAAAAAGATGTATTGATTAGAGTATAACTAAATTTGATAAAGCAAAGTTGTGACAAAATAATAATAAAAGAGCTATGGCAGTGTTTAGCTTCGGCGGTAATGGCAAGGTAGGTACTCTTATACTTCTTAGTCGTCGACTCATGATGTGGAAGTTATCTTCGATTATCTTGCCATGAAATACATCTTTGCATATGTTTTCATTTGAAAACTAATCGTTGATTGACTTCCGACATTTTAAACCGTAGAGTTTTTCCGGGTCCTGGATGTGTGTTGCTAAGGTAATGCATTCCCAGTAGGGAAATCCATGCACCTTATCATCAACGTTTTCATCCTGAAGGGAGCCTATGTGTTCGTAAATCTCCTCCACCAATCCTAATGTTACAGGGAGAACGTTTTTGCTGGAAGAATCAGGACTGTACGAATGGTACACCTGCAACTAAACTAACTCAGACTAATACGAATATTGGCACCAAGTGATTATAGGCTTTTTTAAAGCCTAGAACCGTGGTAGCAATTTATTTGAGCAGTTGATCCGTGGAATCAACCATGCAATGCAGGATTAAAAATAATAAATAAATAATTGATATTTTCTCAATTTTATTGATGTTTTTTGGTAGATTATGTGATCATTAGTTAAAGTTAATTGTCAAAATTAATACTTTTGCAAGTTGGCATGCGATGTGAGGGCATCGTGTTAATGCAATATAAAAACGAGGAAACTTTCACGAACTTGCAGAAATTTGAGTAATAGTGAACGTATTCTTATTTTTGGCTGTCGTTTTTGTTGCAGAGCAGATGTCGGATATCACGCGTTGATAAAAAGAATCACTGTTTTAACTGTGGATCTATAGATCATCTGAGCAGAGACTGCCGAGCGGAGCAGAAGTGTTTCAAATGTAACCAAAGTGGACACATTTCCAAAGCTTGTCCTGAAGCGATAAAGAGCTTAAACTTTGTTGTTAATCATAATCGGTTTAAGAAAATTATGATAAAAAACGTTTGAAGTCGAATGCTTGGTCGACACAGGTTCGGATGTCACCATCATAAAAGAACGTGTCTATAAACAACTAGAAGATGTCAAGTTGCAAAAGAGTTTTTCATATCTACGTGGCCTGGGTAACAAAAAAACAAATCCGATTGGACATTTCAAGGCTGAGGTTGCGGTGGATGACATACTCACACTACAAAAGTTTCTTGTGGTCCCAGACGATGTAATAGAATGCGATGGACTTCTCGGATATGACTTTAAAAGAAGTTTTACTTTTCGTCATGCAGAAATGGTTATCAATTTTTTCCTCTCTTGTCAGAGGAAATTGATATGAATACAAATCAGGTAAGTATTTATAATGTCGTTGAATCAAATGCTGATATTGATGTTCATCCGCAGTTATCAGCCAGCCAACATAAGTACAGATTGCCCAATAAAATTGAAGATTGTGCCAGATGGAGAAGTCGAACCATTAAGACAGGCACCAAACCGACTCCTAGTTAACGAAGATGAAGCGCTTCAGAACCAAATTGACGATTGGCTCGAAAAAGGCATTATACGCAAGTCGACATCTAATGTTGCCAGCAGAGTTGTCGTTATCAAAGAAAAGGACGGCTCCTACCGCGTATGCATAGATTTTCAAAAGTTGAACAGCATGGTTATGAAAGATTGCTTTCCAGTACCACTGATTGACGACGTGATAGAAAAGTTGCAAAACGCCAAATATTTTACAGTCATGGATCTGAAAAATTGTGTTTTTTTCATATGCCTATTGAAGAGTCGAGCAGACGATATACAGCGTTCTTCACTAAAAGTGGTTTATTTGAATTTAAAAGAGCACCGTTTGGGTTTTGCAATTCACCAGCTGTGTTCATACGTTTTATCAATCATGTGTTTTAAGGGTTGATCAACCAAAACGTGATGGAACTTTACATGGATGACATTTTTATTTACGCTGCGTCAGCTAATGAGTGCCTCTTTTAATTTTTCATTTTTTCCAACAGACAGTCAACTTTCTTGGTCATACAGTTGAGAACGGTCATATAAGGCCAGGCAAAGAAAAAACAGTCGCCGTTAGCAAGTTTCCAGTGCCCAAGGATATAAAATCTGTGCAATCTTTTTTAGGCCTTACTGGTTTCTTTAGAAGATTTATCAAAGGTTATGCACAAATCGGACAGCGGATAGCACAAATAAGAAAGATGCCCCTCGAGAAGTAACGCAATGAATTATGTATCTGCAAGATTTCGACTTCGACGTGGAACATAGACCAGGCGAAAGAATGAAACATGATGACTGCCTCAATCGGTATCCGCAAAATATACTGGCGATTTCTTCAGTAGTATCAGCATACATAAAAAAAGCTCAGCAAAACGACGCGCACATCCGAGCGGTTGCGGAAATTCTTACAAGTCGACCATATGAAAATTTCAAGACTAAAGACAATAAATGGAAATGATCTGTTGGTTGTACCTAGGTCGATGGAGCGCGAAATTATCACAGACGCGCACAGCGATGGCCACTTCGCAGCACAAAAAACGATTCATACCATCTAGCAAAGCTACTGGATACGGTATCTTGAAGCCAAAGTTAATCAGATTATCAATAATTGCATCAAATGCATAATACTCAATAAAAAGTTGGGTAAAAAAGAGGGCCACTTACACTGCATAGACAAAGGAGACAAGCCTTTACATACTCTACATATTGACCATCTTGGTCCTATGGATGCTACGTCAAAACACTTTAAGTACATTTTTGCAATGGTGGACGGATTCGTCAAGTTTGTGTGGTTGTATCCCACTTAATCCACTGGATCCGAACAAGTGCTGAAGAAATTTAATGAATTGTCATATTTGGTACGCCTACCCGAGTGGTCAGCGATAGAGGATCAGCATTTACGTCGAAAGCATTCGAAGAGTACATAGAAGCAAATGGCATTGAACATGTGCTGAGTACAACAGGTGATGCAAGAGGTAATGGACAAATAGAGCGCGTGAATAGCTCAATATTGTCGATAATAGGAAAACTGTCGTCAGATGAACCGTCAAAATGGTATAAATTTGTGGCAAAGGTGCAAAAAGCAATCAACACACATATCCACAGCTCGACTAAGGCATCATCCTTTAAATTAGTGTTCGGCGTTGAAATGAAAAATAACACAAATGAGCAAATCACCGAGTTGCTTGAGCAAGAGATGTTTACAAAATTTGACGACGCAAGACAGAACATGCGTAAAGAAGCCAAAAAGCAGATATAAATTGCGCAAATTTATTGCGTTACAGAAAACGACGAACTTTTGTCATCGGGGTCAGATGAAAAATTTCAGGATGGCCGAATGTAATAGTGCTGTGTATCGCTTCACGCTACCAGGTGTCATCATCAGTCGGTCAGTTGCAGTCGTCATTATCAGTCGTTCAGTTGCAGTCGTCATCATCAGTCGCTCAGTCGCAGTCGTCGTCATCAGTCGGTCGGTTGCAGTCGTCATCATCAGTCGGTCAGTCGCAGTCGTTGGCATCAGGCAGTCACATTTTCGCAGCAGTCGGTCACAGCATTATTAGCATTACTAATAACTTTAATCTTAAATATTACTAATTACTTTAATGTTAAATATACTTTGCACTAATAAATACACTAATTACAATTAATGAATTATAAATAAACTTTACATCTTTTTTTTCTTCGTAATCGATAAGGTTTTGGTATGTATTATTTTATAGTTTCCGTTTATTATTCTTCCCGTTCCTTGTTTCACTGCAATGAGAGGGCTATTGTACTCGTAAACGTTAACAACGGCTTGTGCACATAAGGGTTTTCCGGGTGTTTACCACTTCACACTTTTTTACGATTTTTTATTTATTTTAAAAGTAGGGTATTTTTCGGGCTTATAGACTTTTACTTTGCACGGGCGCCAGTTAAGGTGATCAAGTCACGCAGCTCCAAGAAAAATAACACTTGTCAACTTCGAGGTCGAATCAGAACAACCAATAATTTATTTATTTCATCTATTTATAATTTTACAAATTTGCTTTTTCTACTGGTTTTAATAATTCTTATTCTAGGAATTATAAATATACAAATTATGCTTATAAGCCAACAATTTTAATTCTGCAAATTATGCTTACTCTACAGTCTACATAAGCTTATCGCAAAACAATATTGCAACACGGGAAATTGGGTGTCTGGGCAGGTGGAATATTTATGCAGTGTCATCGGTAAAAGGAATTAAGAGGAAACGCAGTGTGGGATTGTGTAAGGGGCAACGACCAATATTTGTGTTAACTTCCATTATCAATTGTATGTACAGAAATGATTTATTTTTAATTTTTGTGTTATTAGCAATTGTATAATGCATTGCCCTCCACAACATACATCCAGGACCCGGGAAAAGAGGCACTCAGCATTGAACTGCCATGGGATAGACGAAATCTATACAAAATGTAGATGCGCTGCAGACTCCCTTGGGATAGTCGTTATCTGCACATGCGAAGTTGATGTGCCAATGACTTCCATGACAGGATTTAACCCAGTGTTGAATTGCCTTTTTCCCAAAAATTCGTTATACGTCCATATAAAATATGTGATTATTTACTTCGTGAATAGTAACGCCATTATTAAATACTGAGACAACAGCTTTGTGGTAACTAAAATACGATACGTGAGAGCCCGAAGTTACATGAGTTACGAATGGTTAAAACATCGCATTAATGGTTGCACCATATCTAGTCGTCCCCAGTATTCTACCAGAAACTAAATCTTAATTAAATTCTTTTTTCAAAAATTGTACTAAGGGCAATCCGTCATCTTTATCGAAGTAAATTTTAAATCGCCGCCAAGTATGAGCGGAAAGGAGGTTCATGATAACGCTTTCTCAACAGTTTTGAACACTGACCTGAGACCAAAACAATTTGTTTACCGTTAAGAAAAGTGCATTTCGCGGCACATATGTCCCCTAACGCAGATTTGGTTTGACTAACGTGCTGGGAATTTGTTCGTGTTGCCAATCGCCAACATTTTGATAGATGCCGAAACCCTCCGAGCCCGCGCTTAATGCTGGGTCGTCTGCGTTGTGTTATGCAATTGAAATGTTTAATATTGACCTGTTCCTCGTTACGAAACCAAGTTTCTGATAACATTAATACATGTGATTTCTGTATTATATTACAACAGAGGTCACGGGCGTGTGCACAGAGGCTTTGGCAATATTGCGAAAAGATTGTCATATTCCCTTTACTGATTTTTTCGAGTATAATCCGATCAACAAACTCGTTTCTTGATGGATACATCGTGTCATTTTCTCGTTTACCATGATAAAAACGTTGACGCTCATCAGTAGTTACTATATGAAGTCTTTCTTGAGCTGTGACTCTGAATAATGCTACGTAGACCAAAGGTTGCGAATGTGTTTTACTGTATTTGTAAACAATTGTATCAAATGTCACTCCTTGTTAACGAGGAGGCTGGTTTTAGTGAAAAATGGTTTCTTTTAGCAAGAATCGATTTATTTCGATTGAGAAGAACTGTTAGGGATCTACGATTGATAGGAACTGTTGCTCTACTAATTGCTCACTAATTGCCAGCCATTGTTCCACGTGTTTTGGCACCGACGCCGTTTGGAAAAAGAAGCGAAACGCGTAGAATTTTGATCATCCAATTCAACATGTGCTAATTTGCCTACTGCCCCATTGGCTAACCCATCAGCAACGTCGATGTTTGTGGCTATATTGTACGGTTTACCAACAACGAAAACAATTTTGTTGTACTGAGTTTTATGAAGCTTCTCTCTAGCGACCCTTTCTTTTTCGCTCCACACCCGAATATATCGTCATCAGCAATCGACTTTGACGTTTCATCAGATAAACTCAAGATTCTAAATTTATACGCATCGACTAAACGGTTATCATTGAATAATCAAATTCCATTAGGACAGCGTTCTTCCGCTTTCGTCTCTGAGCAGAATCTCGATTCAATCAATTGCAACTCTTGTTCATCCAATCGATTTCCATTGACAACTTTTGTTAATAATGATGAGAATTCGGCTCTCCTGCCGCATAACTTTATAGTAAACAATTCCCTTCCATTAATGCTGACCATCGATCCGCTGTATTTTTTGCTTCCAAATGGGAGTGGCTCTAACCGGTGGAAACTGCCTCAAATCACCAATAAAAATGATTTGCAATCCTCTAAAAGCGGCATTATAACTTCCCCTTATTTCTTTGTCTTAAATCTACGCGTTCTAACATTTCCGCCCCTTTCATGCCAGCTTTATCGCTGAGTATCATCTTGACATTCCTAAATAAAGATCTATATAAACCCTTGACCTCGTCCGATGACGGCATTTGGAAACTCGAAAGGGTGATTTTAAACGCAGTATGAACAGTCGTGCCTCCTATAGCAACCGCTTTCCCTGTGGATGCACATGCAAGATATGCATTACAATAATCTTCCGTATCTGTGAATCGATTACAAATTTCCATTATGAGTTTGATGAGAAAAGTCTTCGCACACACAGCAGGACCAGTCAAGATCAGTTCTGACGGGTGTATATATTATGTTGTACCAGTTCAAATTGCTTTGCGTTCGCCTTTTTCATGAGATCGAGAAATTCTGGAGTCTTCATCTAGCTGTCTTTCTTCTTCCATATTGCCCCGAGCTTATTCTCAAGCTTAGTGCTTGTTTTAGTCATTATCTTCTAGATTTTCCGTATATCTTTGTACCGGGATTTGAGTGTTTTCAACTTTGGATATTCCTTCTCTAAAGGTATGAGAATGGCAGTTTTACAGAAAGGCATGAAAGGCGCCTCAAACCGACATTGCCCAACATTCTCACGAGTATTTCCAAAGAATTTTTTTTATATAATTTGCGCACGCGAAAAGGTGTTCGTACCCTTATTATGTTCAGCTATGACGCGATTATAGACATTCATGTCCTTAGCCTCTCGCATCACAACTCCTATCTTATGCGTCCACGTCGCGTCACTAGAAACTCTGCCAGATCAAGTGAACTATTTCGGTACCCAATCTGATTTGTATTAGCTTGGGTCGGGGCTAAATAAGAAGGTGGACTTGCCTTGGTCGGCGGCGCTTCATGTCGACCTAGGTTGCGGTTGGCCAATCACCACTCAACTGAATTAATTGATTCTTGAAACTAATACAAGCCTCGGACACGTATCAAATTCGCACGCTCTTCAAGACAACAAAGCTCTCACAATTAACAAAAGAATTTCGTAAATATCATCTAGAGATTCTTGGTCTTAGTGAGGTGAGATGGCCTGGAGTAGGGGAAAAACGAACATCTACCGGCGAGATTCTTATTTTTTCGGGTAAGCCTGCAGGAGAACACAATGCTAATGGAGTAGGATTTCTACTCTATAAAGCCGCGAGAAGATCGTTACAGGACTGGCGAGCAATATCCGATAGAATTATTATTGCAAGATTTAAATCTGCTGTTCGACAGGTCGTGTTTGTTCAAGTTTACGCACCAACGGAACAAGCCACCTCTGAAGAAAAAGACTCGTTTTACTTGCGTCTAAATAATTCATTAGATCAACTACGGAAGAGTGACATCGTTATTTTGATGGGTGACCTTAACGCAAAGGTAGGCAGCGACAACAATGATTGGGAACATATTATGGGAAAACACGACCTTGGTTCTATGAATAACAACGGCGAAAGGTTTGCTGATCTATGCTCTGATCGTAACCTAATCATTGGAGGCACAATTTTTCCCCACAAAAACAACCCGAAGAGCAGCCGACGTCTACAGCGACCACTACCTTGTGGTTGGCAGTGTGCAGTTGAAGCTCGCGGTCCACTCAGCCACACGAAGTCAAATAACGAGAAAGCCAGCTGTAGCAGCACTTCCCCGAGCGGACCGCTGTATCTTACTTATGCTGATTAATCTGATACTTGGTACAACTCGGGATATTAAAGAAGGATTCAGTCCTGTTGGGTACGATATGTAATTAAAGAGTATGCTTAATGGCCGGGTAAGCGCGGGGCTCAATCCCTAATCTCTACCGACCTCGTGTAGCAGCACTGAAATACCCAGATGTTAACTGCAATATGTATCCCGCGTACAACAGTCTCTCTCTGTGATACAGCCCCAAACCCTAGAGTCTAAATGGGAGAAAACAGTAAATGCGTATACGGAAGCAGCCTCATCCGTTTTAGGTTATCCCGACAAAACTAGAAAAGAATGGATATCAGATAGCACATGGAACACCATTCGTGAACGCCAATCCATCAAAGCAGAGTTAAACGCGGCCTCGGGTGCCGAGCGAAGCGCATTAGCGCGGAAGTATAGGGATCTGGACCGGAAAGTAGGCCGTTCAGCTAGGAACGACAAACGAGCATAGCTAAGCACAGCAAGCCGCTGATAGCAGACAATATAGCACAGTCTACCAACTCGCTCGTAAGCTCGCCAACAAGAAACACCACATCAACTTTTAAGGCAATAGATGGCTCTTTGATCCTTATGGAGGAACAACAATTAACCCGCTGGACAGAACATTTTAAGAATGTTTTGAATTGTACTTCGTCAGGCACGTCCATCAACCCACTTATGAACCCTAATAGGCTACTTAACATCAGCGTCGCTACTCCTTCATTAGATGAGATAAGGACAACAATTCGTTCACTGCAATCAGGTAAAGCAGTAGGCAATGACAATATCTACACAGAACTCCTCCAAGCCGACGTCGAGTTAACTACGCGAACATTGCATGCGATATATCAAGATATCTGGGAGTCTGAATTCATTCCATCGTCGTTAAAAGAAGGCTTAATAGTCAAACTCCCCAAAAAAGGGGATTTGAGCAATTGCAAAACTGGAGAGGAATTACCCTGCTTAACACCATAAACAAAGTGATCTCCTCTATAATACCTAGGCGCTTACAGAATGCGTTAGAGCCAATTTTGAGAAATGAGCAAGCAGGATTTCACCCAAACCGCTCTTGTACTGACCAAATTAACACCCTGCGTATAATCATTGAACAGTCAGTTGAGTATCGCTCTCCTCTGTATATCGTTTTTATAGATTTTAAACGCGCTTTTGATAGCGTAGGCCGAAACATGATGTGGCAGATTTTGTCTAGCTATGGTGTTCCGGAAAAAATCATTAACATCATTAAGGAGCTGTCCCGCGACTCAACATGCCGCGTCATTCATAACGGTCATCTTGGCTCACCTTTCAACATCTACTCGGGAGTCAAGCAAGGCTGCACCCTCTCACCATTGCTTTTGTTATTTGGGCAGTTGGATGTCAAAAAATGTGTGTGATGTGTGCTCTCGTGTAAACAAGGCGCGACACTCCTATAGTATGCTAAATAATATCTGGAACTCCTCGCAAATCTCCCGGAATCTAAAGCTAATGATCTTCAGATCTAACGTTCTATCAGTACTCTTGTATGGCTGCGAAACGTGGAAAGTCACAGAGTCAATTGCGACGCGCCTCCAAGTTTTCGTCAACAAGTGCTTAAGGAGGGTACTGAGAATAAGATGGCCGGACATTATCACCAATCAAGACTTGCGGAGAGTAACACAGCAGGAAGCAATCGCGATCACCAACAGACGACGAAAATGGAGCTGGATTAGCCACACTTTGAGAAAGCCAGCGGACGACGTTACGAAACTAGCGCTCGACTGGAATCCACAAGGAAGCCGTCGAGTTGGCCGTCTTAGCAAGACATGGAAAAGAACAATAGAAGAGGAAGCAAGATCCCACGGGACCGAGTGGCATCTCTTGAAACCTCAGGCGTTAACTCGAGTTCGTTGGCGGGCGTTTGTAGAAGCCCTATGCTCCCCCGCGGAGTAAAGGAAAGAAAGAAGATATGCTTGGCACAGCGTGGGCGTTGAGGAAAAGGAGAAGAAGAGAGGAGATGTCTATGAGCTTGTGTCTTGAATGCCTGTGGATCATAGTGATGTGGAAAAACAGAGCTTGGCAGAGCATTCCACATACGTGTTGTACGGCTGAAGAACGAATCCCTGAACTTAACTGTTCAGCAGCATTTTTGGCGACGGTAAATATGTGGTCATTCCAACGAAGCTTGTCGTTAACGCACATACCGAGAATCGCGAGATTTTCAGTTTCCTCGATGCAAGTACCATTCATGGTTAATGGCAGGGGATTTGGAATTCGCTTAGACGATAGGAAACAGCATTGGGGTTTGGGAGCGTTAAATTCTACTCGATTGTTTTCTCCCCATTTTATTATGCTCTCCAGATCAGAATTTGACGTGCTTAACATACGAAGTTGTTTGAGTTCCACATGAGAGGAGGAGGGGCGTTCCTCAAACTTATATGAGAAGCTGAGAGTGCTGTCGTCAGCGAAAGAGTGAATTGGATTAGAAGTCACAGATAAGAGATCAATAATAACAATGAGAAAGCGTGTCGGAGACAGAACAGAGCCCTGGGGAACGCCAGCAGTTATGTGGTGTATTTCAGACTTGAAACCGTCCAAAACAACTTAAATTGAGCGTTCCAAAAGATAGCTTCTAATCCAATGAATCAGTTTATCATCGACACCATAAGCACGCATTTTTTACAAAAGAGCTTGATGCCAAACTCTGTGAAATGCTTTGGAAATATCGAGTGGAACGGATTTGCAAAGACCGGTTCCACTGTTTTTTTTTTATATTTAAACTTATTGCCAAGGGAATACTCCCTGAATGACTTGCGCCACGGCAATAAGGTGGGCTAAGCCCTTTATTAAAATTAAGAAATAAATCGGAGAAATGTGATTTACAATATATCACATTCCTCACGTTTGTAGCCGGTTTCAAATTATTTTCTCGAAATTCTCCCCGATTCATTGAAAAAAGCAATACGGAAAAACGATCACGAAACTAAAACGACGCGAGTCCAAATGCTTTAATGAATGGATCATGGTCAAGGAAAACTACAAAAAACTTTGACCGAGAAAATATTAAAAAAAAAATAACAAAATTCTTGGAACCTCCATTGAAAAATTCGGTCTTGCAGGAACTAGCTGACTTATTTCTTGTATGCCATCAACTCGACAGTGAATTGTACCCGATTCGTTTGTAGTACCAGGCCTTACAAACGAAAAAGGCACGCAAAACTATCGAGCCAATAAGCTCCAACGCCAAACATTGCAAGGATGATCGAAAAAGCTAGACTCAAATGGAGCTCTTGAGTATTCTCTGCTGTTCCTCGTAGCTTGGCCAAGTTCTTTTGTTTGTGTTTCTTGTCGTCAAAAATTGCACCAAGCTTGAGGGGAAGAGTTGGTTTCAAATGAGGTGAGGTATACCATCAAATCACCAGTGGAGCGTTGCCCACGAAATCCGTACTGCCGGTCACTTCAAGATATTCCATAAGCTGAAAATTGATCAGCGTTTCCATGACCTTGCAAAGAATGGATGAAAGTACTATGTGTCGGTACGAAGAAGGAGACGACGGCTCACATTTTTTGGATATGGCCTGGACAAAGACTGTTTTCCAACTTCTCGGGAAGAGTCCAGAAGAATAGGATAGATGGAAAAGCTTACGCAATGGTAATGCCAGCTTAGAATAACACCTCTTCAGAACTAATGGGGAAATACCATCTGGCCCAGCGGATTTGTGAAAACGTTTAAAACTCTAGCAACTGCACGAGTACGAATGAAGATGTACGAATGAAGATCCCATAGAGTGTTCAATACTCGGGGGTGCAGGCTGCATCAATGCACAATCTGGAAGCTTTGTCTTTACAGTTGGAGTGTCATTATAAATGAGCATTGGAATGGACGACGAGGCTGAATTTTTGATTCTTTTCGCGAATGACCATCTGTAGGGTTTGCTTTGTAAAACCGAAAGCATACCTCTCTAATCATATAAGCCTCTTTACAGCTCGAGTCGTACCATCCATCATCCTTTGGTTTGATAGACTTATCCCTAAAAGTGATATACTTTCTCATACCAATAAAAAGGATGTTTGTGATTGCATCAGCGGCGGCATCCACGTTGCTATCGCGAAACAATAGCGACCAGTTAAATCTCCAAAAGAAGTTGTTAAGGCCGTCCCAATTGGCTTTCTCGTATTATCATACTGTTTTTTGGGAGTTTTTTTCTCTTACTGCGTGGTTTATTAACGAGAAATTAGCTGATCAAACACAATGGTTAGACATGCCGAGAGGCGATAATACTTTACGGAGTAATTATCAGGACGAGAGGTAAGGAACAAGTCAAGGGTGTTTGCGGAATGATTTGCAATGTCAGGTATTCTTGTAGGCTCATTTACAAGCTGAGTAAGGTGATTTAACTCAGCAGCCAACTCAACATCCCTTCCTATGGGTGTTGTCTGGCCAGAATGGCCAAGCCACCCAGAATTGTGTACATTGAAATCGCCCGCAATAACGATTTCAGTGTTATCATCATTTGTGACAATTCTTGCAATTGAGTCAGACAGTGCATCAAACTCGTGAAGAGTTGAAACTCTGTCTAAGTTGGGCCTTCTGTAAAGAAAGCAGTAGTGGATGGTGCGCCCCTGTACCATTACTTCTTCTTTCTTTCCTTTACTCCGCGGGGGAGCATAGGGCTTCTACAAACGCCCGCCAACGAACTCGATTTAACGCCTGAGGTTTCAAGAGACGCCATTCGGTCCCCTGGGATCTTGCTTCCTCTTCTATTGTCCTTTTCCATGTCTTGCTAGGACGGTCAACTCGGCGGAGTTGTGATGCGAGAGGCTAAGGACATGGCTGTCTATAATCGCGTCATCATCACCGTTTGTCACCAATGGCAAAAGCAAAAGAGGCAAAAGTTTGAACGCAACATCACTACGGACATAAATTGCGAGCCCGCGTCGTGGGAAAAATAATGGCGCTTAGTGCCAGAATTGCTGGACTGTGGACATTTACATAAGCAAATAAAGCGGCAAAATTCGTTCTCAGCCCACGTATATTGCTCTGCCTCTCCACTCTGAAGCTACACATCACTACAAAAAACCAACACACAAAACACAGCTTACCGCTTCTTTTAACCGAATTGAGAAGAGTGTGTCTCAAAATGGAGAAACAAACACTCACAATCCGTTATTCTTATAGCTAAAGAATTAGATCATGAAAAACATACGACAGTTAAGTTTCACTAAATTCTTTAGCTGCACTGTTGATGATAAGGAGCACGGACACACACACTGCACTTTGCACTTGTTGTTTCGCCGATCACGCGAACCGTTGATTGATTTGCGCAAACACACAACACGACACAGTTGTTTAGTTTTTTTAAATCGCGTGTGCTGGAGAGCAGCACGACCGTGTACAGCGGCGTTTGGGAGAGAACAGTAAATATGTGCTTATGTGTTTGAAGTTTTATGTGTCCAGAAGCTTCTGATGAACCCACTGAAATGAGAGCACCAATCAATGCCATCGCTTTTTCGTAATCGGTCCCCAACGCATGGCGCCGAAAAATATATACATACGTACATACACGCGTAGTTGCCATATAAATTTTCAACCGTAGTTTCATGAAGAACCATTTAGGGGAAAAAAACAATATCAACGTAGCAATATATATATTGATATATATATAAGTTACTCAAGTGAGTCAATGGCGCAAGAGGAGAACCATGAACTAGAAATCACTAGTTACCGAGTTCATACCCCAGCATTGACTCGGACTTTTTTTAAACTACAAAATTATATATCGCCTGTGGTAAAATACCCACTCGGCAATGTAAAGGAAAAGACTTGAATTTAATATAAACAATTAAGAAAAAGGTTATATTTACATAAATATCACCGCCAAGTAAACATTAGAAATAATCAGCCAATGTTTATTAGAAATTACTTTTTGGTTTCGAATAGCCATATAATTCTCAACAAGCCTTTATTTTTAGTTAAAGACATAGGGACCGAAAATTAAATACAACAGAGAGAAAATTCCAAATACCTGTATCGGTATAAGTCTCTCCGGGTTCTATACGAACATGTTTTTGAAAAGGGAACGGTAGTAGTCTACTGAACCAAGATATATGTAAGGAAGATAAATTCCAAGTACCACTATCGGTATAAGTCTCTCCGGGTTCTATACGAACATGTTTTTAAAAAGGGAACGGTAGTCATCTACTGAACCAATATATATATAGGAGAGAGAAAATTCCAAATACCAACTTCGGTATAAGTCTCTCTCGGTTCTAAACGAACATAATTTTGAAAAGGGAGAGAAATTCCAAGTACCTACGTATACTTGGGTTCGTCTCTCCGGGTTCTACACGAACATATTTTGAAGCGGGAACAGTAGTCGTCTATATATATATATATATTCAAAACAGCTTTTGTAGTGTTTTAGAAAGGGATTGGTAGATTCAATAGCCTTTTCTTGCTAACATACTGAAACAAGGCTGAAACTCGACAGGCAATACGAGCAGTGCGAACGGTGACGGTATTTTCTGCCGAAACTCCTATGGGCTAGTAAGGAATTGGTAGATTCAATCGCCTTTCCTTACTTGCACTATATACTATAGCCAGCCAGAGGTACGATTTTATTATAGGGTATTGGATGCGCAAACACCCTTGCGTAGGAACACCCGTATACAAGTAGGTACCAGAAACCTGTAAACTAGTATTAGTACCGAGAAAATAAGAAAACAAAAAACAGAAACAATAAAACTAAACAAATACCTGAAACAACCGAGTTATTATTTAAGCAACAAAAACACAATTTGCAACACCGAAGCAAAGGAGAAGATCCCATAGATCGAGCATACATCTTTACAAATTTGGCGCCCGAGCAGGGACCGTTACAAATTTGGCGCCCGAACAGGGACGACTAGAATAGTATAAAAATATATACATACGTACATACACGCGTAGTTGCCATATAAATTTTCAACCGTAGTTTCATGAAGAACCATTTAGGAGAAAAAAACAATATCAACGTAGCAATATATATATTGATATATATATAAGTTACTCAAGTGAGTCAATGGCGCAAGAGGAGAACCATGAACTAGAAATCACTAGTTACCGAGTTCATACCCCAGCATTGACTCGGAATTTTTTTAAACTACAAAATTATATATCGCCTGTGGTAAAATACCCACTCGGCAATGTAAAGGAAAAGACTTGAATTTAATATAAACAATTAAGAAAAAGGTTATATTTACATAAATATCACCGCCAAGTAAACATTAGAAATAATCAGCCAATGTTTATTAGAAATTACTTTTTGGTTTCGAATAGCCATATAATTCTCAACAAGCCTTTATTTTTAGTTAAAGACATAGGGACCGAAAATTAAATACAACAGAGAGAAAATTCCAAATACCTGTATCGGTATAAGTCTCTCCGGGTTCTATACGAACATGTTTTTGAAAAGGGAACGGTAGTAGTCTACTGAACCAAGATATATGTAAGGAAGATAAATTCCAAGTACCACTATCGGTATAAGTCTCTCCGGGTTCTATACGAACTTGTTTTTAAAAAGGGAACGGTAGTCATCTACTGAACCAATATATATATAGGAGAGAGAAAATTCCAAATACCAACTTCGGTATAAGTCTCTCTCGGTTCTAAACGAACATAATTTTGAAAAGGGAGAGAAATTCCAAGTACCTACGTATACTTGGGTTCGTCTCTCCGGGTTCTACACGAACATATTTTGAAGCGGGAACAGTAGTCGTCTATATATATATATATATTCAAAACAGCTTTTGTAGTGTTTTAGAAAGGGATTGGTAGATTCAATAGCCTTTTCTTGCTAACATACTGAAACAAGGCTGAAACTCGACAGGCAATACGAGCAGTGCGAACGGTGACGGTATTTTCTGCCGAAACTCCTATGGGCTAGTAAGGAATTGGTAGATTCAATCGCCTTTCCTTACTTGCACTATATACTATAGCCAGCCAGAGGTACGATTTTATTATAGGGTATTGGATGCGCAAACACCCTTGCGTAGGAACACCCGTATACAAGTAGGTACCAGAAACCTGTAAACTAGTATTAGTACCGAGAAAATAAGAAAACAAAAAACAGAAACAATAAAACTAAACAAATACCTGAAACAACCGAGTTATTATTTAAGCAACAAAAACACAATTTGCAACACCGAAGCAAAGGAGAAGATCCCATAGATCGAGCATACATCTTTACAAATTTGGCGCCCGAGCAGGGACCGTTACAAATTTGGCGCCCGAACAGGGACGACTAGAATAGTATAAAAATATATACATACGTTCATACACGCGTAGTTGCCATATAAATTTTCAACCGTAGTTTCATGAAGAACCATTTAGGGGAAAAAAACAATATCAACGTAGCAATATATATATTGATATATATATAAGTTACTCAAGTGAGTCAATGGCGCAAGAGGAGAACCATGAACTAGAAATCACTAGTTACCGAGTTCATACCCCAGCATTGACTCGGACTTTTTTTAAACTACAAAATTATATATCGCCTGTGGTAAAATACCCACTCGGCAATGTAAAGGAAAAGACTTGAATTTAATATAAACAATTAAGAAAAAGGTTATATTTACATAAATATCACCGCCAAGTAAACATTAGAAATAATCAGCCAATGTTTATTAGAAATTACTTTTTGGTTTCGAATAGCCATATAATTCTCAACAAGCCTTTATTTTTAGTTAAAGACATAGGGACCGAAAATTAAATACAACAGAGAGAAAATTCCAAATACCTGTATCGGTATAAGTCTCTCCGGGTTCTATACGAACATGTTTTTGAAAAGGGAACGGTAGTAGTCTACTGAACCAAGATATATGTAAGGAAGATAAATTCCAAGTACCACTATCGGTATAAGTCTCTCCGGGTTCTATACGAACTTGTTTTTAAAAAGGGAACGGTAGTCATCTACTGAACCAATATATATATAGGAGAGAGAAAATTCCAAATACCAACTTCGGTATAAGTCTCTCTCGGTTCTAAACGAACATAATTTTGAAAAGGGAGAGAAATTCCAAGTACCTACGTATACTTGGGTTCGTCTCTCCGGGTTCTACACGAACATATTTTGAAGCGGGAACAGTAGTCGTCTATATATATATATATATTCAAAACAGCTTTTGTAGTGTTTTAGAAAGGGATTGGTAGATTCAATAGCCTTTTCTTGCTAACATACTGAAACAAGGCTGAAACTCGACAGGCAATACGAGCAGTGCGAACGGTGACGGTATTTTCTGCCGAAACTCCTATGGGCTAGTAAGGAATTGGTAGATTCAATCGCCTTTCCTTACTTGCACTATATACTATAGCCAGCCAGAGGTACGATTTTATTATAGGGTATTGGATGCGCAAACACCCTTGCGTAGGAACACCCGTATACAAGTAGGTACCAGAAACCTGTAAACTAGTATTAGTACCGAGAAAATAAGAAAACAAAAAACAGAAACAATAAAACTAAACAAATACCTGAAACAACCGAGTTATTATTTAAGCAACAAAAACACAATTTGCAACACCGAAGCAAAGGAGAAGATCCCATAGATCGAGCATACATCTTTACAAATTTGGCGCCCGAGCAGGGACCGTTACAAATTTGGCGCCCGAACAGGGACGACTAGAATAGTCGTACCACCGACCAGAGAAAAAAAATATAATAATTATATAAGACCAACTTTAATACTTTAATATAAGTAGACGACAAGAATGGTCACACCACCAGAAATATATTATTATATAGAACCAGCTTTAATATAAGTAGACGATTAGAACAGTCAGACCACCAGAAAAATTATTAGATTATAACCAGCCTTATTATAAGTAAACGACTAGAATAGTCGCAGCAAAAAAAAAATCCGCTTTATTAGTATTACAAATAACCTGCGAAAGAGACATCTACCGGGCCAAATACCAAAGGGAAATTTTGCTAATATTGGTGAAAGCGTCACCACTGACATAGTCTAGGCACCAACCGGGGAGTGTCCAAATTCAGACCCGAGCAACAAACCTCCTTCTTGGCAATCGCAACCACAGACACTGGACTGAGTGCCTCTGGGGTGTACTCTTTACGAAAAGAATAGTTGATCAGCGAACTGGAACGTTGTGGCATAGACCAGACAGGAACCGTTTCTTTTTATCTTCACGGCTCTACTCGCAACTACTGGACCGCATTCGAAATCAAACACAGAGTAGTACAGAAAAAGGGAAGGATTTCATCACCACAATTCAGGCCCTGATGAGATGGCATAATTCCCTCATGACCGACAAGAAGCTGCAGCGAATTTACGACAACCTGCGCCCCGAATACCGGCACTACATTAAACGCCGAGAGTTCACAACCTTGTCAGAACTCACCGCCCTCATCGAGGACTTCGAGTGCCTGATGATCGAACAACATTCGTCACGGCCTACGCAAATACCAAATCGGCAAATACCACTACGCCCTACTGCACCACCGTTTCGTCACATAGCACCACCGTTTCGACCAGCCCTTGTACCACCCACACACTATAGTCCACCAGCACCCCAGCAGGTGCCCGTTCCATACCAGACGAAAATCCAGTCAGCTCGACCAGTCTTCGCACCAATCGTGGCCAACGATGTAACATAACCGCATCATATCAGTAATGTCACATACCCAATCGTGCCCAACGATGTAGATATCCGCAACACACCAGTAATGTCACACACACATAATCGTGGCCAACGATGTAACATATCCGCAGCATACCAGCCAGGTCAACGAAACAGGAACGACAACTGTTCTGTTCATACTGCGGCGCAAAAGGTATACAAAACCGCAACTGTCAATGTAAGCCGGGAAACGCCAGCGGGCCGTCCAATCTCATGAGGCATTAGACGCCCGAGACCCAACTATCCTCAGTCACGCCTCATACATGTTACCAATCGAATGTTATAATAACCAGTACAATGCCGTCATCGATACTGGGGCAGGGAAATAATGCATCGGAAAAATGATACAGCAGGTATAACCAACCAAGTACCAGTCAGACCGATAGCTATGACTTTCGCCTTAGCCGACAAATCCACAGTCACCGCTCGTCAAGCATATATGATACAACTAAAATGGGAAGGCCAAACGTACACCCAAGAGTTTATCTTCATACCAGAACTCATGGACAAGTTCCTAATAGGAACCGACTTCCTATCGAAACTTGGTTTCACCATTAACCAAGGGAAAAATACGATAATAGCACGAACCGAATCTAGCCAACAAGTAATCCAAAGTCTTCTGACCGAAAGGCGGCAGTTGGACAAATTCTTGGCAACCGAATTGCCACAGTTTGAAAATGTCAAAGGGCCCACCAGTATTACCGAACATGAGATCCGACTCCAACACCAGCCGCCGTTCAAACAGCGGTACATGCCAACCCCGCAATGCAAGCGATTATTAATGAATAGATCGACCAATTACTGGCAGAGGAAAAAAATCGAATCATCCAACTGCACATATAGCTCGCCCATCGTGTTGGTAAAGAAGAAGCAAGGTACTTGGAGGCTAAGCGTTGACTATCGACAGCTGAACGAAATCTCAATCAAATATGCATACCCGCTGCCACAGATTAACCACATACTGGATAAGCTCAAAGGAGCCAAATACATTTCTACGATCGACCCTAAGCAAGGATACTGGCAGATACTGCTGAAGGCAATAAGTCGACCATATACCGCGTTCACCGTTCCTGGAAGATGTCTCTACCAGTGGAAAGTCATGCCGTTTGGATAACACTCAGCCTCTGCTACTTTTCAACGACTGCTGGACAGAACTATCAGTCTGGAACTGGAACCATACGCCTTCGCCTACTTCGATGACATAATCGTCATCGGAAGTACCTTCTCCGAGCATATGGCTGCCCTGACCGAGGTATTCTAACGCCTGAAGATGGCAAAACTTAAGATCAATGCTGAGAAATGTGAGTTCGGTAAGGCAGAAATGCGATGTCTTGGACATATGGTCAATCAGAGTGGTATTCACATGGACCCCGACAAAATCGAAGCAGTTAAATCGCTGTTACCCCCCCCCCCTCCCCCCGAAACATAAAAGAACTTCGTCGCATAATTGCAATCGCATCATGGCCTCGTCCCAAATTTTTCGACCATTACTAGTCTAACCAGACTATTAAAAAAGTGCCAGAAGTGGTCGTGGGGAGAAGCCCAAAAGGAAGCATTCGAAATGCTGAAAACAAAATTAACCGAGGCACCAGTTCTTGCCCGTCCCGATTTTACCAGACAGTTCGTCCTCCAAGCGGACGCTAGCGCCGATGGACTTGGAGCGGTACTCTGGCAGATAATAAACAACCAGGAGCTAGTGATCGCATACGCTAGTCGAACGCTCGCCGACGCTGAGCGAAACTACTCAGTCACTGAAAGAGAGTGTTTGGCGGTAGTGTGGGGTATACGGAAAATGAGACCATACCTAGAAGGGTATCATTTCCTCGTACAGACTGATCACCAATCGCTGAGATGGCTACACAGCATCGATAACCCATATGGACGACTGGCGCGCTGGGCCATAGAGGCCATGACTTTGAGATTCGTTACCGAAAGTGATCATCCAATACTGTGGCAGACGTCCTGTCCAGACACCCAACCGAGGAACCCCAAATAAAATTATTATTACCTGTTACCGAAACCTGTTCGTGGTATGACTCCAAGATCCGGGCAGTACCGACAACCGTACGCAATACAGAAGCAAGCAGTTCCAAAATCTTCTCGCGCAGCTCCAAATAAAGCAAAGGTTTACGCCACCATACACGCCGCAAGCCAACCCAACGAAAAGGATGAACCGCGTCATCAAATCCGTGATCTCGCAAATGGGATGAGCGTTTAACAGAGCTAATGTTAGCTATAAACACTAGTCATAATGAAGTAATAGGCTATTCAGCGGCATATATCAATTTTGGCCGCGAATTGCGCTTACCGTCCACACCAGACATACCACTAAATTCCGAGCCTGACACTGCAGAACGCGTAACCAGGCTACATGAGATACTCGCCTTAGTCCGGCTGAATCTGAAAATCCACCGCTGACGAGCAACGAATTAAACCTGCTCTGTCATGTCGCACCAAGGGATTCAGGAAGCGCCGCAAGCCCCCTACCCATATGTTCACAACGCCCTATCACTGTCGAGCGCCCCACGACATCCAGGGCCACAACAAAGTACACCGAGGCAACCAATGAAAACAATCGCCCGGAGCTCCACCAAACCACGGGACCCACCAACCTACCCATAAAACCTGTCCCCGACACAACCCGAACCAAATCTCCAATCCATATCCAATCACTAACCATACTTCCCGTCAACACATCCCAACCTACAGATAACGCAATACTAATACTAACCCTAGCACCGACAAACCCAATGGAATCCCAGGATGATGAAATGCTCCTGACAGCTTTCGAGATCGTGGCCCAGAGCGAGCAATTTGACCATCATGCTCTCGAAGGAGTAAGGATGGCGCCGCCAAGACCATACCATAAGAAGAAGGGACGTCCGCGACGATTCAGGCTGACCGGTCCCCTAGGAGATCTATACGGCAAGCAGGTTGCAGACGACATAGCGCTAATAAAAACAGAGGCATATCAAGACATCACCACTCTGCGGAACCAGGCACACATAAAATGAAAAAAAAGAAGAAAAGGAAAATATATGACACCAGGAAGAAAAAAATAATAAAATTAATAAACAAAAAAAAAATTCTCATCTAAATTCTCTAATCGCAGAAATTGATATGGGAGCCCCTCGATCCTGGGTCATTTTTTTTTATTGTAGGAGAAAATCATCGAAGGAGACATTTGACATCAGGTGTTAAAATTGAAAATGCTCAGATCATTTTATTCTGAGCACTTAGAGCACGCTCATACTATGAGCAAATAAGAAACACGAGCATTTTTCTTGAGAACTCTTTGACTGCTCTGAACTAATTTATGAAAACGCGAAATGACAGAATATTGTGAAAACTTGTTTGTTTAGTGACGTCAAGAAGTATGCAAGTATGCTTACACACAGTGGTTTGTTCATTCAAGCGAACGAACTTGTTGCTGATCTAGCAGTTGACCTGGAATCAGTTCGTTGGTTTGGGGTAACGAACTGTATTGACTATTCAGCATATTCGCACATTTTAATTTCTATTTGGGGTAATGAACTATATTGAAGATTCAGCACTTTTGCACATTTTAATTTGTACTTAGGACAACGAACTGCATTCACGACACAGCATATTTATTATTATATTCTTTATTATTGTTTACGTTTAGTTTGTTGTTTATTAATTGTAAGTTATGTTACGTTATGTATTTTTAATATTGTATATAATAAGCGATAAAAACAATAAAATTGTGATTGTTAATTACACCACGGAAGAAGACACTTGTTTTTATTTTAAGAATTATCCACTTCGAGTTTAACAAGTTCAAGTGCTTGTTATACAATCAATCTTTATCAAGTTTATGTGCTTGATAATATCTTAACATCCTCGTGGAACAATTGCAGGCAAACGAGTCTGTAACATTTTGGTGACCCCGACGTGATCGTCACATTCAGTCACATTTTGGTGACTTCTATTTTCGTAAAGCGTGGTCCAGGGCTATACACTGGTGCTAATTTTAAATTCGTAATATTTGAAAATACTTTGGCGTGTACCGGAGCCATATACTGGTACCATCATAATTACGCGAAAATTTTGATCCCGACAACGGCACAATTTTTACAATCTATCATCTGTAAAACTTCACTATCGGAAGATTAAACGTATACATTCATCATGGCTACATTTGAAGAATTCGTCGTGGAACAATTGGCCAAGAAATCCAGAGAGTCACAGCCAATTTTAAAAAGGACGCCTCGGATAGAAAAAAAGGTTCTATTTTGAGGAGCGATTGCACCGGCTGTAAGATAATTTGGGGAAATTTGCAAAAACAGACAGAAAACTAAAGCTGCTTTCGAATGTTCATACTGATCACGATTATTTCACAAAGGAATACTATTCGGAAATATCAACACTTTGTGAAATATACAAGAAACGGTTCGAAGAGGCAATGGCGAACCTTGAAGATGCGAGTAGTAGTGAAGGTGCTACTGGCGGTGAGAGAGGAATGGACCCAGCGCAACCAGCGCTATCAAAAATAGATCCAATAACGACATCGGCGGAGGATCTATCACGAGTTATTAATACGATCAGAAGACAAAGGGCCGTATTAGAATCGTTGCGAAGAATGATCCAGGGATTATCTTTGAGCGAAGATCAACCCCCAAAGTATCATGAGATAAAATTTAAAACGATTGATCAACTGTGGCAGCAGGTTGAGTCCCTTAACTATTCCATTTGGGAATTAGAGGAAGACCCAATGAAGTTCGGCTACAACCACACAGAATATGTCGAAATGGAATGTTTGGTCCAAGAGAAATTGGTGACAATGGCAACCAAGATGCAATCACAGGCTAGAGGAGGAGTTTCGGAAGAGAATAGTACAGCTGAGCCGAACTCACTGAACCTACCAAAGGTCACCATTCCGAAATTCGATGGTGACTACCTAAAGTGGAGACAATTTTTCGATCTATTCTCTCAAATAATCGACAAGCAACAGATACCCAAGGTTCAAAAAAATGTGGGATCTAAAAACGCATCTCAGCGGAGAAGCAGAACATTTGATCCGGCACCTATCGTTATCAGAAGATAACTACACAACCGCTTGGTCCACCCTGCAGGATCGATATAACAACGTTCGAGTTCTGACATCAACACTTATACAAAAAATACTTGGGCAACCCAACCAAACACAAGCTCAACCATCAGCGGCTGCTATCAAGGCTCTACACGATACCACTCATGAGTGCCTGCTAGCGTTAGGTAATCTAGGCATTAATACCTCAACGTGGGACCCCATTTTACTACACTTGCTAGTTAACAAACTAGACCGGAGTTCCAGAGGCCTCTATGAACAATCGCTTAAAAGACCTAAAGAACTCCAGACAGTGAAGGAATTTTTGACTTTTCTGGAAAACCAATTTCAATCGCTAGAGGCTATCGGACACAAGAAAAAAGATGGATATCCACGAACTTGTACAACAGCAGCATTGGAGCAACGGCTCAAAAATATCTGTAAATCTTGTGGAAAAGGAACTCATCCCTTGTATGCCTGCAATAAATTTTTGCAACTAAAACCTGCTGCTCGGATACAATTGGTACAAAAGGGCAAGTTATGTCTGAATTGCTTAAGAGCTGGTCATGTTGATAAGAACTGCGTCTCGCGGAACTGTATGAAGTGCGACAAAAAACACAACACACTACTTTATCTCGGAAGCAATAAAGATTCATGTACCGATAGCAATCTCATGAGCCAAGAGCCGAAGACGAATTCATCGGTAACGTAAGCAGCATCCAAGGAGCGAGAAAGACAACAATACGCACAGCCATGATACGCATAGTGGCTAACAATGGGCAGGTGATGGAATGTAGAGCTATTTTGGATTCTGGCTCTCAAGTTAATTTGATTACCGAACGATTGGTGAAGAGATTAGGACTTCGCACAAGGACAGCATCAATCAGTATTCAAGGCATTGGCAACGAAAAAAGAGAATCCCATCACCGCATTAATGCTAGCATTCAGTCAAGAATTAATGGCTTTAGTGCTTGATTGGAAGCATTTGTTTTGCCGCACATCATTACACCACAGCCTTCTCAATTTTTAAACATTTCATCATGGGGAATACCAAACAACATTCCAATTGCCGACCCAGCATTCCATCGCCCAGACAAGATTGACATCCTACTTGGTGCCGAATTCTATCATCAATTGCTTTCCATTGGGCAGATACGCCTACAATACCATCTTTGGTTGGGTATTGGCTGGAAGGGTAGGCGAAGAACAACTTATAACAGCAGCATGTGGAATTTCCACTTAGAACGACAATGATCTACACCAAATGGTCGAACGTTTATGGAGCCTCGCTTAGGTACAACCAGTACGAACTCATTTATCCAGGAATGAAGAGTTGTGTGAAGCACACTTTGCACAAACCACTCGAATGGGTAGTGACGGGAGCTTTATTGTAAGACTGCCATTCTGTAAAGACACAAGTAGACTTGGCGAATCTCAAGAAATTGCATTGAACAGGTTCCTAGACTTAGAGAGGAGACTATCCCGAAATCCGGAGATGAAGACTCAATACATACAATTCATGGACGAATATGAATCATTAGGTCACATGGCAAAAATCAATATCGGTGACATTATATCGCCACATTACATCATTCCTCACCATTGCGTTTTGAAGGCTGACAGCAGCTCTACCAAGCTTCGAGTCGTGTTTGATGCATCATCAAAGACAACATCAGAACTGGCCCTAAACGATATAATGCCCAAAAGTGCAGGGTGAACTATTTTCACTTTTACTTCGATTTCGATTGCCTAGGTTTGTCTTTTGCACTGACATACAAAAAATGTACCGGCAAATACTTATGCATCAAGATGATAAAAGATACCAAACCATTATCTGAAGAAAGAGTGAAAACGAGCCTTTACAGTACTATGAACTCAACACCGTAACATATGGTACAAGAGCGGCACCTTATCTAGCAACAAAGTGCCTACAACAACTAGCTAAAGAAACCTCCGATACACTTTTACTGGGATCTCAATTTCTCCAAAATGATTTTTATGTAACTAGATGACTGTCTAACTGGGACTGACATCCTATCAAACGCTTTCGAAACGAAGAATCAACTCACGCACATATTAGAGGGTGCAGGATTCAAATTACGGAAGTAGTGTGCCAATCATCCACAACTGCTTGAAGGGATTGCAACGGAGGATCAAGAAATCAACCTTGAACTGGAAGACGAAGACAACGCATCAATCAAGGCGCTTGGCCTCACATGGCATCCGAAGACAGACAATTTTCGTGTGAAAACTCAATTGAACACTACCAACCGGGTCACAAAACGAATTGTCACCTCGGATCTTGCGAAACTATTCGATCCCTTGGGCGTGATGGGTCCAGTAGTTGTTACTGCAAAAATATTTGTTTAAGAGCTATGGAGATTAAAATTAGAATGGGACGAAGCATTACCATTTCGAATCATTTCGAAACAACCTTAAGGAGTTAAATGATTTTCAATTTCTATGACATATGTTTGGCAGTAACGTGGCAACAGTCATACAAATCCATGCGTTTGCCGATGCTCCCGTAAAAGCATATGGACCAGTGATATACCTACGAGCAAAACTGAAAGATGGAAGAACGATAGAGGGATTGTTATGTTCAAAATCACGAGTCGCTCCATTAAAGAAACAAACCTTACCACGACTAGAACTATGCGCTGCAGTTCTAGCGGCCCAACTCAATGCAAGAATCAAGGATGACCTGAAATTTAAAACCGTACCGACATTTTTATGGACAGACTCAGAGATTGTCCTGGCCTGGATTAATTCTTCTTCATCGTCGTTCCAAACATTCGTGGCCAACAGAATCGCTACTATTCAGGAACGTTCACTTCCCGACCAATGGCGTCATGTGGCATCCAAGCACAATCCTGCCGACGTACTATCAAGAGGATTACAACCAGCAAAATCACCACCATGCACGCTGTGGTTTTACGGACCCATGTTTCTACATGGAAAGGAGGACTTATGGCCACGAAAATACGTTAAGGGGCTGGCCATCCTTGAAGACACAGAGAGAAAACGAAATTTGCCAATTGTAGCAACAGCAACCAATACTGAGCATCAAGAATTAATATACAAAATCAACCACCGGAATTCATTTGCAGTACTTCAGAGAATTGTTGGATACTTACTACGCTTCATCAAACACGCGAATTCTCCGAAACATCAACGACAAGACGAGATTACCTTGACTCCCCAGGAACTAAATGATTCATTAGTTGTCATAACCCGAGCAATACAAGCATGCGACTTTAAGCAAGAAATTCATGATCTAAAAACTTATAAAGAACTAAAACGAACAAATCACCTTTCAAGTCTTGCCCCATTTTTAGACGATAAGGGAGTTAGACGATTGGAGTCATCAGCACTATCATATGACGCAAAACATCCAATGCTTCTCCCGTACAACGATCCATTGGCAAAACTTTTATTGAAAGGGTTTCATGAAAGGAATATGCACTGCGGACCTCAGACACTTTTGGCTCATGCTAGGCAACGATGGTGGCCTATCAAAGGAAAAATAATGGCCCGCTCAATAGTACAACATTGCATAAGGTGCAGTAGAGCTGAGCCCCTATTGCTCAAACAAGTAATGGGCAATCTTCCTTAACCTAGAATTACACCTGCAAGACCTTTCATCAACTCAGGAGTCGATTATTGTGGTCCATTTTGGATCCATTATAAAATTCGCGGGAAAAGGCCTCATAAGGCATACGTACCACTATTCTGCTGTTTCACCACCAAGGCTGTACACTTGGAACTTGTCAGCGACCTAACCACTGGAGCGTTTCTTGGAACATTGAGGAGATTTATTGGCTGCAGGGGACACTGTCAAACCCTTTACTGCGACAACGCAACAAACTTCGTGGGAGCAAACAATCAGCTGGCAGATTTAAAAACAACACTTTATTCGGAAACCGCACGGAAAACAATCATCAAGGAATGCAGTGACAGGGCGATTCAATTCAGCTTTATTCCACCGAGGGCACCCCATTTTGGTGGTCTTTGGGAGGCAGCCGTAAAATCGGCAAAACACCTGCTCATAAGAAGCGTATCGACAGCATTGCTGACTTACGAAGAACTTGAGACAGTGCTAGTTGGAATAGAGGCCATCTTAAATTCAAGACCTCTCACACCGATGTCCAGTGACCCGAACGACATCACCACTCTAACTCCGGGACACTTTCTGATTGGAGAGCCACTGACGGCTCAAATTGATGCCAACGCAGCATCTACAAAACAAACTCTATTGACAAGATGGAACCTAGTCTCTCATCTCAAATATGAGTTCTGGAAGCGATGGTCACAGGAATATCTGAGTGAACTGCAATATCGTCATAAGTGGAAGGAGTGTTCCAAGAACATCAAAGTGGGAGAAATGGTCATCATTAAAGAAGACGATGTTCCACCCTTGCAATGGCCACTTGGACGAATTGTCAACACTTATGAGGGCGAAGATGGATCTGTACGCGTTGTGGACGTCAAAAGTGCGACAGGAGTTTGGAAACGTCCAATCCACAGATTGGCACCGCTACCAGTTGAAGACAACGACGAACACCCTGAGTTCCACTTAAAGCCGCAGGTTTCGGAGGATTCTGCAACAACGGAACCAACAGCAATACCCACAAAACGACGAAAGACATCGAGTGGCATCAACCTCACATCCTTGCTAGCCATCATGTTAATATTACCGATTGTGTGTGCAGACAAGATCCAGATTACGAAATTCAATTCAAGCCTTGAAATTCACTTCGAAGGAGTTGGGTCAGTAAATAGAGCAACAAGTGAATGGGACTTTATTATCTATTACCAACTGGACCCAATAAGATCAGAATTTAGTGCCCTCTCAAATGGAACAAAACGATTGGAGCAGTTATGTCAAAAATTGCGGGAAAAAGACTTATGCCTCGATACACTCAACCAGTTTCACCACATCATAGACGAGCTACAATCCGAAGAAATCTTGCTATCAGCCAGACGAATCAGCCGGTGAATCTGCGGAGGAAACATTGCCAATTCGCTGTTTGGAGTTTTGGATTCGGAGTATGCAAAACAGATGTCGACCACGATAGATCAAGTAAAGAATAACGAAAATCATTTGCTTGACCTACTGCGCAACCAAACATCCATAATTGACTCAACCATAAATTTACTAAGAAAAGACGAGACAGCAACAAGTAAAAAATTCGATGCAATTGATAAACACTTGAATGAAATCACATTAAGAGTTCGGGAAAATTGCGAGGATGAGTTCCAGTTAAAGATATTCCAGGCGTTCCTATCAGTTGCCTCTCAACTAATCCTCATGATAGTGAACTTACAAAGGATGCAGACTGCGCTATTAGATGTACTCTCTGAAACTTATCAAGGTTTAGAATTGATGAAGATAACTTGCTGCAGTTGTACAAACTTATGACGGTTAAGGGTGGAATCGCCAAAAATCATGTCGTTTTTAGAATTACGCTCCCACTGGCAGATCAGGAGCAGTACGATCTATTCCGAATGATAGCCATTCCAAGTCTCATCAACAACACCAACGAAACTCAATCAACCTGTAAGTTCGAACGGACTGAGAGTAAGTCGACGTGGATTCAAATGGATCACAAAAACCAATGGATATACGCCACGATGGCTCCAACTTGGCTTTCAGCAGTTTGCGATAGAGAATCTTCACAGTTTGTATTAGAGGGTTCGGGAATGGTACCACTTCAACCCGAATGTATTCTAAGACACAATTTCATCACAATCCATGGGCATCAAGCGTTACCCAGCACCATAAGAATATCATACACAAGTTTTACAACGCTGTCAGAAGTCGCAGTAATTACGCAACTCAAGCCACTACTCAAGGTTTCAACGCCAGTAGCTACAAAAATCAACTCAAAAAACTTATGGACCTTCATGATATGATTGCACAGCAGAAGGTGTTTGAGCTGCCTCATAAGCTTCAAGCACACACTTATCACCATCTGACCATTGGATACCTGGCGCTAACATTTTCCATCTCACTAATCATCTACGTCACCTGGAAACACCTAGCACTCAAACCTACACCGAAACCTCAGCCGAAGCCTCGACCCCAGGTGGAAGAATCAGACTTCATGGTTACGATTAATAAATAGTTAAATTATTATTTAACGGGGGGAGAATGTTTAGTGACGTCAAGAAATATGCAAGTATGCTGACACACAGCGGTTCGTTCATTCAAGCCAACGAATTTGTTGCTTATCTAGCAGTTGACCTGGAATCAGTTCGTTGGTTTGGGGTAACGAACTGTATTGACGATTCAGCATATTCGCACATTTTAATTTCTATTTGGGGTAATGAACTATATTGAAGATTCAGCACTTTTGCACATTTTAATTTCTACTTAGGACAACGAACTGCATTCACGACGCAGCATATTTATTACTATATTCTTTATTATTGTTTACGTTTAGTTTGTTGTTTATTAATTGTAAGTGGCCTACGTTATGTATTTTTAATATTTTTCTCTGATTCAGCAATTACGCAAAATACAGCGTTAGCAAACTAACTTGCTTAGATGCAAATTTATTGCTCCTAAGAAGCTGATCAGAAGGTTTTCGACCTCCACTTTCTTCTGAATACCTACTGTTATGCTAAAAAATAGTCTTAATGATTTCTCAAAAAAAAATTAGCAAAATTTTCTCTGGTTTTTCGAAAAAATTGAAGCAGGGTTTTCTCTGATTTTTCAAAAAAAATTTAGCAAACTTTTCTTTGATTTATTGAAAAAGCTTAGCAAATTTTTCTTTGATTAAGCAATTACGCAAAATACAGCGTTAGCAAACTAATTTGCTTAGATGCAAATTTATTGCTCCTAAGAAGCTGATCAGAAGGTTTTCGACCTCCACTTTCTTCTGAATACCTACTGTTTTGCTAAAAAATAGTCTTAATGATTTCTCAAAAAAAAATTAGCAAAATTTTCTCTGGTTTTTCGAAAAAATTTAAGCAAAGTTTTCTCTGATTTTTCGAAAAAAATTTAGCAAACTTTTCTTTGATTTTTTGAAAAATCTTAGCAAATTTTTCTCTGATTCAGCAATTACGCAAAATACAGCGTTAGCAAACTAATTTGTTTAGTTGCAAATTTATTGCTCCTAAGAAGCTGATCAGAAGGTTTTCGACCTCCACTTTCTTCGGAATACCTACTGTTTTGCTAAAAAATAGTCTTAATGATTTCTCAAAAAAAAATTAGCAAAATTTTCTCTGATTTTTCGAAAAAATTTAAGCAAAGTTTTCTCTGATTTTTCGAAAAAAATTTAGCAAACTTTTCTTTGATTTTTTGAAAAATCTTAGCAAATTTTTCTCTGATTCAGCAATTACGCAAAATACAGCGTTAGCAAACTAATTTGCTTAGATGCAAATTTATTGCTCCTAAGAAGCTGATCAGAAGGTTTTCGACCTCCACTTTCTTCTGAATACCTACAATAAGCGATAAAATCAATAAAATTGTGATTGTTAATTACACCACGGAAGAAGACACTTCTTTTTATTTTAAGAATTATCCACTTCAAGTGTAACAAGTTCAAGTGCTTGTTATACAATCAAGCTTATGTGCTTGATAATTTCTTAACATCCTCGTGGAAATATTGCAGGCAAACGAGTCTGTAACATTGTTGTCTGTAAGTTGATATCGACAACAAAAAACGACATCAATAAAAATACAATTCAGTAAATAAGTAAGTAAGTTGAATTAAGCATAAAACATGTATGTCTCGTTTCATTTGCTGGGTTCATTTGTGCGTGAGCTAAGATTTCTCTCTCTCTCCACCACCAAAAACCAAGCAGCACAGCCGACTGCGCAGCACACACCGCACATAGTCATTAAAGTACGACGGTATCTGATGCCACTACATGATATTAAAAAAATGTATAAGGGCCTTGCGGCCGAACCCGGGGCCCGATCACTACCAAATTTTAAAAGAAAGCATTGTCACCGGTCAGCCATCAGCAGAAATAGGGGGAATAACACAGAATGCTCTAGAATTGCATGTGGTCGTAACTATCTCTGGTGGAAGTGCGATCAAACCTCCACGTGGTGGCCGCTGGTAATTTTCCTCCAATGCAGGAAAAGCTGAATGATCGGGCTAGTCCCTTCAAAGTAAGGTTGGCGCGAGGCCAATAACCTCGCCCGTAAAAAATTATTATTACGGAACCGAAAATCAGCCTCGGATACACTTAGAACGACGACGACCACGGCAACGAAAACGGCTAAACGATTTAAGAATTTTCTTATGGAACGTACGCTCACTGTACAGAGCTCGAGCTGCACAGCAGCTAGCCGATACCCTGTCCAAATATAATGATGACTTAACAGCAATTTAGGAGATGCGGTGGACAGGGAATGGTGTCCTACAAAAATCAGAATATGACATATATTACAGCTGTCACGCAAGGCATCATGTGCTCGGGGTGGGGTTTCTAGTCAGAAAAAGAATGAAACCCACCGTTATCGGCTTTAATGCAGTAAATGAACGGCTATGCACCCTTCGCGTGCGCGGCAAATTTAAAAACATTAGCCTCATAAACGTTCACGCACCTACAGAGGATTCCCCAGATGATGAAAAAGAAGAATTCTTGAATCAGTCGAACGGGAACTTCATGCCGGCCCTCAGTATGATGTAAAAATCATTCTGGGGGATATGAATGCTAAAATAGGTAGGGAGCCAGTATTCAGGCAGTACATTGGCACCCATTGCTTACACGAGAACACTAATGACAATGGACAACGAGTCATAGAGATGGCAGCAAGCAATAATTTGGTCGTTGCGAGTACAAGGTTTGCGCGTAAAAATATCCACAGAGCCACCTGGGTATCTCCTGATGGAGCCACTCGCAACCAGATTGACAACGTGTTGATAGACCGCCGCCACAACCCGAACCTGATGACGGTACGAACGTACCGAGGTGCCAACGTCGACTCGGACCACTATCTTGTTGGTATGGTGCTCCGAGCGCGGATTGCATCATCACGGAAGACTGCATCCGCGAATCAGATTCAAGTCAAAATGGCTGCCTTTCGCAATGAAGAGACCAGAAACAACTACGGTCAAGAGATAGGACTCGCCCTAAATGCAGGAAGGGTAAGTCCTGGGGCTGAGATGTCGGGCGTAGAAGAGAAATGGACACGCCTTAAAAATACTGTCATTAGTACTGCTGACTCCGTCTTAGGCAGTAGTCGTAGAGATCAAAACGACTGGTTCGACGACGAATGTAAGCTAGCGACTGAACGTAAGAATGTTGCGTACCGAGCAATGCAACAATCTCATAGAACGCGGGCACGCGAAGACGAATATAAAGAGCTCAGAAGATATGAAAAAATAGTTCACCGGCGAAAGAAAGCAGCCTAGGAGAAGAATCTCGTCCGTGAACTGGAACAGTACAGAGAGCAAGGACCGCACCAGGCGCGGAAGTTCTACCAAAGGGTCCGCGGTACGACGCAATGTACACCGCGTTGCACATACTGCAAGGACAAAGAGGGTAATCTGATCGCCGATCTTAAAGGCATCTTAGAGCGATGGGAAGAGCACTTTCATGATGTGCTAAATGGCCAGCTAACTGAGGAATTGGAGGCTCCACAAATGACCGAAGATCATACAATGCTGCCGCCACCAAGCATAGTCGAAGTTAGCAGAGCGATAAATCGGCTAAAAATAATAAGGCCCCGGGATCTGATGGGATCCCAGCGGAACTGATAAAAATAGGAGGCCCTACATTACACCAAGCAATTCAAGAAATAATAGTGCAAGTATGGGAAGAAGAAGTTATGCAATAAGACTGGCGAAGAGGCATCCTGTGCCCCATACATAAGATGGGAGATATCACAAAATGCAGCAATTATCGTGGTATAACGTTGTTGAGTACCGCGTATAAGATTTTCTCCTCTATCCTTCAAGACAGGATAGCCCCATACGCTAAAGTCATCACTGGTCCATACCAGTGCGGCTTCATCCCAGGCAAATCAACAACTGATCAGATTTACACCCTAAGGCAGGTGATGGAAAAATGTCTAGAGTTTCACAACTCACTACACCATCTTTTTATAGACTTTAAAGCCGCCTATGATAGCATAGCCAGAGTAGAACTTTATAAGGCCATGAGGGAATTCGGCATCCCAAATAAACTGACACGACTATGTAGGTTGACCATGACCAATGTTATAAGTCAAGTAAAAATATCCGGATCACTATCAAGTCCATTCAACATCTATAACGGGCTCCTACAGGGGGATGGACTGGCCTGCGTCCTCTTCAACCTGGCGTTGGAGAAAGTGATCCGAGACTCTGACGTAACGGCGAGAGGAACAATCCTCTATAAGTTCATTCAGATACTGGCTTAAGCAGACGATATTGACATCGTTGGTAGAAACCAAAGATCTGTACAGGAAGCTTTCATCCAGATAGAGCAGGCGGCACGAAATCTGGGGGTGCACATAAATGAGAGCAAAACAAAGTACATGGTGGCCACGTCTGCGAGTAGAAGATCCCACATTGGTCCCTCAATTCAGATAGTGGACCGCGAATTTGAAGTAGTACAATCCTTTAACTATCTCGGGTCAACTATAGCAGCCGATAACAGCATGGAACCAGAAATACGCGCACGGTTGCTTAAAGCCAACAAAGCCTTCTATAGCCTGTCAAACTCTTCAAATCCAGGAACTTAACCATAACATCCAAGCTGCTGATATATAAGACAATGGTCATACCAGTACTCACATATGCATCCGAGACTTGGGTGCTTAGCAAAAAGCATTCTGACTTCTTAGCCGCGTTCGAGAGAAAAGTCTTACGGGGAATTGTGGCCCCGTATGTGAGGAAGGACGATTCCGGAGACTCTATAATGATGAGATCTACGAGCGTTACCGCGATGCCGACATCGTGAAGAAAATTAAGCTCGGTAGGCTCCGGTGGGCAGGATACCTAGCTCGCATGAGCGAAGAGGATCCTGCTCGGAAAGTCCTTTGCGGTAAGCTTTATGGAACACGACAGCGAGGCCGGCCAAGCCTACGCTGGAAGGATGGCGTAGACCAGGACGCCCAGAGTTTAGGGATGCCAAACTGGATGACATCGGCTCGAAATCGGAACCGGTGGAGAGACTTTTTGCGGGAGGCCAGGACCGGACCCCGGTTGTAGAGCCAAATATGATGATGATGATTGTCACCGGAAATACATATGTGTACAAAATTTCAGGAAAATCGGGCTTTAGGAATACATGCGTATAAAATTTGAAGAAAATCCGGAAATTTTTTCATAATTTCCCCCCGACCAAGTCCAAATTTTTACAGAAAGTGTTTTCTATCAAAGATACACATGCGTATAAAATTTGAAGAAAAACGGGTAAATTGTTTAAAAATTTTGTATTGGAGCCCCCCGACTCCGCGGCCCGAGGGGCCTCAAATTTTAATAGAATGTGTTGACTCTGGAAATACACACGTGTGCAAATAAAATCGGGCCTTGGGAAGTGGGTTAAAAATTCGCAAGATTCCACGACGACCGACGACCGAAAGACGTCCGACATCCGTGCCACGGGCAAGTGAAGTTAATATAGAGACTTTAAAAAATTTAAATTAACCTGGATTGAAAAGAACAAAACACAAAACCACACTTAGCCTTTAAGCACATAATCAAATACATATTCTTTATTTTTTTAACTTGGGCCGGCGAATGGCACGAGAAATAAAGGTAATCCCATAAACACAAGAGTGACCACACCGACCGAGCAAATTAGATTACACACATTAGATTATAAATCAAGTAAATACAAATATAATTAGAATTAGTTACACTAGAGTATAAGACCTGTATATAATTTGCTTTCAGCAACTACGCCACAAACCATACGGCTAATGATTACACCTAAAAAAATATATACGTATAACATATACGCGCACAATTACCACATAAATTTCATGGCGCCGAAAAGTATATACATACGTACAACGCGTAGTTGCATATAAATTTTCAAACGTAGTTTCATGAACAACCATTAAGAAAAAAAAAACAATATCAACGTAGCAAGTATGCGGCAGAATAATTCCTTCAACACTAATAGGCATACTGCCAGGCGTTGATATTGATATATAATTATATATTCCTAGGTTACTCAAGTGAGTCAATGGTGCAAGAGGAGAACTATGAACTAGAAATCACCAGTTACCGAGTTCATACCTCATACATTGACTCGGACTTTTTTTAAACTACAAAATTATATATCGCCTGTGGTAAAATACCCACTCGGCCCTATGTCTTCAAGGTAAAGGAAAAGACTTGAATTTAATATAAAAAATTAAGAAAAAGGTTATGTTAAATATCTCCGCCAATTAAACATTGGAAATAATCAGCCAATGTTTATTAGAAAATACTTTTTGGTTTCGAATAGCCATATAATTCTCAACAATTCAATACAACAAGGACCGAAAATTCAATACAAACAGAGAGAAAATTCCAAATACCACTATCGGTATAATTCTCTCCGGGTTCTATACGAACATGTTTTTAAAAATGGAACGGTAGTCATCTACTGAACCAATATATATATAGGAGAGAGAAAATTCCAAATACCAACTTCGGTATAAGTCTTTCTCGGTTCTAAACAAACATACTTTTGAAAAGGGAGAGAAATTCCAAGTACCTACCCAGGTATACGTCTCTCCGGGTTATACACGAACATATTTTGAAAAGGGAACAGTAGCCCTCTACTGAACCCTATATATGTATATATATATATCCTTACTAGCCCATGAGGAGTGACGAAAAGGCGATTGAATCTACCAATTTCGCACTGCTCGTATTGCATGTCGAGTTTCAGCCTTGTTGCAGTATGTTAGCAAGAAAAGGCGATTGAATCTCTTGCTAAAACACTACAAAAGCTGTTTTGATATATATATATATATATATATATATATATATTATATATATATATATATATATAAATTGATGGTATTTCCCCATTAGTTCTGAAGAGGTGTTATTCCAAGCTGGCATTACCATTGCGTAAGCTTTTCCATCTATCCTATTCTTCTGGACTCTTCCCGAGAAGTTGGAAAACTGCTTTTGTCCAGCCCATACACAAAAAAGGCGAGCCGTCGTCTCCTTCTTCATACCGACCCATAGCACTTACATCCATTCTTTCCAAGGTCATGGAAACGCTGATAAATTTTCAGCTCATGAAATATCTTGAAACCAATGAAATCCTTAGTGACCGGCAGTACGGATTTCGTGGGCAACGTTCCACTGGTGATTTGATGGTATATCTCACCGAACAGTGGAACCGGTCTTTGCACAATTTGTGTGAAAGCAAAGCTGTTGCACTTGATATTTCTAAGGCATTTGACAGAGTTTGGCATCAAGCTCTTTTGTCAAAAATTCGTGCCTTTGGTGTCGATGATAAATCATTGGATTAGAAGCTATCTTCTGGACCGCTCAATTCAAGTTGTTTTGGACGGATTAAAGTCTGAAATTCACCACAGAAAGGCTGGCGTTCTGGCTCTGTTCTGTCCCCGACACTCTTTCTCATTTTTATTAATAATCTCTTATCTGTGACTTCTAATCCAATTCACTCCTTCGCTGACGACAGCACTCTCAGCTTCTCATATAAATTTGAGGAACGTCCCTCCACATCTCATGTGGAACTCAAACAACTTCGTATGTTAAGCACGTTAAACTCTGACCTAGACAGCATAATAAAATGGGGAGAAAACAATCGAGTTGAATTTAACGCTTCCAAACCCAATGCTGTCTCCTGTCGTCCAAGCGAATCCCAAATCCCATGCCATTATCCATGAATGGCACTTGCATCGAGGAAACTGAAAATCTCACAATTCTCGGTATGTGCGTCAACAACAAGCTTCGTTGGAATGACCACATATTTGCCGTCGCCAAAAATGCTGCGAAATGTTTAGGTTTTCTAACCCGGTGCAAGAAATTTTTCACTCCCTCTGACCTGGCTACTATCTACAAGGCCTTTATTCGCCCTAAACTTGAGTACAATTGTTATATCTGGTCTGGTGCGCCTAAAACCACCTTGTATCAACTAGATAGAAAAACCGTGCGATAAAACTTATCGGTGACGAAAACATTGCGAAATCAATAGATTCGCTTGAACACCGCCGGAACGTCTCCTGTCTCAAGAGAAATAGCCAGTTGCATGCCACCTCTCCTTGTATTCAACCGCAATACTCGTGGTGCTCTAAATGCACATCAATTTACCCTTAAGCCCATCTTCGGACGTACAGTTAAATTTAGGGATTCGTTCTTCAGCCGTACAACACGTATGTGGAATGCTCTGCCAAGCTCTGTCTTTCCAGATCACTATGATCCACAGACATTGAAGACACAAGCTCATAGACATCTCCTCTCTTCTTCTCCTTAACGCCCACGCTGTGCCAAGCATATTGCCGAACATAATAAGGGTGCGAACCCCTTTTTGTGTGCGCAAATTATAAAAAAAAAAAAAAAAAAAACATTGATAACCCGTCAGGGCGATTAGCACGCTGGGCCATCGAACTCCAACAGCACGACTATGAAATCCGTTACCGAAAGGGATCATCCAACACCGTGGCCGATGTACTGTCTCGACACCCAACCGAAAACCCCATTAGATTCTTATTACCAATAACTGAAACCTGCCCATTGTACGATGCCAAGATGAAATCAGTCACCACGAAACCCGAGGAAAACCCGGAATACCAGATCGTAGAGAAAACCCTATACCGACACATTTTCACTCCGACCAGCTATACCGAAACCACTACGTCGGCTTGGAAAATTTGCGTTCCCAAACCATTCGCCAACAGGTCATGCATGAGAACCACACGGATGTGACCGCAGGCCATATGGGGATAGCCAAAACCATTACCAGAATCGCAAAAACCTATTACTGGCCCGGACTATATCGCGATACCGCACGATTTGTTCAAAGATGCCCTACCTGTCTCGAGTACAAGATTTCGACCCGAAAACCTGCTGGAGAGAAGCACGTAACCACCGCAAATCATCCATGGGAAATCGTATGCTCCTATTTCATAGGCCCGCTCCCACGATCGGCAAAAGGGAACACAATGATCCTGGTCTTTTACGACAAGTTTTCCAAATGGACAGAATGCTTGGCTCTCCGTGACGCAACCACCCCCGCCCTCATTAAAGGCTTTAAAGAACGTATACTCAGCCGGTACGGCTGCCCCAAGATATTGATCACCGATAATGGTACGCAGTACCGAAGCAAGCAGTTCCAGACTCTACTAACTCAACTACAGATTAAGCAGAGATTTACCCCACCGTATACCCCGCAAGCTAACCCGACCGAAAAGATGAGTTTATGTTAGCTATCAATACCAGCCACAACGAGACAACCGGATACTCCGCCGCCTATCTAAATTTCGGCCGTGAGCTACGGTTACCTGCCACCCCAGATATACCGCTAAACCAAGAACCTGACACCCCGGAACGTATCACCATGTTGAACGAGATCCTGGCCCTATTGAAGCACAACCTAGCCAAAGCGTTTAGCACACAAAAACGCTACTACGACCTCCGTCGACGCCCATGGACACTAGCAATAGGGGAAATGGTCTACTATCGCCACCGACCACTCTCCTCAGCTACCCAAAATTTCGCCGCTAAGCTAGCACCACTATTCATTGGACCTTACCGGATCTCTAAGAAATTGTCACCAGTTATATTTATCCTAGAAGGGGAAAACAAAAAAATAATAACTGCCCACATCAAAGATTTAAAACAATTATCCGACACACCGCCCGTAGATGAAAGTCAAACCGCAGGTATACTCGACTACAGCAACCAGCAATACCAGTACGAATCGAAATGGCGAACGATCAACACGTCACCAAGTTCCAAGGCGATACTCCAACACCGGGAACATATCGCCGCACCAGACCACGCCCCCCTCCAAAAATCACCCCATCACAGCAGCAAACCCGTAGCCTCGAGTGGAAAAAACGACGACCACCCCCTAACCGGCCACTAACCGTACATGAGCTCCATCGGCTGTATGAGTTGGCACCTAGCACCAAAAACGATGCAGCCATCCCGCTTCAGTGGGGCAAATCCCGACCAACCACCGCTCGAACCACCAAAGGGCCAAGAACCGCACACCGGACCATCCCACACACCAACCTAAAACGCAAATCCCAAAATCCAACCGTAACCGACCTTTCACTCACCACCAACCAACCACCAATCAATAGCCCAACCCAAACAACCAACCTCAACGCCAGTACCACTATAATCAACCAGGCAAGACCAAACCAGAAGCTATCGATGATGAGGTTCATAACCCTCGAAAAAAGCAACTACTTCGACCCTGACGTCTTCAAGGGCATTCTAATTCCGACGGCAACCAAGAGATTCCGAATTGCCGGACCCAGCGGACGAATATACGGACACCAAAAACCGGACCACACCATCACGCAAAAATGCGCAGGGAGCGTTATGACCATCGTACAGGACGAAATCTACCAGCCCAGCAACACCAGCAACACTTAGAAGACATCATTTTTTATTATAATTGTTATTATCATTACCTTGAAGGATTTTTTTTATTATTATACTTATTACTATTACACTTATTACTATTACTGTTATTGTTATACTTATTACTACTATTATTCTACTTATTACAATTTTAAATTTCTACTTATTACTATTATTATTCTACCTATTACTATTACAACTATTTCTACCATCACTATTATTGTTACCTTGTTCAAAAAAAAAAAAGAGAGTTAATTACTAAATAAAATGGAAAAAAAAGAGTTCATTATTATATAAAATGAAATTAAAATACAAAACACAAAAAAAAAAAAAACGAAAATAAAAACCACACAAAAAAAAATTCTTAAAACCCACAAAACATTTTTTTCTAAGCATCTTGTTGTAACTCGTACAGGTGTTAGCACGAGTCAATAAAGGTCGTAGACCACCCAGAATATACAAGAAAAAAAGAGTGACCACACCATACGAGAGATTTTTTATATATAAACACGTTTTAAAAATACTAGAGATATACAAATAGATATATACATATAACAAATTGTAAGATAAGTAAACAACATTAGTTATTAATAAGTATTAATTCCAACCAGTATTAAGATCTTTATTCTTAGCCCATAAGTGTGTCTTATGCATTTTTTTTTCTCACCCCGAAGTAGGGAGGGAATGTAACGAAGTTGTTTAAAAACCACTTCGCTACAAACCATATGTATAAAATACTTACTATGCAAAAACACAGTCACTCGATATATAATGCAAAATTAACACGTTTTGCCTATATATCATATTGGCGCAATACGAGTGTACTCTGCCGGTATGCAGTAGGTTTAAGGTTCAATCCGGCGGTCGAGCCAAGGAAATTATTTTTTCTGGGAAAATGTTTTCAATCCGATTAATAATAGAAATTTATTAATGACAACCTTTATAATCAAATAATTAATAAAAATCCTCATACAGAACAATAGAGGAATAGCTACTATTTTTCCAAAAGGGTGAAAACAAAATTCCCAAGAAATCTAACTATTAAGACACACTTATAGGCTAAAATCACTCATCAAAATTAGAATAGAACATACTACGGCAAGGTAGTAATATCTATTCGAGAGTAGACTACAGTGCGACAAGGCAGTTACATCTACTCAAAGGGACGAAGACGTTGTGTTTTACAACAACTTCCCCCTAAAAAAGACAGCTTCTCGCTGACTTCTGTTCTACACGAACAGCCCCTTTTTTACGACATATCGTCAACATACGTCATATCAATGTAACAAATTGCTGACGTTGTAACACCAGGCAATTTTGCTATATTGTATACCTACATTCACGTTGTCTATATCAGTATAACGAACTGCTGACGTTGTAACACCAGGCAGTTTCGCTATACTGTAAGTAAGTCAAATTATTTCGCATCTGCATATTCTAATTATACTAAGTACGAGTATATCACAGTATAACTAGGAAAAATAACTGAATAAAGAAGCAATTATAATATAAACCGAAAAAAACCCAACTTTTTAATTTGTAACAACGTCAGTGTCAGTGAAATATGGTGCAAGTAAGGAAAGGCGATTGAATCTACCAATTCCTTACTAGCCCATGAGGAGTGACGAAAAGGCGATTGAATCTACCAATTTCAATTTATATATATATATATATGTATATATATATATAATATATATATATATATATATATATATCAAAACAGCTTTTGTAGTGTTTTAGCAAGAGATTCAATCGCCTTTTCTTGCTAACATACTGCAACAAGGCTGAAACTCGACATGCAATACGAGCAGTGCGAAATTGGTAGATTCAATAGCCTTTTCGTCACTCCTCATGGGCTAGTAAGGATATATATATATATCATTATATATATATAAGAAGCTGTCTTTTTTAGGGGGAAGTTGTTGTAAAACACAACGTCTTCGTCCCTTTGAGTAGATGTAACTGCCTTGTCGCAGTGTAGTCTACTCTCGAATAGATATTACTACCTTGCCGTAGTATGTTCTATTCTAATTTTGATGAGTGATTTTAGCCTATAAGTGTGTCTTAATAGTTAGATTTCTTGGGAATTTTGTTTTCACCCTTTTGGAAAAATAGTAGCTATTCCTCTATTGTTCTGTATGAGGATTTTTATTAATTATTTGATTATAAAGGTTGTCATTAATAAATTTCTATTATTAATCGGATTGAAAACATTTTCCCAGAAAAAATAATTTCCTTGGCTCGACCGCCGGATTGAACCTTAAACCTACTGCATACCGGCAGAGTACACTCGTATTGCGCCAATATGATATATAGGCAAAATGTGTTAATTTTGCATTATATATCGAGTGACTGTGTTTTTGCATAGTAAGTATTTTAGACATATGGTTTGTAGCGAAGTGGTTTTTAAACAACTTCGTTACATTCCCCCCCTACTTCGGGGTGAGAAAAAAAATGCATAAGACACACTTATAGGCTAAGAATAAAGATCTTAACACTGGTTGGAATTAATACTTATTAATAACTAATGTTGTTTACTTATCTTACTCTAGTATTTTAAAAACGTGTTTATATATAAAAAATCTCTCGTATGGTGTGGTCACTCTTTTTTTCTTGTATATTCTGGGTGGTCTACGACCTTTATTGACTCGTGCCAACACCTGTACGAGTTACAACAAGATGCTTAGAAAAAAATGTTTTGTGGGTTTTAAAAATTTTTTTTTGTGTGGTTTTTATTTTCGTTTTTTTTTTTTTTTTGGTGTTTTGTATTTTAATTTCATTTTATATAATAATTAACTCTTTTTTTTCCATTTTATTTAGTAATTAACTCTCTTTTTTTTTTTTTTGAACAAGGTAGCAATAATAGTGATGGTAGTAATAGGTGTAATAGTAATAGGTAGAATAATAATAGTAATAAGTAGAAATTTAAAATTGTAATAAGTAGAATAATAGTAGTAATAAGTATAACAATAACAGTAATAGTAATAAGTGTAATAGTAATAAGTATAATAATAACAAAAATCCTTCAAGGTAATGATAATAACAATTATAATAAAAAATTATGTCTTCTAAGTGTTGCTGGTGTTGCTGGGCTGGTAGATGTCGTCCTGTATGATGGTCATAACGCTCCCTGCGCATTTTTGCGTGATGGTGTGGTCCGGTTTTGGTGTCCGTAGATTCGTCCGCTGGGTCAGGCAATTCGGAATCTCTTGGTTGCCGTCGGAATTAGAATGCCCTTGAAGACGTCAGGGTCGAAGTGGTTGCTTTTTTCGAGGGTTATGAACCTCATCATCGATAGCTTCTGGTTTGGTCTTGCCTGGTTGATTATAGTGGTACTGGCGTTGAGGTTGGTTGTTTGGGTTGGGCTATTGATTGGTGGTTGGTTGGTGGTGAGTGAAAGGTCGGTTACGGTTGGATTTTGGGATTTGCGTTTTAGGTTGGTGTGTGGGATGGTCCGGTGTGCGGTTCTTGGCCCTTTGGTGGTTCGAGCGGTGGTTGGTCGGGATTTGCCCCACTGAAGCGGGATGGCTGCATCGTTTTTGGTGCTAGGTGCCAACTCATACAGCCGATGGAGCTCATGTACGGTTAGTGGCCGGTTAGGGGGTGGTCGTCGTTTTTTCCACTCGAGGCTACGGGTTTGCTGCTGTGATGTGGTGATTTTTGGAGGGGGCGTGGTCTGGTGCGGCGATATGTTCCCGGTGTTGGAGTATCGCCTTGGAACTTGGTGACGTGTTGATCGTTCGCCATTTCGATTCGTACTGGTATTGCTGGTTGCTGTAGTCGAGTATACCTGCGGTTTGACTTTCATCTACGGGCGGTGTGTCGGATAATTGTTTTAAATCTTTGATGTGGGCAGTTATTATTTTTTTGTTTTCCCCTTCTAGGATAAATATAACTGGTGACAATTTCTTAGAGATCCGGTAAGGTCCAATGAATAGTGGTGCTAGCTTAGCGGCGAAATTTTGGGTAGCTGAGGAGAGTGGTCGGTGGCGATAGTAGACCATTTCCCCTATTGCTGGTGTCCATGGGCGTCGACGGAGGTCGTAGTAGCGTTTTTGTGTGCTAAACGCTTTGGCTAGGTTGTGCTTCAATAGGGCCAGGATCCCGTTCAACATGGTGATACGTTCCGGGGTGTCAGGTTCTTGGTTTAGCGGTATATCTGGGGTGGCAGGTAACCGTAGCTCACGGCCGAAATTTAGATAGGCGGCGGAGTATCCGGTTGTCTCGTTGTGGCTGGTATTGATAGCTAACATAAACTTAGGTAGGTACTCGTTCCATCGCCGGTGATCGGTTCTGACATACTGCGAGATCATTGTCTTGATTACACGGCTCATCTTTTCGGTCGGGTTAGCTTGCGGGGTATACGGTGGGGTAAATCTCTGCTTAATCTGTAGTTGAGTTAGTAGAGTCTGGAACTGCTTGCTTCGGTACTGCGTACCATTATCGGTGATCAATATCTTGGGGCAGCCGTACCGGCTGAGTATACGTTCTTTAAAGCCTTTAATGAGGGCGGGGGTGGTTGCGTCACGGAGAGCCAAGCATTCTGTCCATTTGGAAAACTTGTCGTAAAAGACCAGGATCATTGTGTTCCCTTTTGCCGATCGTGGGAGCGGGCCTATGAAATAGGAGCATACGATTTCCCATGGATGATTTGCGGTGGTTACGTGCTTCTCTCCAGCAGGTTTTCGGGTCGAAATCTTGTACTCGAGACAGGTAGGGCATCTTCGAACAAATCGTGCGGTATCGCGATATAGTCCGGGCCAGTAATAGGTTTTTGCGATTCTGGTAATGGTTTTGGCTATCCCCATATGGCCTGCGGTCACATCCGTGTGGTTCTCATGCATGACCTGTTGGCGAATGGTTTGGGAACGCAAATTTTCCAAGCCGACGTAGTGGTTTCGGTATAGCTGGTCGGAGTGAAAATGTGTCGGTATAGGGTTTTCTCTACGATCTGGTATTCCGGGTTTTCCTCGGGTTTCGTGGTGACTGATTTCATCTTGGCATCGTACCATGGGCAGTTTTCAGTTATTGGTAATAAGAATCTAATGGGGTTTTCGGTTGGGTGTCGAGACAGTACATCAGCCACGGTGTTGGATGATCCCTTTCGGTAACGGATTTCATAGTCGTGCTGTTGGAGTTCGATGGCCCAGCGTGCTAATCGCCCTGACGGGTTATCAATGTTTTTTTTTTTTTTTTTTTTTTTTTATAATTTGCGCACACAAAAAGGGGTTCGCACCCTTATTATGTTCGGCAATATGCTTGGCACAGCGTGGGCGTTAAGGAGAAGAAGAGAGAAGATGTCTATGAGCTTGTGTCTTCAATGTCTGTGGATCATAGTGATGTGGAAAGACAGAGCTTGGCAGAGCATTCCACATACGTGTTGTACGGCTGAAGAACGAATCCCTGAATTTAACTGTACGTCCGAAGATGGGCTTAAGGGTAAATTGATGTGCATTTAGAGCACCACGAGTATTGCGGTTGAATACAAGGAGAGGTGGCATGCAACTGCCACCTAGGAACTTGGTGACGTGTTGATCGTTCGCCACTTCGATTCGTACTGGTATTGCTGGTTGCTGTAGTCGAGTATACCTGCGGTTTGACTTTCATCTACGGGCGGTGTGTCGGATAATTGTTTTAAATCTTTGATGTGGGCAGTTATTATTTTTTTGTTTTCCCCTTCTAGGATAAATATAACTGGTGACAATTTCTTAGAGATCCGGTATGGTCCAATGAATAGTGGTGCTAGCTTAGCGGCGAAATTTTGGGTAGCTGAGGAGAGTGGTCGGTGGCGATAGTAGACCATTTCCCCTATTGCTGGTGTCCATGGGCGTCGACGGAGGTCGTAGTAGCGTTTTTGTGTGCTAAACGCTTTGGCTAGGTTGTGCTTCAATAGGGCCAGGATCTCGTTCAACATGGTGATACGTTCCGGGGTGTCAGGTTCTTGGTTTAGCGGTATATCTGGGGTGGCAGGTAACCGTAGCTCACGGCCGAAATTTAGATAGGCGGCGGAGTATCCGGTTGTCTCGTTGTGGCTGGTATTGATAGCTAACATAAACTTAGGTAGGTACTCGTTCCATCGCCGGTGATCGGTTCTGACATACTGCGAGATCATTGTCTTGATTACACGGCTCATCTTTTCGGTCGGGTTAGCTTGCGGGGTATACGGTGGGGTAAATCTCTGCTTAATCTGTAGTTGAGTTAGTAGAGTCTGGAACTGCTTGCTTCGGTACTGCGTACCATTATCGGTGATCAATATCTTGGGGCAGCCGTACCGGCTGAGTATACGTTCTTTAAAGCCTTTAATGAGGGCGGGGGTGGTTGCGTCACGGAGAGCCAAGCATTCTGTCCATTTGGAAAACTTGTCGTAAAAGACCAGGATCATTGTGTTCCCTTTTGCCGATCGTGGGAGCGGGCCTATGAAATAGGAGCATACGATTTCCCATGGATGATTTGCGGTGGTTACGTGCTTCTCTCCAGCAGGTTTTCGGGTCGAAATCTTGTACTCGAGACAGGTAGGGCATCTTCGAACAAATCGTGCGGTATCGCGATATAGTCCGGCCCAGTAATAGGTTTTTGCGATTCTGGTAATGGTTTTGGCTATCCCCATATGGCCTGCGGTCACATCCGTGTGGTTCTCATGCATGACCTGTTGGCGAATGGTTTGGGAACGCAAATTTTCCAAGCCGACGTAGTGGTTTCGGTATAGCTGGTCGGAGTGAAAATGTGTCGGTATAGGGTTTTCTCTACGATCTGGTATTCCGGGTTTTCCTCGGGTTTCGTGGTGACTGATTTCATCTTGGCATCGTACCATGGGCAGTTTTCAGTTATTGGTAATAAGAATCTAATGGGGTTTTCGGTTGGGTGTCGAGACAGTACATCGGCCACGGTGTTGGATGATCCCTTTCGGTAACGGATTTCATAGTCGTGCTGTTGGAGTTCAATGGCCCAGCGTGCTAATCGCCCTGACGGGTTATCAATGTTTTTTTTTTTTTTTTTTTTATAATTTGCGCACACAAAAAGGGGTTCGCACCCTTATTATGTTCGGCAATATGCTTGGCACAGCGTGGGCGTTAAGGAGAAGAAGAGAGGAGATGTCTATGAGCTTGTGTCTTCAATGTCTGTGGATCATAGTGATGTGGAAAGACAGAGCTTGGCAGAGCATTCCACATACGTGTTGTACGGCTGAAGAACGAATCCCTGAATTTAACTGTACGTCCGAAGATGGGCTTAAGGGTAAATTGATGTGCATTTAGAGCACCACGAGTATTGCGGTTGAATACAAGGAGAGGTGGCATGCAACTGGCTATTTCTCTTGAGACAGGAGACGTTCCGGCGGTGTTCAAGCGAATCTATTGATTTCGCAATGTTTTCGTCACCGATAAGTTTTATCGCACGGTTTTGTATTCTATCTAGTTGATACAAGGTGGTTTTAGGCGCACCAGACCAGATATAACAATTGTACTCAAGTTTAGGGCGAATAAAGGCCTTGTAGATAGTAGCCAGGTCAGAGGGAGTGAAAAATTTCTTGCACCGGGTTAGAAAACCTAAACATTTCGCAGCATTTTTGGCGACGGTAAATATGTGGTCATTCCAACGAAGCTTGTTGTTGACGCACATACCGAGAATTGTGAGATTTTCAGTTTCCTCGATGCAAGTGCCATTCATGGATAATGGCATGGGATTTGGGATTCGCTTGGACGACAGGAGACAGCATTGGGTTTTGGAAGCGTTAAATTCAACTCGATTGTTTTCTCCCCATTTTATTATGCTGTCTAGGTCAGAGTTTAACGTGCTTAACATACGAAGTTGTTTGAGTTCCACATGAGATGTGGAGGGACGTTCCTCAAATTTATATGAGAAGCTTAGAGTGCGGTCGTCAGCGAAGGAGTGAATTGGATTAGAAGTCACAGATAAGAGATTATTAATAAAAATGAGAAAGAGTGTCGGGGACAGAACAGAGCCCTGGGGAACGCCAGCCTTTCTGTGGTGAATTTCAGACTTTAATCCGTCCAAAACAACTTGAATTGAGCGGTCCAGAAGATAGCTTCTAATCCAATGAAGCAGTTTATCATCGACACCAAAGGCACGAATTTTTGACAAAAGAGCTTGATGCCAAACTCTGTCAAATGCCTTAGAAATATCAAGTGCAACAGCTTTGCTTTCACACAAATTGTGCAAAGACCGGTTCCACTGTTCGGTGAGATATACCATCAAATCACCAGTGGAACGTTGCCCACGAAATCCGTACTGCCGGTCACTAAGGATTTCATTGGTTTCAAGATATTTCATGAGCTGAAAATTTATCAGCGTTTCCATGACCTTGGAACGAATGGATGTAAGTGCTATGGGTCGGTATGAAGAAGGAGACGACGGCTCGCCTTTTTTGGGTATGGGCTGGACAAAAGCAGTTTTCCAACTTCTCGGGAAGAGCCCAGAAGAATAGGATAGATGGAATAGCTTACGCAATGGTAATGCCAGCTTAAAATAACACCTCTTCAGAACTAATGGGGAAATACCATCTGGCCCAGCGGATTTGTGAATGTTGAGACCGTTTAAAACTCTAGCAACTGCACGAGTACGAATGAAGGACTGTCCCATAGAGTGTTCAACACTCGGTGGTGCAGGCGGCATCAATGCACAATCTGGAAGCGTGGAGCTAGCTGCAAAATGTGCAGCAAACAGATTGGCTTTGTCTTTAGAGTTCACAACTGGAATGTCATTATAAATGAGCGTTGGAATGGCCGACGAGGCTGTATTTTTGATTCTTTTCGCAAATGACCAAAATTTTTTACTACCTTTGGGACATTGTAGTATTTTTTGCCTACATTTTCGGTCGTAGGCGAATTTGACTCGCCGAAGATGAGCATTGCAATCATTTCTGGCTCGTTTAAACTTTTTTCGGTTTTCCTCTGTAGGGTTTGCTTTGTAAAACCGAAAGCATACCTCTCTAATCCTTTGGTTTGATAGACTTATCCCTGAAGGGGATAAACTTTCTCATACCAATAAGAATGATGTTGTGATTGCATCCGCGGCGGCATCCACGTTGTTATCGCGAAACAATAGCGACCAGTTATAACTCCCAAAGAAGTTGTTAAGGCCGTCCCAATTGGCTTTCTCGTATTGCCATACTGTTTTTTTGGGAGTTTTTTCTCTGAGTGGTTTGTTAACGAGAAATTAGCTGATACAACACAATGGTCAGACGAGCCTAGAGGCGATAATACATTGACGGAGTATTTATCAGGACGAGAGGTAAGGAACAAGTAAAGGGTCTTTGCGGAATGATTTGCAATGTCAGGTATTCGTGTAGGCTCATTTACAAGCTGAGTAAGGTGATTTAAGTCAGCGAACAACTCAACATCCATTCCTACGGGTGTTTTCTGGCCAGAATGGCGAAGCCACCCAGAATTGTGTACGTTGAAATCGCCCGCAATAACGATTTCAGTGTTTTCATCATTTCTGACAATTCTTGCAATTGAGTCAGACAGTGCATCAATCTCGCGAAGAGTTGAAGCTCTGTCTAAGTTGGGGCTACTATAAAGAAAGCCGTAGTGGATGTTGCGCCCCTGTACCATTACTCTCAGCCATATGAAATTAAATTCCGCATTGGAACATTGGCTTAATTGGGGCAAAAGTTTGAACGCAACATCACTACGGACATAAATTGCGAGCCCGCGTCTTGGGAAAAATAGTGGCACTAAGCAATACCCAGGCAGATTTAAATCTGAAGTATCAGAATTCATAAAAACCTGAGTTTCGCTCAGTGTCAGAATTGCTGGACTGTGGAAATTAACATAAGCAAAAACAGCGGAAAAATTCGTTCTCAGCCCACGTATGTTGCTGAGATCTACTCGGAAACTACACATCACTACACAAAACAAACACACAAAACACAACTTACCGCTTCTTTTACCCGAATTGAGAAGAGTATGTCTGTATTGGATTATTAACACAAATTGTCGCCAGTGTTATACCTTCACGACAAAATGAGTTACATCACGAAAAGAAACAAACAATCACAATCCGTTATTCTTGAAGCTAAAGAACTAGATCATAAACAAACTGCCGCATGAAAAACATACGACAGTTGCGTTTCACTAAATTCTTTAGCTGCGCTGTTGATGATGATGGGGCACACGGACACACACACTGCACTTTGCGCTTGATTGAAGGCCGAACGCGTGAACCGTTTGATTGCACTTTTGAATTGCTTTTTTTTGTGCACAAACACACAACACTTGAACTTTATGGTTGTTTTATCACGCGAGTGCTGGAGTGCAGCACGACCGTGCCCAGCGGCGATTGAGAGACAACTGACGGGTTTTCGATGTTATGCAACCATTTTAGTGACTGATGGTCGGTATGTACTATGATGTGATACCCTTCTAGGTATGGACGCATCTTTCATATTCCCCATACCACCGCTAGACATTCTCGCTCCGTGACTGAATAATTTCGTTCGGCGTCGGTGAGCGTTCGGCTAGCATAGGCTGTCACCTTTTCTTGGTGGTCGATTGTCTGCCAAAGTACTGCTCCGAGACCGTCGGCACTGGCATCTGTCTGAAGGATGAATGGTCGGGTGAAATCAGGACAAGCAAGTATTGGTGCTTCGGTTAATTGTGTTTTTAACGTCTCGAAAGCTTTCTTCTGGTCTTCTCCCCATGACCATTTCTGGGTTTTCTTCAATAATCTGGTAAGCGGTGCGGTTATGGTAGAGAAGTTCGGTACAAAGCGTCGATACCAGGATGCTATGCCGATGATTCGCCGGAGTTCTTTTATGTTTCGTGGTGCCAGTAGAGATTTTACAGCTTCAATTTTATTGGGGTCGGTGTGTATACCATGTCGGTTCACCATGTGACCGAGATAACGCATTTCGGTTTTTCCGAATTCGCATTTGTCGAGATTAATTTTAAGTTTTACCATTCTCAACCGTTTGAATACTTCTGTTAGTGTCGCCATGTGTTCTGTAAAGGTGCGCCCGATTATGATAATGTCGTCTAGGTAGGCGAAAGCATGTGGCTCTAGCTCGGGGCTGATTATTTCGTCGAGTAGTCGTTGGAAAGTGGCAGGAGCGGAGTGGAGTCCAAACGGCATGACTTTCCATTGAAAAAGTCCTCTCCCAGGAACGGTACAGGCTGTGCATGGGCGACTGGTTGGCTTCAGTGGTATCTGCCAATAACCCTGTTTCAGATCGATTGTTAAAATATATTTGGCTCCCTTCAGTTTGTCCAATACGTGGTTGATTTGCGGTAGAGGGTAGGCGTCTTTGACAGAGAGTTCATTCAATTGACGATAGTCCACGCATAGCCTCCACGTGCATTGTTTTTTCTTAACTAGAACTATCGGAGAGCTATAGGGGCTATTTTTACGGTTCGATTTTATTCTCTGCCAACAGCTGGTCTATTTCTTCATTAATAATTGCCTGCATGGCTGGATTCCTTGGCATGTATCGTTGCTTAAATGGGCGTTGAGTCGGATTTCATGTTCTGCGATGTCGGTTGGTCCTCTCAACTTTTCAAACGTGGGTATTTCGGCTGCTAAGAATTTCTTCAGTTGTTGTTCTTCGGACAAGAGACTTTGGATAACTGGTTTGCCAGGTTTGGTTCTAGCTGCTATTGTCTCTTTTCCGCGGTTGATGGTAAATCCAAACTTGGATAAAAAGTCTGTTCCTATTAGAAATTTGTCCATGAGTTCTGGTATGTATACAAACTCATGTGTAAAGGTGCGTCCCTCCCATGTTAGTTTTGTCATGTCGGCATGGTGGGCGGTAATAGTGGATTTATCGGCTAAGGCGAAAGTCATGGCTATCGGTCGGACTGGTACTCGGTTTGCTTTACAGATTCGCTGTATAGTTTTACCGATGCATGATCTTCCGGCCCCGGTGTCGATGACGGCATTGTATTGGTGATTATAAAATGTGATGGGTAGTGTGTATGAGGTGTGGCTGAGGGTAGTCAAAGTGGGGGCGTCTAATGCCTCAAAAGATTGGACGGCCCGTTGACGTTTCACGGCCTGCATTGGCAGTGGCGGCTCTGTATCCCCTGTGTGCCGCAGTATGAGCAGAATAGTAGGCGTGGTTACTGACAATGCTTCCGCAGGTGTTCAGGTTGGCTACATGCCCAACAGTGGGTTTTTTCGCTCATATGCGCCGTTCGATGTTGCGCTACTGTCGTGTGACGGATGTGGGTATATGGAGTTCGTGGTAGAGGTCTGTTGGTTGACATTGCTGGTGTGTAATGGGTATAAATGTGTTACTTCGTTGGCCACTGGTTGGTACGACGATGTAACATTGCTGGGGTGCGACGGGTATGAACGTGTTACATCGTTGGCCACTGGTTGATACGAAGATGTGACATTGCTGGTGTGCGAGGGGTATGACTGTGTTACTTCGTTGGCCACTGGTTGATACGAAGATGTGACGTTTCTGGAGTGTGACTGGTGCGGGTATATTATATTATTGGCCATTAGGTCTGGCGGCAAAATTGGTCGGGCGGACTGGATAGGCAGGTGGTGTGGAGTGGCTGCGGGTTGCGACGCTGATTGGCTGTATTGTACTTGTGATATGCTTGGACGGAATGGCGGTGCCGTAGGACGGAATGGTGGAACGGTAGGACGTAGTGGCAATGGCCGACTTTGCGTCTGAGTGAGTCGTGGGGCAGGTTGTTCTGCCATTAAGCACTCGAAATCTTCGATCAGTGTGGTTAAATCGGATAACGTGCTGAACTCCCTTCGCTTGATATAATGCCGGTAGTCGGGTCGGAGGTTGTCAAAAATCCTATTGAGTTTTTCTTCAGCGGTCATTGTGGTATGCCATCGCATCAGGGCTTGAATCGATGTGAGAAATTCCTTCCCATTTTCTCGGTGGTTTTGTGTACGACTACGAATGCGGTCTAGTAGTTGGGTGTAGAAGCGCGGTGGTAGGAAAAAGCGGCGCAGTTCTTCGCTAAATGCTTTCCAAGTAACTAATAGCTCTTTGCTATTCCGGTACCACACCAGCGCGTTCCCTTTCATCAGTTCGGGTAGTGTACGGACAATGCGATCGAGAGGTATTTGGTAACATTCGGCCAACTCTTCGACGCGTTCCAAAAACTCCAATGGATTATTTATACCGCCGTCGTACCTCACATTCCATTTCCGTACCTTGTCCGTTATATCCGCGTCTGACAATCGGTATGCGAAAGTTTGCAAAGTACTCGCAACTACTGCTTGTGAGGTGCTTGCATCTACTTCTGAGTACATTCTTGGCAATGTTCCGTAAATCTTGCCAGTCGGATTTGGTACACGCAAGTCCTCCTTAGTTTCGTTTTTCTTTTGTGAAGTACCCGTATCTACTTCTGGGTAGATGATGGCTGGTATTTCGCTTCCTTTTCTGGTCGGGGTTAGTTTTTCGCCTGGTTTCGGTGCTTAACCTTTTTCGTAGTTCGTCTACATTGCCTGTTGAGTCGATGCCAAGACGCTCCAACTCGTTGACCAATTCCTCCTTGCGGAGAGAGTACACCGCAGAGGCGTTAATCTCGGACTCTGGTGTAGCCATTTGAAACGCAGATTTGTGCAATTTCTGAATTTGGATACTCCCCGGTTGGTGTCCAGCCTATGGTCAGTGGTGACGCATTTACCAATAAATTGCGACAAATCTACTTTCTGTTGCTTGGTGGGATTCTTGGTTAGCGGGTTGTCGGCTCTGGTATATATATATATATATTTTTATATGCTTAAATGGATTCCAGTCGGATGGTAATACGACTTTTCTAGTCGTCTGGTATATATGCTTTTCTAGCTTCTGGTCGGACGGTGATACGACTATTCTAGTCGTCCCTGCTCGGGCGCCAAATTTGTAACGTCCCTGTTTATATTAGAGTTATACTTATATAATTACGTATATTTTCTTTGTTTTTTTTTTTTTTGCGGGGGGGGATGACTTTTTTAATATGTTCGGGCGCCAAATTTGTAACAGTTTTTACTCGGGTGACGCTCGCCGGCCACCCAGGGTTCTTTCTCCTTCTACTCGTTGTTACAAATTAAAAAGTTGGGTTTTTTTCGGTTTATATTATAATTGCTTCTTTATTCAGTTATTTTTCCTAGTTATACTATGATATACTCGTACTTAGATATAATTATACTTAGAATATGCCTAAAATAAACTGGTTTGTACGTATAATATACGGGGGAACCAGCGGGGTTTGGTTGCGGTCGAGGCTATTCGCTTCGACTGCGGAAGAGGGTTGATGGGCGGCTTCTGCTCCTCGATTCGTTGCTACTGGAGCACACGAGCAGTGTTCAGATGAACAGCGCAACGCAGTATAGTGAATTACTTAGTCGGTAATTCACTGTACTGGTAAAAAAGGGGCGTGGTCCGCGGGGATAGCTACCACGATGGGATGGGACATAGACAATGGGAGTATAAGCATATAATATAGCAAAATTGCCTGGTGTTACAACGTCAGCAATTTGTTACATTGATATGACTCGACTCGCCTTGTCGTAAAAAAGGGGCTGTTCGTGTAGAACAGAAGTCAGCGACAAGCTGTCTTTTTTAGGGGGAAGTTGTTGTAAAACACAACGCCTTCGTCCCTTTGAGTAGATGTAACTGCCTTGCCGCAGTGTAGTCTACTATCGAATAGATATTACTACCTTACCGTAGTATGTTCTATTCTAATTTTGATGAGTGATTTTAGCCTATAAGTGTGTCTTAATAGTTAGATTTCTTGGGAATTTTGTTTTCACCCTTTTGGAAAAATAGTAGCTATTCCTCTATTGTTCTGTATGAGGATTTTTATTAATTTTTTGATTAAAGCTTGTCATTACTAAATTTCTATTATTAATCGGATTGAAAACATTTTCCCAGAAAAAGTAATTTCCTTGGCTCGACCGCCGGATTGAACCTTAAACCTACTGCATACCGGCCGAGTACACTCGTATTGCGCCAATATGATATATAGGCAAAATGTGTTAATTTTGCATTATATATCGAGTGACTGGGTTTTTGCATAGTAAGTATTTTAGACATATGGTTTGTAGCGAAGTGGTTTTTAAATAACTTCGTTACAAACAAAACAAATACCTGAAACAACCGAGTTATTATTTAAGCAACGAAGACACAATCTGTAACACCGAAGCAGATGAGAAGAACCATGGGGGACCAGCGAGGGTCAACCGAGCAGACATCGTTATATGAGTTCATGAAAGCGAAGTTGATATCTCAACAGGTGTTAATATAATCTTCAGATAATATGCGCTCCTTAGTTATATCGTTATTCTTTTTCGATTACAAATTTCCATGATGAGTTTGATGAGAAAAGTCTTTCCACATCCAGCAGGACCAGTCAAAAACGGTTGTAACGGGTGTGGATTTTTTGATGTTAACAACCATATAATATGTTGTACCAGCCCAAATTGCTTTGCGTTTGCCTTTCTTATGAGATCGAGAAACTCTGGAGTCTCCATCAAGTTGTCTTTCTTCTTCCATATTGCCCCGAGCTTATTCATCGTCGCTGATACTACGTCATTGGATCAAATTGGATTCGAATTTTTTTCTCCGCTCCATTTTAAAGCCTTCATTTTCATCAAAAATACGCAGAAATTTCATATCTGTCAGAACATCAGTTTCTTTAATCCTAAAAGGGATATATAAAGTAACCATTTCCCTCTTATATTCTGTTAGCTCTTTTCCAAAGTCATAATTTCTGAATCTTATACTTTTTGGAATGTTCCTTCTTTCAACCCCCCCCCCTCTTTAGCAATAACTTTATATCGAGAAACTAACTGTGCTAGAGTGACGTCATCAAGTTCAACGGGTCTTTTTTCATACTTGTCGAACCATTTCATCATCATTATCAAGTTGTTCCAGTTTTTCTGATTCGTTCTCGCTGTTGTGGCCAGTAAGCAGGTATAAAGATAAGGTAAACAACAGTCAGCGACGCCTTGCACATTGGTTCACACAATAGAAACCAACCAGCTTCTTGATTGATTTGACATTTTAACCGTATTGAGTATATTGACACTAAGTTCCTTTGTAGCAGCGACATTTCGAAGTCTGAATTCTCATCCATAATCTCGACGAGTTTCTGTTGTAATGGCTGATTCCTCTGTTAGTCTTATTGATGTAATCGACGACGTACTGGGCGCATGAATATTCTTCAGTGATGAATAGGAAATCCACGTTCAATATAAAAGGATTGAAACAATTGTGCCATTTTTCTTAATGTTGCCGTTTTATAAATACTCGGGGTAGAGTTATCACAGCTCGTAAAATGTTGATATAATCCTCATACGATATAATGTTATTGCTTTGATAAAAGTGCTCAATATTGTTGTAGTCATTATCTTCTAGATTTTCCGTATATCTTTGTACCGGGATTAGAGTATTTCCAACTTTAGATTTTCCTTCTCTAGAGGTACGAGAAAGGCAGTTTTACGGATAGGCATGAAAGGCACCTCAAACCGACATTGCACAACATTCTCACGAGTATTTTCATAGCATGTAAATGTGTGCTTATGTGTTTGAAGTTTTATATGTCCAGAAGCTTCTGATGAACCCACTGAAATGAGAGCACCAATCAATGCAATCGCTTTTTCATAATCGGTCCCCAACACATCCTTGGTGCGTTATCAAACTATAATAGTATATGGGCGTGTGAACTACCCCTATGTTGGAGTTCAATGCGTTTTAAGTAATTAATAACTCTGTATTGTAAAATAAGCATGGTGACATTAAACAACTTATTGAAGTAAATTGTGCAAGTAACGGCATCTTCATTGACCAAAGTAGTTTTTTCAAAATAATTGAATGCTTCAATCTGCTCATCTATCAGCTCTCCTCCCTGACTTTTGAATTTATGTAGAATCCTAAGAAGATTCTGCCACCCTATCTCGTTATCACTGATCGTTAAAACTTGCGCATCATTGCAAATAGATCTCGCTTACGCGTAGACCAATAAGCAGCAAAATTTGGTATTGACTTCATGAAAGCTAAGTTGCTCTCTAAACAGGTGTTAATATAATTTTCAGATAATATGCGCTCCTTAGTTATATCGTCATTCGATATGTTTGAACCGATATGTTTGAACCCAATCTATAACCCATCGCAAAATCTTAAACGCATTATTTTCATCGCTGTATAAAGAAGCTTATTTGGGACCAACCCCCTCCTATCTGAACGACGCAATTCACTTTTTGTCATCATAGATTGTGTAACTGTAATAGCATCTCGGAATACACGAAATTCCCCAAGGTAAATAGCTGAAAACGACCATTCTTCTGCAAACTTGTCGAACAACAAACTCTCTGGAACTTTATTTTCACCTGAAGCGATTTGCAATAATTTATTCTCGCTCCACATGAGAGTTTGCTGTTGCACTGCAAGACTTTCATCAATTGCAATTTGTTCAATTTAGTTATCAATATGTATTCGCTTCTGTACCGAGTCAGACTTGACAGGGGGCGTGTGATCTGCTATTTCAGGGGATATATGCGGTTGTGTATTATCATGATTTGACGAGTCCTCTACACCTGTGTAGTCAATTATAATGTTTTTATCATTAGTCGTGAACCAGGCATCATCTATTTTTATTTGGAAATATTTATATAAAGGTGTCCGGACTAGATATGTCAACCATTTTTTGAAGACAGAACTTTTAACCAGCCCATGAAGATAACTCGTTTTATGAATAAGTTTCTTCTTGATGTGTTCCTTTTTGACAAAAGTCTTCTTCTTGTCCATTAGGTACATTAATTATTTGCCCAGTTATTTCGAATTGACCGTTAAAATATTGCAATCTACGTATCTGCATAAACGGGAGCCTTGGCGAAATGAATCTCTCAGCAATGATGTCTAGTTCTGGCAAATCCGCTGGTATATTTGGATATTTGAAGCCGTTATAGGTTGCCAAAGACGGAATATTGCCCTTTCTAACACTGACCTTGCAAGTCTAGCACACCTTGACTTCAGCAACGTTTGTAAATGTCTGAAACATATCGCACGATAAGAATAAGTAAGGTATCGGGCAAATATTAATTATAAAATACAGCTTCGACACATCGTGATTTGTTTAAGTAGATTTTCTTCCTCAGGTGTTACACTTTTCAGATCTTCCAAAAACCATAGGTGACAAACATTACAGACGTGACCAAAAGTATTTTTTACGAACATCTTTTTTAATAGTTTATGTGCAGATTGATGTTAGCGATAGCCGAATTATGTGTGAATGGAATCATCTTCAATGTCTGGCTCTAAATGTTTTCCGTCATCACCATCATAATAGTCTGGAGGTTGCATCAGCTCGTAAAATTATAAATTCTTCACGTGCTGATATGACATCTGTCGTATTTCATTGGCTCAGAAGCTGGCAAATTACATCGACGTTATGTTCTCCTGTTCAGCCATGAGGACTTTATGGCGTCAATTGTGTCCTTGTTACGGGTGCCAAGTACCTGGAAGGTCCCGCTTCATGCCTCGGAATCAATTCAGCAGAACCAGAGTTCAACTCTGCTTTGAGGTTTTTTCTTAACCCGTATTCTCTCTTATAATCAGCGCTAGACTTTTTGGCTTGCTTATCTCCATTATTGTTTTGTTCTTTTTCTTCCATGTCTTACAATATTTTTTTAACTTTATTTACTTCACTGTATATAAATATAACATCAATATCATTAGTAATAAATCTCTTTATATAAATAAATAGGCAAAGACAAAACAGTTTAGTACCTTTTTCTTTATTTAAAAACCCTTTATATGGTATACCTTTTGTGTCGCCACGGACACATAGCAAATTAATGAAGACTTGCTCTTCAATGTAAATATGAATGCACTGCAAATTTCAGTTTTTAAGAAAGAACAAAACAAAATGGCAAACTTTATTTTTTGGGTGTGATGACACGTTTAATTACTCTTTACTATTAAATTTAAAAATGTTCGGTACAAGTATACTTTTGATTTAATTCTTAAATTCAAATATTTAGAAAAATGAAGAAGAGAGAACAAAAAAAATATTATTTTATTTTATATAATTCAAAGACGTGTATGCTATTATCGCTGCTGATTGTCGATCCTCTTGTACGAAGTTTGTCAGAAGACTAATTCGATCGCCGCCAGTGATGAACGTTGCCAGTCGCGGTCACCACCAGTCCCACACATTCCAAATGTGTAACTTTGTTAGTACTTTGTACCATGTCAGCAATTTCCATATCTCGTTGATAAGGTACATGCTGCCGAATATGCCGATGACTGCCAATGCGATGTAGACTCTCGACATGCTGATTGTGCTTATGGTGCACATTAGTGGTGGTAGTCCGTTCTTATGTGTAAACAATTAGGTCGCTTAGGCGACGACTCGCATGCTCAGACGAAATTTGACGACGCTCATTGTGTTGCTACAATGTGACAAGCCATTTGTGCGATGAAATATGACTGTGTACACTATTGTGTTGCAACAAAGTAATGCTTCATCGTGATATGAGACTGGTGGTGGTTCATTGGCCTTGAGTCGATGAGTTGATTGCATCGATGATGATGATTTTGTGTGCGGAGCACTATATGCTTAGACTATGTGCACTATGTGGCTGAGTCGATGATGATTTTTCTGTGCGTAGCACTATGTGCGTAGACTATGTGCCATGTTGCGTTGCAACATCCTGCCGGGCCCCAGGAAAAGACACGATGAAGGAAGAAGATCATCTGCTTATCGTCTGTTTTCAATTTCTGGGGTTGATTTTCTGCTTCAATTAAAGATGCGTGCTGCAATATGGGTTAGCTGGTCCTCATCTCCGTGACATATGGATGGGTACATGAAGGCAGAAACAAAAGTTGTGGTGAATAGTGTGTAGCAATATTTATTTATGTGTATGGGTTAGTTGAATGCAATTTATATTAAGCTATCATACCTTAAATAATTGGTTAGTTGAGCTCGAAGAACTAGTATTATAAGTGTGGGTGTGTGGGAGTTATTCATTAAGCATTGGTAGCAAGCAGAGTTTAGCTATAGGTCGCTTTAATGATGTGGTTGCGGTCTTCATTGTGACGACGCGAATTTTGTCGTCTGCTCCAGGATGTGTTGCGGTGATTCTGCCGAGTCGCCAAGGCGTAGGAGGCATTTGCTCATCAGGCAATAGTACCAATTGCCCTATTTTGAGTTCAGCATTTGGTGTAAGCCATTTCGGACGCTGCTGCAGTCGAACCAAGTATTCGGATCTCCATTTTCTCCAGAAGTCTTGCTGGATTTTCTGCATAAGTTGCCATCTGTCCAGGTGGTTTGATTTACTTTCCGTTAGATCCCTTTCGGGTACGATGTTAAGTGGTGCGCCAGTAAGGAAATGTCCTGGTGCTAATATCGAGAGATCCTCCGGATCTTCAGTTATTGGGCAAAGTGGCCGTGAATTGAGGCAAGCTTCAACTTGCGCTAATACCGTTGCATATTCTTCAAATGTCAGAGAATAGTGACCAATTACTCGCTTCAAATGGTGTTTCATGGATTTCACACCGGCTTCCCATAATCCGCCGAAGTGAGGCGCAGCGGGAGGGTTGAAATGCCATGTTGTGCCGTTGGCTTGCATACGTTGTGCGATATCTTCAGTCCAGTGCTTAGATGTGTGCAATTTCTCTGTTTCCAAGATGTTTGCAGCCCCTCTAAAATTGGTTCCACAATCGCTGTATATATTCGTGCAGATTCCACGGCGTGCGGTGAAGCGTTTGAATGCTGCTAGGAATGCAGATGTTGTGTAATCACTTACTAACTCGAGGTGTACAGCTTTTGTACAGAAGCAAACGAAGATTGCTATGTATGCTTTTGTGATTTTGTTGCACCGACCCTTCCAGGCCTTTAACTGAACAGGGCCTGCATAATCCACTCCTGAAGTCTGAAACGGTCTTGCCTGGTAAACTCGTAGCGCTAGCAGGTTTCCCATTTGCTGCTGCATTTCTGTTGCCTTATATCTGTAACATTTCAGACAATTGTAAATACATTTTTTTACAGCAGATTTGAGTTGTAAAATCCAATATTCCGATCGGAGTGTTGCCATCATTAATTGTTGTCCACCATGTAGCGTTGTGAGGTGCGTATTATGCACAATCAGTGACGTAAGAAAGTTTTGTGCAGGTAGAATTATTGGATGACGCTGTGCATAGGGTAGATCAGCATTCTCTAATCGACCGCCAACTCTCAGCATCCCTTTCTCATCAATGAATGGCGAAAGTCGTGTTAATTTGCTTCCCTTGGAGACAGTTCTACCTTTGGTCATCATTGCTATTTCGTCGGCGAAAAACTGTTGCTGTGCGATGGTGATCAAACGTATTCGAGCCGAGCGAATTTCGTCGACTGAAAGTGGTCCCGATACACGAGTTGACATCTTCTGTGCCGTACGGCGCAAGTTCGTAAAGAAACGAAGCCAATAAGCCGTGGCTCTAAGTAGACAGGTAAAGATGAGAATCGAGTGAAGAGATCATTTGTTTCAAAAGCGGTGAAATGAACGCATAGATGAAAAACATTATTTATGGGGTACCCAGATGTGATGAATTCGTTTTTTGGTTTTCCAATCTCAGATGCCTTTGTTTCAAGATTTGTTTGTGTAACGTCGAATGGTGGCTGCGATTGTTCATCAAATGAGAGAAGAAATTCAGATCCATGCCACCATTGATTATTAATGAGGAGTTCTCTTGGAAACAGTCCTCTGGAAGCAACATCGGCCGGATTGTCCTTAGACCGGACGTAGTTCCAACACGCAGGATCTATAAGTTCCTTGATTTCTGCCACTCTATTGGCAACGAACGTAGTTCGAATATATGGTGCTGTTTTAATCCACGTAAGTGTAATTTGTGAGTCACACCAAGCAAATATCTTTGGAGATTGTAGGTCCATTGTTTTAATGGTTTGTATTAAGAGGTGTGCTAGCAACTGTGCACCACAAAGTTCCAACCGTGCCAGCGATTTAATTTTAAGCGGTGCAACTCTTGTTTTTGACACGAGTAGGTTGGTGACATTTGTATCTCTGGTGGTGACTCGTAAGTATAGTGCGGCCGCATAAGCCTTTTCCGATGCGTCGCAAAATCCGTGGATTTCGATTCGTGAATCCGTAGTCAAGTGTACCCAGCGTGGAATCACGATGTTATTTAGTGCGGTGGTCAGGTTATGCCACGCAGTAACGATTGTTGGTGGGAGTTCAGAATCCCATGTTTGCTTTTCCTTCCAGATATCTTGCATTAAAATCTTACCAACAATGATACACGGAGAGATCCAACCCATTGGATCGTACAGCCGCGCAATGTCTGAAAGGATTGTTCTCTTTGTCGTCTTCCTTGAGTCCTGTAGTGAGATCTTGAAGGTGAAGGTGTCCTTTGCTGGATGCCATTGGATGCCTATCGTTTTGATCTCATTGCCTGCGTCGAATGAGAGTGGTACCTTCACTTCTCTATCAATCTCTGGAATAGATGCCAACAACTCTTCACAATTGCTCGCCCACTTGCGTAGTGGAAAGCCTCCTTGCTTCAACATTGTTGTCAGCTGCCGCTGCATTTCCATAGCTTCTGCTTCGGAGTCTGCTCCATGGATCACATCGTCTACGTAGACATTGTTTCTAGCAATTTTTTCCGCAATCGGGTAATCTGTTCGTTCATCAGCCGCAAGTTGTAGAAGTGTGCGTACTGCTAAGTATGGCGCGGAGGCGGTACCGAAAGTGACCGTATTTAGACGATATGTTTTAATCTCTTCTCCTTCTCTATCTCTCCACAAAACCAATTCATATGCAGCATCCTCCGGCAAAACCCAGATTTGCCTATACATTTTGTTAATGTCAGCTACAAATGCGATTTTGTGTTTTCTGAATCGAGCGATGTGGTCGAAGATGTCATCCTGCAACCTTGGGCCAATGAAGAGATGGTCATTAAGTGATGTGCCATCAGACGACTTACAGGAAGCGTCAAACACAATTCTGAGTTTTGTCGTTGAACTGGATTCCTTCATCACGGCGTGGTGAGGAACGAAATAGTGAGGACTGGATAGTGACATGGGCTCGATCTCCGTCATATGCCCAAGCTCTTTGTATTCGCTGAATACTTTGTTGTACTCCTCATAGAACGACGAATTTATTCGGAATTTTCTCTCAAGTTGCATGAATCTGACGAGTGCTGATCTTTGAGATAAACCTAACGCAGGGTGTATACCTTCCTTAAATGGAAGTTGAACCATATATTTGCCGTCTAGTTGACGCTGATGGGTTCTGCAAAAGTGCGTCTCACATTTCTCTTCTTCTGGTGAGAGCAGTTTTCTTCGTGGAACTTCCTCAAGTTCACAAAATTTAAGCAGCACGTTATCCAAGGGTTGACCTTCGGTGGTTATGTGAAGAGAAGTTACGTTTGATTGATGTTTGGGGGAGATGCCCCCAGAAAGAACCCATCCCAGCTCCGTCCTTTGAGCCATAGGGGTTCCTGGTTCTCCTTTCCTTAAGCCTTCAAGGAGAATGGAGGGATAAATGTCGCTGCCAAGCAAAATGTCGATTTTGCTTGGTTTGTCAAATGTAGGATCAGCGAATTGAATGTTGTAGAGGTGGCTCCAATGAGCCCATGGAATGAAGTGCGTAGGTAATGCAGCTGTGAGTTTGGGTAAGATCAATGCATTGAGCCGTAAGCTGAAGGTTTTGTTCACATTTGAGAAAATCGTGAGCGAAACCTGGTGATTCGAAGTGGTTGTGTTGGTCTCTCCAACACCAAGGATCTTAACGCAGCTTCTTTCCCTTTTAAGTTTTAGTAGTTGGACGGCAGCCTCAGTGATGAATGAGGCCTCTGACCCTGGATCTAATAGCGCTCGCAGTGTCAACAGTTGGCCCGTGGTTGTCGGAACCTTGATGAGGGCTGTAGCCAGAAGAACAGGTGCACGATTGTTTTCGGCTACGAACGTGTTGTATGCTGAAGCAGTTCCGTATGAGGATGTTATGCTATTTGAGGGTACTGCTTGTTGAATTTGGGTGGAGGAGGACGTTGGTTGAAACGGTGGAGTACCAGCTCCCATTGGAGCAGTTTCATTGGCATGCATTGCGTTGACTGACTCATTCATGTGCAGTAACGAATGATGCTTTTGGTGGCAGACAGAACACGTAAAGGTGCTTGTGCAGTTTTGCGTGAAATGTGCGCTTGACAAGCAGTTGAAGCACAATTTCTTTTTCTTTACAACCTCTTGTCGCTTCCTCGCGTTTAATGCTTTGAATTTGAAGCAATGTCGAATGGAATGTGAGCCCTGACATAACGAACACCTTTGAATTGTGGAGTTGTGAACACGAATTGTGTTTATGGTGTGCCTTTTAGCCTTAGTTTGAGTGGAACTTGGTGAGGATTGTCCAATGACATCCAAGGTTCTTGATCTCATTAAGATGAAATCTTCCAACGTATTAAAAGTCGGATAGTCCACGTACGTTGAAATGTGGGACTCCTAGAGTCCCCGAGTGGTCGACGAAAGTTTTTGCACCGTATGGAATATGAGAACGTCTTCCCATGATTCCACAGGTACTCCAAGACTCTTGAGCGATTGCTTGGCTTCATTGGTAGTATCTAGCAGTAGTTTGAGATCATCGGATGATTCCTGCGTGAGCTTCGGTTGGTCGAAAAGAAGTTTAAATTGACTGTCTTTTAACAGTCGAACGTTCTGAAATCTCTTAACCAATAATGCCCACGCTGATTCAAAGTTCGTTTCGGTATCCTGAAGCATACGCGCTGCTTCACCCGTTAGATTGCTTTTTAAGTACTGGAGCTTGTGAGCGTCAGATATTGAGGCATTTTTATTGACCATTCCTTCGAACAGTCCCTTAAATTCTGGCCACATCTGTAGAGAGCCGTCGAAAGTTGGTAGCTTCATTGCCGGAAGCTTTAATTCAGCTGACGGTGATTTGGACGCAGCGACTGAATTGTTAAGGCAGCCTTGAATATCGGTTGCTGCTAACTGTTCCTTTAGCTCACTCGAGTAATTGAAGAACAATTCCTTCAATTTGTGAAAAGTGAGTGCTTCCATGTATTCGGTTTTCGCATCCTCACTAGGGAACCCAACAATTTTCTGATGCAGAAGCCTAGCTTCTTTAAAAGATGTTTCTAAATTTGCCAGTCGTGCTTCAATCATGTGCACCGACTTTTTAGATGCAGCTAGGCCTACATATGCCTTATAGTCAGCCTCGAGTTCTTGCGAAGTCGTCTGAATGGCCTCGACCAAATTTACAATTTTGACCTTGCTCATGATGATAGAAAAATAAGTCAACCCACCAAACACACCACACAAGTTTATTACGATCACTAAGATCACCAATTTATTTGAATAAATAATAGTTAAATAAAATGCCACACACCTGATGTAAGCGTTGCTCCCTCGATGCAGCTTCTTCCAGTAATTGAGCTGATCGTGCCGCTGATTTGTTGATGCGTTTTGTATGTATTTAAACACTGATTAGTCGATTTCCGCACTGATTCTAATGGATCTTATTCGTAAATCCGGCTCGAAGGACCAAACTGTGTCGCCACGGACACTTAGCAAATTAATGAAGACTTGCTCTTCAATGTAAATATGAATGCACTGCAAATTTCAGTTTTTAAGAAAGAACAAAACAAAATGGCAAACTTTATTTTTTGGGTGTGATGACACGTTTAATTACTCTTTACTATTAAATTTAAAAATGTTCGGTACAAGTATACTTTTGATTTAATTCTTAAATTCAAATATTTAGAAAAATGAAGAAGAGAGAACAAAAAAAATATTATTTTATTTTATATAATTCAAAGACGTGTATGCTATTATCGCTGCTGGTTGTCGATCCTCTTGTACGAAGTTTGTCAGAAGACTAATTCGATCGCCGCCAGTGATGAACGTTGCCAGTCGCGGTCACCACCAGTCCCACACATTCCAAATGTGTAATTTTGTTAATACTTTGTACCATGTCAGCAATTTCCATATCTCGTTGATAAGGTACATGCTGCCGAATATGCCGATGACTGCCAATGCGATGTAGACTCTCGACATGCTGATTGTGCTTATGGTGCACATTAGTGGTGGTCGTCCGTTCTTATGTGTAAACAATTAGGTCGCTTAGGCGACGACTCGCATGCTCAGACGAAATTTGACGACGCTCATTGTGTTGCTACAATGTGACAAGCCATTTGTGCGATGAAATATGACTGTGTACACTATTGTGTTGCAACAAAGTAATGCTTCATCGTGATATGAGACTGGTGGTGGTTCATTGGCCTTGAGTCGATGAGTTGATTGCATCGATGATGATGATTTTGTGTGCGGAGCACTATATGCTTAGACTATGTGCACTATGTGGCTGAGTCGATGATGATTTTTCTGTGCGTAGACTATGTGCCATGTTGCGTTGCAACACCTTTGGTAAGACGGGGTGGGGAAAATGTAAAATTTTATCATCAGACATATTTACAAATCGATTATAATGAAATTTTCAAAATAAATTGGTTATAGGCTATAATACACCCCCTCCCATCACTCGCGGTAGTAAGAGAGAGGCGTGGGTTCATAAAGTGTGGGTAGTGAAACGCCCAGGAAAAGCTAGTATTAAATAAATCTATATATATAAAAGTGAAACTTTGTATGTATGTATGTATGTATGTACGGTATGGACTGCCAAACCCTTCAACCGATCGCGTTCAAACTTTGCATAGGGGTTTTATACCATAATGAACACATAATAGGCATATTTTAAAAGTGGTCAGACTACTGAGTCAAAGGGTCTCCATAAATTTTTTTTTATTGTTTCTACAAATGTTTTATGAACCAATCACGTTCAAACTTTGTGTAGGGGTTTTATACCATAATGGGCACTAAATAGGTATATTTTAAAAGTGGTCAGACTCCTGGGTCAAGAGGTCATCATTTCACAAATTGCATATTTTTATGAATTTATTAGAATTTTTAAATAGTAGCGTCCTGACATTTTGCATAACTGCTTGGTATTTAAAAAAAACAAGAACCACTATATTTATATATATATTCTGTGCACGCACGAAGATTAAATGATACAAATAAGCCCAGCGTAGCAACACAACACGTGCGTGCAAACAAGTACAGCAGGGCACGCACGCACGAAGAAAAAATCAACAAGCGCTAACCGAATCATGCATGTAAACGAGTACAGAAGGGCAACACAGTGCATGCATGCAAGTGCGCCAAGCATAGCAACACAGCCGGCGCAGTATGCACGAAGTAACGGAGATGAGAAAATGCCAAATGGGAAAAACCCAAGCGATCTGTTACAAGAGAAAACCACCAACTACGCGAGAGAGAGGAGAGAGCTACAAAACTGCAAGCCTACAAAAATGCAAAGTCAACCAAGAGGCAAAGATTATAAAAGGAGGAATACATGAAGAGTGAAAAAATAAAACACCTCGAGGAGATCAGCAGCATTGGCAACTACCGGATATTGGCACAAAAGTATTTACCGCAAGCGAGACACCCGAACAACATAATTTACATGAGGTAGAGGACAATTAACGTTAATTGGTTGGTCGGCGCTGGAATCAGGTGAGCCAAATTCCGCAGTGAATAGTTTAGAATACCGTTTCTTTGTCTCGAGACTCTGGCGGGCCTTATAGGACTCCATCTCGAGATTCTGAAAACCTTGAGAGATTCCCCTTGCTTGGTAGATAGAAACCCTTCGTGCTCAGGACTCTGGCGGGCCTTATAGGACTCCATCTTGAGTTTCGATCTCTCGTAGGGCCGTGTTTTCCCATTTAGTAGAGAGTGAACAGTGAAAGATCTGCTGCTCTCTATTAAATCTAGTTTAGAATCCCCTTTCTTGTCTCGAGACTCTGGCGGGCCTTATAGGACTCTATCCTGAGTTCGATATCTTTTAGAGCCCAGTTCCCATTTAATGGGGAGCGAGTGGAGAAAGACCCGGTCCTTCCGACTAAATCCTGTAGGGACCAATTCCCCTTAAAGGCGCCTGAAGTGTGAAACAAAGTTTCTTGCACGTACCAGGTCGTTACGAGAGCCGAGTCAGCGGCCAAGGAACCAGTCGTGACGGCAGAAGAACAATGAGAAACCCCAAAGCGAAACCAGGCGTAACGGCAGAACAACAAAGAGAAGCCCCAAAGCAAAACCAGGCGTGACGGCAGAACAACAAGGAGAAACGCCAAAGCGAAACCAGGCGAAACAAATTAAAATAAATCAAAGAGAAATCAATTGAAAAGAAATAATTTTGTAACGAAAACAACCGCTTATTAGTTGATAGGCAAACGACCCTGGACGCCGGCAAGCGTACCCCGGCATTTACCTGGTACAAATGGCGACCGAGCAGGGTCTCCATTAAAGAAAAAAACCCCCCAAGTCAAGTTTTACAAAAACAAAAATAACATATAACTTAATAATAGGCAGTATAATCAGAAAAAAAAGTAATCTAAATCGACGGCAGAGAGTGTAAAACTTCAGGAAAATCTAGCAAAGAATACCACAAAATGGTAAAAACAAGTTGGGTCTACGAGCTGAAAAAGGGAGAACTTGTGGTACTCTTGGAAGAATTCGGCTTGGAAGTTGTACAGTTGAGGAATTACGTAAACGGTTTTCGGCTCTCATCAACAGTGAAAGCCTCACTAAAGATCAGATAGCCCGCCTGAAGCAACTAGAGGTACGTTTCGCGCAAACTCCTTCGCGGATCCCACCGCTAATGGGACCATCGTGCTCAGAAGTACAAAAGCCATCCAGAGAGAATCAATCAAAAGTTTTTTCAAATGAACGTACATCCCAATACCCTGCACTCATCGAACAAGTGAGAAAGTGGTCAGTAAAATACGACGGCGGAAAGGAACCGCTGGCATTTGTTGAACGCGTGGAGGAGCTGGCTGATATGAACAAGGACTTCTTGCCTCGAACAATGCCTGAGCTGTTACGCGATCGTGCGCTGGCTTGGTACAATAACAACAACCGACAGTGGCAGCGATAAGGCGATTTTAAAAGGGACTTTATGAAATTCTTTCTCCAGAACCGTTATTTAGAACGATTAGAAGATGACATCCGACAACGGCACCAAAAACCTCGCGAGTGTTTCAAAGACTTCGTCATCGCCCTCCAAACACTGATGCGCCACGCCAACTACACCGATGAACAACGGCTAGATCGCATATTCGAGAACGCCCTGCATGACTACCAGTTATACATACGCCGTAGAGATTTCCATCACCTGGAGTAGCTGATAGTCCAAATTTCACAGATTGTGGGATGTACCTTCTGCAGTTCGTTGAATCCTTCTTGGAAGACCCCATACTCGGATGACCGAAGTGACTGGTTCGAACACAAGGTACTAGGTAAAAAAAGAGAGGAGTAAAGGGCACTCATTCGATTCCTTTCGACAAACGACAACAACCAAAACATCAATCCTGAAAACCTCGATAGGGAGAGATTCCCCTTGCTAGATAGAAACCCTTCGAACTCAGGACTCTGGCGGGCCTTATAGGACTCCATCATGAGTTGAGGGCCGAGTTTTACCATTTATTAGAGAGTGAACAGTGAAAGATCTGCTGCTCTCTATTAAATCTAGTTTAGAATCCCCTTTCTTGTCTCGAGACTCTGGCGGGCCTTATAGGACTCCATCTCGAGATTCTGAAAACCTTGATAGGGAGAGATTCCCCTTTGCTAGGCAGAAACCCTTCGAACTCAGGACTCTGGGGCGGCCTTATAGGACTCCATCCTGAGTTCGATATCTTTTAGGGCCCAGTTCCCATTTAGTGGGGAGCGAGTGGTGAAAGACCCGCTCCTGCCGACTAAATCCCGTAGGGACCAATTCCCCTTAAAGGCGCCTGAAGTGTGAACCAAAGTTTCTTGCCCGTACCACGTCGTTACGAGACCCGAGTCAGGGGCCAAGGAACCAGGCGTGACGGCAGAAGAACAAGGAGAAACTCCAAAGCAAAACCAGGCGTGACGGCAGAACAACAAAGAGAAGCTCCAAAGCAAAACCATGCGTGACGGCAGAACAACAAGGAGAAACGCCAAAGCGAAACCAGGCGAAACAAATTAAATTAAATCAAAGAGAAATAAATTAAATATTCAACAGAATTTCACGGAGTCAATAAAGAAATAATTCTGTAACGAAAACAACCGCTTATTAGTTGATAGGAAAACGACCCTGGACGCCGGCAAGCGTACCCCGGCATTTACCTCGTTACAAAGGGGTCCAATACTTCTGGAGGTACCTGATTTTTTTTACATGCCACTGAACACTGATTAAATATAATAAAGCTTCGAAAACATTGTCAAGCTACATTTTTTGTTATTGTAAAAGTTTTAAAAATGCCTCCGAAAAAGTTATATATTGGAGGAGCAACCACAGAATCGAAAAGAAAAAACCAAAGCAGAAATGTTGAAGCACCCAATCAACGAGAAGCCAATCGTGTACGAAATCGTAAGTCAAGAGCAGCTGATTCATTTGAAGGGCGCGACACACGACTACAAAGCAACAAACTCAGAGCTTCAAATTCCTGAGCAGCGGAAACATCAGAAGAGCGCGATACGCGTCTACTAAACAACGAAATAGGAGCTTCAACATCGAGAGCAGCGGAAACATCTGAAGAGCGCGACACACGACTAAAACAACCAGATCAGAGCTTAAACTTCCAGAGCAGCGGAAACGTCTGAAGAGCATGACACGCGACTAACAAACAACCAGATTAGAGCTTCAACTTCCAGAGCAGCGGAAGCATCTGAAGAGCGCGACACACGACTAAAAAACAACCGATCAGAGCTTCAACTTCCAGAGCGGCAGAAACGTCTGAAGATCATGACACTCGACTACAAAACAACTAGATCAGAGCTTCAACTTCCAGAGCAGCGGAAACATCTGAAGAGCGTGAACACGAGTAAAAACAACCAGATCAGAGCTTCAACTTCCAGAGCAGCGGAAACGTCCGAAGAGCATGAGACGCGACTATAAAACAACCAGATCAGAGCTTCAACTTCCAGAGCAGCGGAAACGTCTAAGGAGCATGACACGCAACTACAAAACGAACGTTCTCGATGGACTCGATCAAGAGATAGATTAAGAGCCGAATCTAAGTTAGAGGCATTCGATTACGATAAATGCTATGATTATAGTACCCACAAAAATGTTGATATTGGGCAAATTAATAAAATTTGTTCGTATTGCCGTGCTTTAAAGTTTCACAGAAAACCGTCTGGAATGTGTTGTTCGAACGGTAAAGTCAACGTTTCGAAATTTTTACAAATTTACTTCATGGGCGATGATGAGACGGAAGCTGATCAACGTGGCGCAATTAGTCGCGGGACAAAACGTGAAATTATTTCAAGTTTACAAAAATTATTTCACGAACACAACTATTTGGTGAATTTATTCAAAATTGCTTTAGATCAAATGCCATCAGATGATTATAGGGTCTTTATAAAAGCATATAGAACACCATCTGGTGAACATGAAAGACGCTTCAATGCTCCAACAATCGATGAGGTAGCAATTGTCATGGTAGGGACAGAATTCGATAGGCGTGATATTATTATCCATAGACGAAATACAAATCTGCAACGTGTTACTGAAACACACAGATCGTATGATGCGCTTCAATATCCGATACTATTTTGGCAAGATGGATATAATTTTAACGTGATGCAAACTAACCCCGCTACTGGTGCTGCGACAATGAAAAAGGTGTGTTATAATAATTTCTTTACGTAGTTAATTCGAATCATGCGCAGTGTGTGGGCAGTCTTTTTTGGAATTAAATTAAATAAAAATATTTGTCCTACAGGTATCCTCTAAGTGATTTTATGCGTATTGTATTATGATCAGAGCTGATAAACCGAACCAAAAAGTGTCGAAAAAAGTGTCGTCAGCTTTTTCATCAATTCATTGTTGACGTGTATGCCAAAATCGAGAGTGAAAGACTTCTTTTCATCCGTTTAAATCAAAAGAAACTTCGTGCCGAAGAGTATATTCACTTGCGTAATACAATCGCAAATGATGGAAACGTTGCTGACATTGGGCAAATGGTCGTACTTCCAGCTACGTATACCGGAAGTCCAAGGCAGATGCATGAATATGCTCAGGATGCCATGACATATGTACGAAAATATGGACGTCCAGATCTTTTTATCACGTTTACATGCAATCCAACTTGGACTGAAATTACAAACTTACTTATGAATGGGCAATCATCATCTTATCGACATGATCTTACGACCAGAGTTTACCAACAAAAACTGGTAAGACTCATAGATCTCATAATAAGAAATTACATTTACGGTGAAACTAGCTCCTGGATGTATTCCATCGAATGGCAAAAAAGAGGTCTACCACATGTTCATATCTTAATTTGGTTGAAAGAGAAAATAGTTCCAACACAGATCGATAGTATTATATCAAATGAGCTACCCGATCAACAAGAAGATCCAATACTTTTTGAAGTTATCAAAAAAAATATGATTTACGGACCATGCGGAGCACTGAATCCAAATTCACCATGCATGAAAGAAATAAAATGTACAAAAAAATATCCACGAGACATGCATAAAGAAACCAAACGATGGAGGACAGCTATTATTAAAGTTAAAAGTGTGGACGTCGACATCGATAACAGATGGATTGTTCCCTACACTCCTTTACTATAGAAAACGTTTAAAGCACATATTAATGTGGAGTACTGTAATTCAGTTAAGTCAATAAAATACATATGTAAATATGTCAACAAGGGCAGTGATATGTCAGTTTTAGGCCTTTAAAATACACCCACCGATGAAGTCACACAATTTCAAATGGGACGATACATAAACAGTAATGAAGCTGTCTGGCGAATTCTCGGTTTAAGCATTCACGAACGTTATCCAACTGTTGTCCATCTCAGTGTGCACTTGGAAAATGGTCAACGAGTCTACTTTACGGAAGAGATTGCACAAGAAAGAGCTGCACAACCAGCGAATACGACATTAATCGCCTTCTTTAAATTGTGTCAAACAAATTAATTTGCAAAAACTTTGCTGTATCATGAAGTTCCAAAATATTTTACTTGGAACACTTCGAAAAAACTGTTTCAAAGAAGAAAGCAAGGCTCAATTGTTCCGAATCATGATGGAGTACGTGGTTCTAATGCATTGGGGCGAGTGTATACTGTCCATCCTAATAACGCCGAATGTTATTATTTGAGAATGCTGATTCACACAGTAACGGACCAACATCGTTTCAAGCATTGAAAACCATTGATGGTGAAGTATATCATACATATAGAGAGGCATGTCTTAAACTTGGCTTGCTTGAAAATGATCAAAATTGGGACACAACGTTGGCAGAAGCATCTCTTGCATGTCTTCTACAACAAATACGCACGCTGTTTGCAATAATTGTAACAACTTGTACACCTTCTGATCCAAAAAGTCTTTGGGAAAAGCATAAAGAATGCCTCAGTGAAGACATGCTTCGATAAGCACGTAGAACAAATCCCAATATGGATATACAGTTTTCACACGATATTTTTAATGAAGCATTCATATTGATTGAGGACAGGTGTATGTCCATAAACAACAAAATTCTTTATCAGCTTGGATTTCCTGGACCGAGACGCAACAGAAGCAGTGTTTCAGATAGAGACCTATTACGAGAAGACCAATACAACGTTGAACAGCTGCGAGTTTTCGTTGAGGCTCAATAAAGACTCTTAGCTGCAGATCAAAGACTGGCCTACAACACAGTGATGCAATATGTAGAAAACGGAAATGGAGGACTGTTTTTCCTTGATGTTCCAGGAGGCACTGAAAAAACATTTCTTCTCAATTTAACCCTCGCAGAAATTCGAAATCAGAATCAAATCGGACTCGCTGTAGCATCATAGGGGATTGCATCAACATTACTCGATGGGGGACGCACAGCACATTCGGCTCTAAAACTACCACTAAATTTACAACAAGCCGAAACTCCAACTTGCAATATTAGTAAAAGTTCAGGCATGACCACAGTATTAAAAACATGCAAACTCATTATTTGAGATGATGCATCATATCACATAAGAAAGCTCTTGAAGCACTTGATCGTACTCTGCGAGATTTAAGAGGAAATAACCAACCAAGAGCTCCTCCTCTTATACTGTTAGCAGGTGATTTTCGTCAAACATTGCCAGTTATTCCAAGGTCAACACCCGCTGATGAGCTCAATGCGTGCCTGAAACCGTCATATCTTTGGAGACAGTGAGTGTATTTATTTTGTAACGAAGTTGGTTTCCTTAAATGAACAAACGTTACAAACCATACGAGTAATATATATATATCATATCACGAATAAAATATTTGTATACCACATAAGTAGATTTTCCCGAAATACCTACGGAAAATCACATTATGCTGCACGCACAAATTACTCGAGTACACAAACAATATATTCATTTTTGTCTACAGCGCTGTTGTCCATACGCAAATAACCAAATTGATAGGCACAGTGACTATATGTAGACACATAATATTGTTCTTAACTTTAAACGGTCCCATGTCTATACACTTATTCACTCAATTCACAAAATTCCCAACCTGGTGAACGAAATAGACATGGGACGCCAAAATTTCAAAACAAGAGGAGAAGACAAAATACCGAATTTAGTGCAATACACTAAATTCAGTACTTCTCTGGGTGGTAGTGATTGACTACTCACATCACTGCGTGAAAGGCAAGCGAAGCAGTAAGTCTGGATCTTATCCGACTTATTCGCCGACCAAACTTCTCACTGCATACAAGTTAAACAATCAGCAACGCCGAGGCTCTGCCTGACTTGTTGATTGTCACACTTCACCTGCATATAGGGTGCGGAGCTTCACACCACAACCACACACGGCAGCTATAAGCGACGAAGGTGGTAGTGTCTAGGTTTTACCTGACCGCTTCCTTCCGAGCAAACCCCCCCCCCCCCTCCTACCTGACACCCGCACAAACCGATCTCCCTACCCGCCATTATAATAAGTATAGTATAATAAGTATATTAAGACATTGCTTTCATGTAAATAAAAAGAACCTTTATGAAGTAAAGGAAAAATACCAAAAACCAAACCATCTATTATTTTGTAACTCAACGACGAACCTGAACCCTGGGTATACGGCCAGCGTCACCCGAGCCGTCAAGGAAAGAACGTTAAAAATTTGGCGCCCGAGCAGGGACTCTTATTCTTAATAAACCAGAAAAAAGTAGCGATAAGAAAAATAAGAATTTTACATATACCAGAAAAATAGTAATAAAATAAAATATCAGAAATTTTACATATACCAGAAAAATAGTAATAAAATATCAGAAATTTTACATACACCAGAAAAATAGTAGTAAAATAAAATATAAGAAATTCTACATACACCAGTAAAGTAAACATAGCAACGCTTGTGAAAAACGCAAACATACCAACCAAAATTCGTGTTTTTTGATCACTACACAACTTCGATTATAAGAAGGAGAAAAAAAAACACAAAAGAAAAACACAGGGGCATACATACACAGAATTACCAGTAGCCAGCAACAATCCTATGTCAAACTGAATAAACATACACATATATATATATCCACCAGACTCATCGAGTAAGAAGAACTTGTGTCAGTCGACCAAACACACAAGAAAAGAAATATATATTTAGTATACAGCAAACGCCGACACCAGTAACTCCCGCTTGCACTACCAGAAAACCCTCGCCGACAGAACAACCATTGTGATATTTATGTAAGTGAGGAATGCGTCACCACTATAAAACTAATAGGCACCAAACGGGGAGTGTCTAAACTACGAAATATCAACAATTCTTGTTTCTTACAATGACTACGAGTGAAACCAGCTTGAGTGCGTCCGATGTATATACACTTCGGAAAGAGGAGTTGATCACCGAATTAAGCAATCGTGGTATCAATGCAAACAATGGAACAGTGGAGGAGCTCCGCAAGCTGCTATCGAGCGATTTGAAGAGACACAGATCATACGATGAGTTACGAGTACCAGCACACCAGACAGCAACCCAAACTGTAATAGTACCGACCCTTTCCTACTCACCAGTAGACACCATGGCGCCGCAACCAACAACCACCTATTTTCCATCCGACGCGGACGTCATGGATAAAGTACGAAAGTGGAACCTACGGTATGATGGTAGTAGCAATACTACATTAGAATTCTTAGAACGAGTCGAAGAACTGGCCGAGTGTTATCAATTGCCAATCGACAGAATAGTCCGCACCTTGCCCGAGTTGTTAAAAGGAAATGCGTTACTGTGGTATCGCAATAATAAGGAACTCATAGCCAATTGGAGGGACTTTAGTGAAGAACTAAGGCGATTCTTTTTGCCGCCACGATTTGCGTCACAACTGGCAGACCGAATCCGTAACCGTGTACAGACAACTAGAGAAAAAGGGAAGGAATATCTCATGGCTATACAAGCGCTCATGCGGTGGCTTACCGGTCTGACAAGCGAGGACAAACTCAACCGCATTTATGAGAATTTGAGATCGGACTATCGCCATTATATTAAGCGAAGAGAGTTCACAACATTAACAGAGCTCACACTGCTAATCGAAGACTTCGAATGCCTTATGGGAGAACAACACCTCACTCGACCCATTACAGCCGTCAGCCGACCGCCTCATCTGCGACCGACCGCACCACCATTTCGACCCAACGTACCGCACGTACGGCCAACCGCTCCACAGTTCCAACCAAACACGACAACCGCTTACCACACCACGACGGCCAACCAATTAGTAACGACTCCATATCAGTTACCCATGTAATCAGCACGACCTGTTACCAACGAAGTAACACAGCCGCGGCATGAACCGCATCCGCATCATATACCGCCCGCCCATACACCATATACCAGCGAAGTAACACAGCCACAACTACCGCCACCTATGCCAATAGTCAACGATGTAACAAATCCGCATCAGTCATCACCCGTCCGTCCGCCGGCGACAAACGCATACAACCGACAGACCTGCTGCTGGACTTGCGGCCAGCCAGGCCACGTACGTAGAGGTTGCCGCCAGAACCGTCAACTGTTCTGTTCGCACTGCGGCACACATGGCATGCAAAGCCGTCACTGCCAATGTGCGCAGGGAAACGCCAACGGGCGGTCCAATTACATGAGGCATTAGACGTCCCTGACACTACCGCACAGAGCCACGCCTCATACACAATACCAATTAAGTTTAATAATCACCAGTATAAAGCGATCATCGACACCGGCGCAGGAAGATCCTGTATTGGGAAAAACATACATAATCTCTGCAGAAAATTCAAAATACCAGCTCGACCCATCTCTATGACATTTGCGTTGACTGATAAATCTACCGTCACCGCTCATCAAGCATATGCATTAGACTTGAGTTGGGGAGAATGGAAATTTACAGAGGAGTTTGTACATATTCCACAGCTAATGGACGAATTTCTCATTGGCACAGATTTCCTCTCGCAATACGGATTTAACATTTCGCATGGAAACCAGATTATAGAGGCTCGGACAATACCAGACCACCGATCATCCGAAGTCAATGGAAAAATTCTTGGCAAGAGAACTACGAACGTTCGAAAATCTGACCGGACAAACGAGTTTAATGGAACATGAAATCCGACTGAAGCATTACCGACCATTTAAACAAAGGTACATGCCGAGGAATCCCGCCATGCAAACTATTATTAATCAAGAAATAGACCAACTCCTTGCCGAAGGAAAAATTGAAGCTTCCAATAGCCCTTACAGTTCACCAATCGTGCTAGTAAAAAAGAAACAAGGAACTTGGAGATTATGTGTTGATTACCGACAATTGAATGAGCTATCCATCAAAGATGCATACCCCCGCCACATTTCAGCGACTACTCGATCAAATCATTAGTCCTGAGTTAGAACCATACTCCTTTGCATATTTAGACGACATCATCGTCATCGGAAACACATTTACCGAGCATATGTCCACACTCACCGAAGTTTTCAAACGGCTAAAAACAGCAAATCTAAAAATAAACCCTGAGAAATGTGAATTTGGGAAATCCGAAATGCGCTACCTTGGTCATATGGTCAACAAGGAAGGAATACACACCGACCCTACTAAAATAGAAGCTGTTCAGTCATTAAAAGCTCCTCGTAACATTAAAGAGCTCCGACGAATAATAGGAATTGCCTCCTGGTATCGCCGATTTGTTCCGAACTTTTCCACTATATCAGCACCACTCACCAAGTTGCTAAGAAAAAAGCAGAAATGGACATGGGAAAATGATCAAGAAGAGGCATTCCGAACGTTAAAACAAAAATTAACCGAAGCACCGATTCTCGCCTGCCCCGATTTTTCCTGACCTTTTTTACTTCAGACCGATGCCAGTGCCGATGGACTTGGAGCCGTGTTATCACAAACAATCGATAACCAAGAACGAGTAATCGCGTACGCCAGCCGAACTCTTACCGAAGCAGAACGTAATTACTTAGTCACCGAGCGGGAATGCAATGCGTAGTATGGGGCGTTCGCAAAATGCGACCATACCTCGAAGGTTACCACTTTATTGTCCATACCGATCACCAGTCCCTGAAATGGTTGCACAGCATCGAAAACCCCTCCGGAAGACTAGCACGTTGGGCAATCGAGCTACAACAATTCGATTATGAAATACGATATGATAAGGCTCATCGAACACTGTCGCCGACGTACTGTCCAGACATCCAATGCCGACTACACCAATAAAACTAATACTTCCGATCACCGATACCTGCCCCTGGTATGATTCAAAGATGAAGGCAACCGAGGGTAAACCAGAAGAGAACCCCGACTACCAGACCATGAACGGAACACTGTACCGCCACATATTTAACCCAACCCGCCACACCGAAGCCAGTAACACCGCATGGAAGGTCTGTGTTCCAAAACCATTACGTCAACAGGTTCTGCATGAAAACCATGCAGACGTAACAGCCGGCCATATGAGAATCGCCAAAACGTTTGCCAGAATCGCAACAAATTATTATTGGCCAGGAATATTCCGTGACACCGCGAAATTTGTCCAAAGATGTCCAACCTGCATAGAGTATAAAGTACCCGCTATCAAACCCGCTGGAGAAATGTTCATGACCGCTGCCAATCACCCATGGGAGATAGCCAGTTCTGATTTTATTGGACCACTACCACGCTCCACAAAAGGGAACACGATGATACTCGTATTCCATGATAAATTCTCAAAATGGACAGAGTTCATGGCTCTCTGAGATGCGAACACTCCCGCTTTGATCAAAGGATTCTAAGAACGAATTCTCAGCCGGTACGGATGCCCAAAAGTTCTAATAACAGACAATGGCACACAATACCGCAGCAAACAATTCCAAGAGCTATTGGCCCAGTTGCAGATCAAACAGCGATTCACACCTCCATACACGCCACAAGCCAACCCAACCGAACGAATGAATCGAGTCATCAAGACGATGATCTCACAATATGTGAAGAAGGACCACCGAAAATGGGACGAATACCTCCCAGAATTAATGTTAGCACTTAACACAAGCCGCAATGAGACGACCGGTTACTCGGCAGCTTACCTGAACTTTGGTCGAGAACTCCGTCTACCGAACACACCCGACAAAGCTTTAAACACCGAACCTGACACATCCGAAAGGCTAACGCTGTTGCACGAAATATTATCACTCGTCCAAATTAACTTAGCAAAAGCGTTTGGTACGCAAAAACGATATTATGACTTGCGACGTCGCCCGTGGACACCAGCCATAGGAGAGATGGTGTATTACCGTCACCGGCCACTCTCTTCAGCCGCCCAACAATTCGCAGCCAAATTAGCACCCAAATATGTAGGCCCATACCGAGTAAAAAAGAAACTCTCACCCGTGATATTTATACTAGAAGGAGACCAGCAGAAAACGATCACCGCACATGTCAAAGACTGCCGAAAATTACCATATATCCTACCCACCAGCACCACTCAGAACGTAGGTATAGACGAAGAAGGTACAACGCAAAAAAATTCAGTAGCTAAAAAGATGTCACAGCAACAAGACGTAGCAAACACCAAGCTCGCGAAATTCACAAATGCCGATCCAGCACCTGGGACCCATCGACGTACCAGGCCACGTCCCGTGCTAGCACCACCCCCTAGGACCAGGACCACACCACAACTCGTCCTAAGGCAAGCGTGGAAGAAAAAGCGGCCACCCCCGAATAGACCACTGACTAACAATGAGCTGCTGCGGCTATGCCAAGTCGTGTCCAGAATAGCTGGCACCGCAGCAACACCAATTCCACTATGTCCCACCAAAACCCCAACCTCGATCCAACCTCCGAAAACCAACCAAACCGAAACTTCCGAAACACCCGATCCCCCTCTCTGACAAACAACTAACACCACCCATTTAGACAACCCAGATGCTACCCCAGAGCAGACCCAGAAACCGGAGGCTATACCACTATCCCACTTCGAAATCATCACCCAGAACGGAGAAGACCACGACGAAGCATTCAAGGGAGTTACCCTCACCGCACCCCGAGGAAACCACAAGGGGCCCCGCCACTTCCACTTCCGAGGACCGAAAGGGAAGATCTACGGGAAAAGGAACCACGAAAAACTTAAAAACAGAAAAGGCAGATATCACCGTCAAATATCAATAAGAAATTCAAAAAAAAAAAAAAATTATTGAAACTTTCAAAAAAAAAAAAAAAAAAACACATATTGAATATAATTGAAACCTCTCAAAAAAACTTTGAATATACTATATATATACCTAAACTTAGAACAAAAAAAAAATATATAAATATGATGCAATAATACTTTAGAAAAACTTAATAAGTAAATAAGATATATAAATATAAAATAAGGAAATCTTTTAAATATATAAAATAAGAAAATTTTCGAGGAACATTTTTTGTTACATATGAAATAGATATTTTTTTACTATATTGTAATGTAAATTACATGGTTGGTGCATGACGCCGCTAAAATAAAGGTAATCCCATAAAAAGAAAAAAGAGGAGTGATCACACCAACCAACCGGAAAAATTATATTATAATACCAAAACCGACTTTATTACCAGTAGAAAATAAGATATTGTATATATTACGTAAATAGAGATGTAGACCAGAAATAGAGATGTAGACCAGAAAACTCTACCCGACCCAAACCTACACTCCCATTTCCCACCCCCAAATAAGAGGGGAATGTAACGAAGTTGGTTTCCTTAAACCAACAAACGTTACAAACCATACGAGTAATATATAAGTTAAAAGCCGTTGCGTTGACTTTTCGAAAAAAATATATTTTTATTGCACCTTTCGTGCTTATTACATGACTTAAAATTAAAGACTAAAATAACAATTGAATTATACCTAGAACGTAAGCTTCACCTTTTGCTTTGTTGCCCATGCGACGGATGTGCAATTTCCCGTCGTATCCCATAATCAGCTAAATTCGCGATTGCGAGCTGCAATCCGATACGTCAGCAGAAGTGCACAATTTTGTGGGAAAATTCTTTGGAATTTTTCCATTTGATAATTTTGGCGAAATATAATTTGTGCTGAGTTAACTCCTCCCTTCTTAAATTCAAACGTCCTCGTTTGAGGTCATTGGTTTCCAAAGGTGTTGGAATTGATGGAAGTTCGATCTTGGTGATGTTGAGGGTTTCTCGTCCTGTACCGAGGGGAGGTTTGGAACTGCATTTAAAATCTGTTGATCATTTTTATTTTCGTTGATAACTGTATTGATTTGTAAGGACCTTTTTCGCATAACATTTTTAGAAACGATGACTATGATTATTGCTACTACCAAGAGTGAAAGTCCAAAGTTGGTGGCGAGACTGATTTTATTTTGCTTGCTTAATAGGTTGATATGTTTGGTATTGTTAATATTGAGTTCCTTTACCATTTCCAGTGATAGCACTTCCTTGATTTCCTTGGATGTGGAGGCTGGTTGCAGGATGGCTGGCAAGGGGTTGCTGTAAGTGAATTCACGTGATGTGTAGATGATATCGCCGATTTCTATTGTTGAGTTATGATATCGTATAATGAATGTTCCATTAAGTTGTACCATGTCATTGTTTATGTTTATTGGTCCATCATATTGGTTTAAAATATTATTCCTGGAAGGACTTCTTCAACTGCCGGGATATGCTGGTTATTTATTGTGGTGCAATTAGGTGGGCGGCTGTTAAGTAGGTTCGGTATGCATGAGGTGTTGCTTATGTTCACGACGTTGTCTGAAGGACATATAGATAGCTTATTATAAGATTTACAATTAGTTTTTATGCCATAAAGGTTTTTGTTGCATTGTAAAATTGAATTAAAACTTATTTTATTAATTAAGCTTCCTTTTTTAACAGCTTTGATTAAAATTTTTTCACAAGATTCTACTTTAGTTGTTGGTAGACTTACATTATAAATTATATTTTTACTATCGGATGCTATTCTTGTTTCAGCAAATTCTAACGCTTCGTCTATGTTTACATAAGGAATGTTCTCATTCTTAAGAATATTTTCTGTCATATTAATTTCGGAATTTGATAAGATAAAGGAATTTATTATATTGGCCTTAGCCCAATGGATTGCATATTCAATATTGACAATCTCTTCTTTAATTAATTCTAGTCTATATTTAAAATTTAAAATTAATTCGTTTTTAACACTTTCGTTAGACTTTATCATTTTAAGTATTTCATTTGTTACATTTCTGATTTCATTAATTTTTTGTACTGATAATTTATTGATTATGATTTGCTTGTTATTATTTTTTAGAACGTTGTTTATTTTATCAACTAATATATTATAATCTTGGTGGTCAGGATTTCCGGCAATCCACTTACATGCCGTGCCTATGAAATCCAGTGACCGTTTTTGTCTATTGTTTGGCTTAAGTCTACTTATATGGCTTTTTATCTGAATTATTTCAAGGGAAAGGAAGGGAAAAATGGGATGATTATTATTAACGTTTTGCTTAATTGTTTGCTCCAGCTCGTCAAGAAGAGTTTCGTACAATTGAGGGTTTATGACATGAATTAGCTTAAATGATCCTGTCTGTAGTTTTGCCACACCCGTATGTATGGTAACTAATTGGGAATTGGAGTAATCCAATATTTGGGTATCTCCCGCACATGATGTTATGAAAAGCCTAGAAAGAAAATTAGCTCTTAATATGACTTTTGTGAACAACTCTTCCAGATCTGGTTAGGACTGTAGTGGACCTGTTTTCAGAGACTGTTTCCTTTTTGTATCGTGGTGAGAGCTTACTACCTAGTCGCTTATTGATTCGAACAAAGATTGTATCGCCGATTGAATAGTTCTTTATAGGTTGTCTTTTTTTGTTATGATTACTTAAATCGCTAGCTTGTTTTTTCCGAATGTTTTCAATGTTTTCCTGTCGGGATCTTTCAAATTGTTCAGGGTCGGTACTCACATTCCTACCGAAAAATACTTCAAGGGGTTTTCTCTTTGTCGTAGAATGAACTGAAAAATTGTACTCGTAAACGGAGCGGTCTAATAAGTCGGAGAATGATCTATGTATTTTATCTGTTTTTAAACATCTCATAATTTCTGTTAAAGTGGAATGAACCTGTCCGTTTACAGAACTAGTATGAGGTGGGGTTTTATATATTTCGATTTCAAGTTGATCTTTTACCATGAAGCCTATAGATTCTGAGTTTAATGATTTTTCGTTATCTATAATTATTAATTTGGGTATGCCGAAAGAAAATAATAATTCACGTAAGGGTTGTCTAACGTCCTCTATTGCTTTTGACTGTATGATTTTAGCCTGCGCGTATTTAGAAAACTTGTCGAGTGCTGTGAGGACTAAATGATTTTCAGTTGAATAAATGTCAATGTGGAGGATGTGTCCTGGGTATTGTGGAATCGGTGTTGGTTTTAACTCCGGTTTGTTTGGATGCCTATCGTATTTTTGCTCCTTGCAAACTACACATTGTTTAACTATCTTATTTATTTTTGAACTCATTTGTGGGAAATAGACCTTTTGTAATAATTGTATCTTGTTCTCTTGTCCGCTTCTGTGTGCTCTTTTATGTTCCCTTAATATAAATTCGTCCTGTTTTGTTTGGTCAGGTTCATCTTCAACTTGGGTTTGTGTGAATCGTATCTTATACTGTCGGAAATGGAGTGGGTATATTTCTTGGATAATTCCCATTACACGTTCGGTAGTATTTAGGCCGTTAATAACACTTGGGTTAAGATAACGCTTGAATAATCTGACAATATCTTCTTCTGTATATTCTGGTTGTGTTATGGTATGCCTGTGGTAGGTCGGGAATGGTATTTCAAATTTGTAGCTGCTATTATTACCTTCTAATAGAAAAATCTGGCTCTTAAAAACGTTTATCGGGGATTCTACCGTAGGAATAAGTTCATGAGACGAGATTTCATCACTGTGCTGTGATGCCGTCATGGAATTTACTTGGGATACTTTGGGGGGCCTGGAAAGTTCATCGGCTACGACATTGCTTTTCCCTGGTTTGTATTTTAACTCGTAATTATACTCTTCGAGAATTGCTTTCCAGCGCTTCATCTTAGAGTTATTATTTTTGGTACTAAGTGCATAGGTCAGTGGCTGATGATCGGTATAAATTTTAACACGTGCGGTTCCGTATAAGTAATTTCGCAAAGAATTTAGTGCCCATATTATTGCAAGCATTTCTTTCTCATTTGCTGCATAGTTCTCCTCGGTCCTATTCAAAGTCCTCGAGATGAACGTTATGGGTCTATCGTCTTGAGATAGCACTGCGCCGATAGCAAAGTTGGATGCATCGGTCGTGAGCTCAAATTCTTTGTTAAAATTAGGATAGGAAAGAATTATATCTTTGGAAATAAGGGAGTTTTTAATTTTTTGAAAAGCTGTTATGGCATCAGGAGATAAAAAAATTGATGTTTTACTCGATTTTGTTTTGGACAGTCGTCCTCTCTCCCCTCTTAAAAGGGATGTCAGTGGTTTAGCGAGCTTTGCATAATCATTCACAAAGCGTCGATAGTACCCTGACAGACCTAAGAACGATCTTAGTTCTTTAAGAGTGCTTGGAGTTGGGAATTTTACAATTGCCTCTACTTTCGCTGGATTGGTTGTTATACCTTTGTGAGAAACAATAAAACCTAGGAATTCGACTTGTTCTCTAAAGAATTCGCACTTGTCCAATTGAACTTTCATGTTCGCTTCTTCAAGTGCATTGAATACTTTAGCTAGGTGTTCAAGGTGTTCTGTTTCGTTCCTACTGAAGACGATTATATCGTCAATATAAACGTAACAAAACTTGCTTATGTAATCACGAAGTATATCATCAACAGCGCGTTGGAAAATTGAGGGTGCGTTCTTAAGGCCGAATGGAAGCCTTGTGAACTCGTACTTTGCGTTGTTAATTGAAAATGCCGTCTTTTCTACATCGGATTCCTTCAGAGGAATCTGGTGAAAGCCGCTTTTCAAGTCGAGAACTGAGAAGTGCTTACTTTCCCCTAACTGTGTGAGTACCTCATTTATCTCCGGAATGGGATACCGGTCCGCGATGGTGACAGTATTCAGTTTCCTGTAATCGATCACGAGTCTGAATTGCTTGTTACCAGCTGAGTCAGGTTTCTTGGATACAATCCACACCGGTGAAATGTAGGGTGATCTAGATCGTCTTATAATACCATCGTCGAGAAGTTTGTTAACTTGCTTCTCAACTTCGTCTTTAAGGGATGAAGGGTAAGGGTAAAATTTGGTGTAGACGGGGGAATCGGAAGTTGTACGTATTTCGCCAGTCACCTTTGTGGTGTATGTTAATTTTTCGTCCGGATCAGAAAATAAAGAAGGAAATTCTGTAATAACTGTCTGTATTGCAGCCTTTTGGGAATCTGGTAAGTGACAAATCTTTTCATTTAAAGAGTTTACTGACTGCGATATCTGCTGTTTGATTTGTATCTTCACTTTATTTAGAATTTCCATATAACTTTCTCTAGTATGAATTACAGCTGACAAAGCTTTAAGGCTATTATTTCCAAGTATTCCATGAAAAGATTTTAAACTTGGAAGAAGGAAGAATTTTAAATTAATATCTCTTTGGCCGAAAAGATTAAGCATTGTGTATTGGGTTATTTTTACGTCTCCCGCTATTGATTTTGCATAGAACCATTGGTCATTGGGAAAAGGATTTTTTACTAGGCTAGGTTGGATATAATTTTGGCTTGAGCCTGTATCGATTAAGAATTTTAGACACTCACCACTCTTCGTTTTGCACAGAAAATATGGCAACGAAGAGTTGGTCAGCCTAAAAAATGTATGTCACTGTATTCAAATGACTGTTCGTAAGTTGTTTCTTCCTCCATTTGTTCTTGATATTGTGAATATTCTTGCAATGTCTGTTCGTAATTTGGGTCTTCTGACTCTGTCACTTGATTATAATCGGTTAGGTCTCCTTGGGGAGTTTCGCCTGTTGAAGGATCAATATGAAAATTCCTTTGATATTTGGGGGCTGCTGGTGCTTGTAACGGTGGGCCTGGTGGTCTTTTTCCTGCATACCTGAAAGGTGGTGGTCTATTTTGGTAGTTAACCCTTCCAGTCTGTATGGTTGACGTTTCCATTGGCTCTGGTTTTGGTTGTGGCTTCGGCGCGTATGGCCGAGATGGTGCTTGATTCTGATTAGCATAATTTTGATGGTAGTACTGCTGATTATTAGAGCGATTTAGGTTTGGATAATTGTTATAAGCTTGATGTGCTTGTGGCAAATAGGCAATTTGGGGGAAAAATTGTTGAGGGCGCATCGCTTGCTGATGCTGGTGAGAAAAATTGTTTTTACGGGGTGGTATAGGTGGCTGATTTTGGGTCCTTTTGATAAATGTTTGGTTATTATTTGCGTAATGAGATCTAAAGGTTTGGTTTTCTAGTTTTTGACATAAGTGTAAAGCTTGAGGAAGGTCTAAGGGTTCCTTCATACCAAGGAGCCTTGGCAGATCACCTCTAAGACCACGGATAAATGTGTCTAGTGCCTTATCTCTGTAGGTTTTTGTTAGTAATTGCAGAGATTCCGCACTTACCTCCATGCCTGATATTTTGTTTAAAATGAGTGATAAATGCGTGTAGACTAATTGGTAGAATTCCTGAATTGTCGTATTACCTTGGATAAGCGATGTCATTTGGTACTCTAGGGTACCAATATCCCGTTTATCTGCGTAATGCAGAGTAAGGCACCTGGAAATCGCTGGCCAGTCCAATGGTGTATTGTATGATTCTAACGCCGTGTCCGCATTACCAGTTATCTTGTTGCGTATAACACTCAACATGCCATAATACCTAGCTGTACCCTTGAGGGGCTCATAGATTTTAAGAATTCGGTCTACGCTCTTTCGCCAAGAGCCGAATTCTCCGGGATTTCCGGAGAAATCCCGAAGGCATCTGACGACGTCTGGAATCTTGTCCATGTCTGCCAGATTATTTCTATGTTCAGGTCTAATTTGTTGATCTTGACCGAGAGAGAGTTCAAAGCTTGGGTTTATAATGGAGTTAAAAATATTCCTACCTTGATTTTGCAAAACATTACTAACAATAGTGGTAATTAACGAAATTAATTCGGGTGGAGCTATGGGCTGTGCTTGGGGTTGTGCTTGAGGTTGTACTTGAGGTTGTGCCTCGAGTTGTGGATTTTGTCGTGGATGAGGTGGGGGTTGTTGATTTGCTTCTGGTACGTTCTGTACAATCAGCACAGGGGGTCGGAATAAATTTTGGTTATTGGCCATTTTGTTTTACTCTATAATTACTTTCTTATTTTCTAGAATTCAATTCTCTAGAATTTTTTCTATGCACGAATTAATACGTATGATTAAATTATTATATATAAAAATTTCTTCTTTAATAACTTTACGTTTTATATAGTATGTATTTTAAAAATTATTCTTACAGAACTAATTCCAGGATCATTACAGATGAGCTGTACCGACGGGTTGGATTTGTCCGGTTCCTCCACTGGTGGCTACTAGGGATCCGCTCTCGTACTTAGCGTACAGTGTCCTATACTCTATAGAGATAGCACCTTTCACTGTCTGTTTGTCCTGGTTTGTGCACTTCTTTAGGGCACTATTAGGGTTTTCGGGACCACGGTTGTTTCACTTATTATGTTCGAGTTTGCACTTTGTATCGCAACAAACAAACACTACTTGAGGGTTTTATCGAACGCGCACGCACTACTTAAGGGCTTATTGCAAAAAATTTCTAATACCGCGGTCCCTGCTCGGGCGCCAGTTAAAAGCCGTTGCGTTGACTTTTCGAAAAAAATATATTTTTATTGCACCTTTCGTGCTTATTACATGACTTAAAATTAAAGACTAAAATAACAATTGAATTATACCTAGAACGTAAGCTTCACCTTTTGCTTTTTTGCCCATGCGACGGATGTGCAATTTCCCGTCGTATCCCATAATCAGCTAAATTCGCGATTGCGAGCTGCAATCCGATACGTCAGCAGAAGTGCACAATTTTGTGGGAAAATTCTTTGGAATTTTTCCATTTGATAATTTTGGCGAAATATAATTTGTGCTGAGTTAACTTATATATATCATATCACGAATAAAATATATGTATACCACATAAGTAGATTTTCCCGAAATACCGACGGCAAATCACATTATGCTGCACGCACAAATTACTCGAGTAGACAAACAATATATTCATTTTTGTCTACAGCGCTGTTGTCCATACGCAAATAACCAAATTGATAGGCACAGTGACTGTATGTATAATAAGTATATTAAGACATGCTTTCATGTAAATAAAAAGAACCTTTATGAAGTAAAGGAAAAATACCAAAAACCAAACCATCTATTAATTTGTAACTCAATGACGAACCTGAACCCTGGGTATACGGCGAGCATCACCCGAGCCGTCAAGGCAAGAACGTTACAATTTTAAGATAGATCTGCACAAACATTTGCCAAGCAACTTTTGGATATGGGTGATGGTTTCCAATTGATTCCGCAACACGTGAGATATCATTTCCATCTGACTTTTGTCAAATTCAACCGATCATTGAGGATGTAGTAAAGATGGTATTCCCTAACATTTCAAGCAACTTCAAGAATCACGAATGGCTTCGAGAACGTGCAATTTAACCTCGCAAGAATGATGACGTTAACAAAATAAATGATAAAATACAATTAAAAATTCCCGGTAAGCCGATAAAATACAAATCTGTTGACACAGTTGTAAATAAGGATCAAGCTGTCAATTATCCAATAGAGTTTCTAAATTCATTGGAGCCGTCTGGATTGTCACCACACATATTAACCCTAAAAGAGGGTTCGCCGATAATGCTCCTAAGGAATTTAGATCCACCGAAGTTGTGCAACGGAACAAGACTTTCCGTTAAAAAACTTATGCCAAATGTTATTGAAGCAAAAATTATTAGCGGTAAAAGTAAAGGTGAAGATGTGTTGATTCCGCGTATCCTTTGTATGTGTTTTTATATTTCAGCATTTATAGTGGAATTCAGTATACTTTTGTTTATTAGAGAATTTATATGAAAAATGTTAATTTTTATGGGTTTTTTCTTTGTTGTTATTTTTGCATGTTTTTTCATGTCAGACAAGTCATATAAACAAGGTTTGAAAAAATAAAAATAAAAAAGAAACGTCAACGAATACGTGTGTGACATGGCTTCAGTTACAAACAGAAATGTTGAAATTTACTTAGTACTTTTGTAAGAATAAGTCTAGACTTTCTTGAACAATTTTTTTTCCAATTAACCACTAAACATAAATGTTGGTAGTTTTTTGTGTATATATTAAGTGATTAGAGTAAAGTAAAGAACAGACTATAGGACAAGACTTTGTGAACATCATCACAGTTAAATACATATAAGAAATATATATAAGCATTTATTTAGAAGTTAAGACTTTAAGAAATCTGTATATATAATATAGATAATTTATGTATACGTTTGTACCAAAGTAACTCTGGAACGCCTTGACCATTTTTAACCAAACTTGTTAGTTTACATATTACTTACCACCTGGAATCAATAATAGTGGTGTATTTTAAGAAATATGTCTACCAACTAACACATTTAGTTTAAATTGAGTTAGGCCTTCCACAGTTATGCTATAAACCTAGAACGAAAATACATATATACATTCATCCATTTATATACCTATAATCATATTATTCAAAAAATACTTCGGTCTTCAAGAATTTTATCAGCAAGACCACAAGACCAAGACTAATGGCACGAAATTAAGACTAAGACTCGACATGCAAGACCAAGACCAAGGCCAAGACCGAGATGAAATGGTCTTGGTCTTGCGTTTGCACGTCACTAATCTTAAGTTTACATATTTTGCGTAGGAAACCAAACAATCTTAAAATTTCATTCAACTTTTTGCATCGTTCTTTTACAGAACTAATTTGCTTGTCCAATATTGCTAAATAAAAATTTACCTCAAGGCGTTAAGTCTTATCAAGATTCCGCGACACATATTTTCACACCAGACTCCAGAAGTAACACAAGTTCACGTTTTCGCTGATGCATAAAAAAATGCGTATGATCTACATACGATCAGCGGTTAGTCCCGGAACCATTATGGTGGCCTTGTTGTGCGCTACATCTCGCGTAGCACCACTTAAGAAGGACAAGGTTAAGAAGCCAACAATTCCACGGCTGGAGTTTTGCGCCGCCAAACTAACAACGGATCTCGCCAATCGAATGAAAACGGATATTGAAAAATTCTCCTTCGTATTTTTGGAGTGATTTTCTGAGCAAGGGGTTCGTAGTTTGAATCCCAGAAAAACACAAATGTATTTTTCATGGTCTCACCTCTCGCGAATGTCTTACAAACATCCGAAAGTAATAACCTTTCACAGAAAGCGGATACGGAATTAAATTGTAGGTCCCTTCCATTTGTGTGCAAAAATATATATACACAACACAAATGGTCGCGACAAGCTAGGCCTTGGACCGCTACGGTGTGTCACGCGGAATATTGTTATTATTATTCAAACCCAAGTACTTAACGAATGATGAAATACAAACCTGCAAGACTGAAATTTTTAAATTTTTACGACAACAATATTCAAAATTATCAAAAATTGCTCCTTCAACTTCTTTAATTCCCAACTCTTAAGAATTGTGAAAGTTAAGTTATTGAAAATCTGTGGGATACACATATTTGAGCCAATATTTGAGTTATCCAATTCAGAAGATTTTCCACCGTTCGAAGAATACCTAAAATACCTATTACTGGGCACTACTACTTGGAATAGTAGCTACAAAATATTTATCAGCTACTTCTACCAGTGTAGCGAGCTGGACAGATTTATGCAGATAGGAGGTCTAATTTGCACGGGAAAAATATGGAAAAACTTTTGTTTACTGCGCACAATATTAAAATGTTTATTTCCGATTATTAATTCAATTTAACTGTTTCTACTTTTAATATTTATTGTTTTCATTATATTTTAGCATTCAGTTACTTTACTGGTATTTTTTTTCTTTCGTGAAAGTAAAAAAAGCAGATCACAAGCTTTTCATGTAGTTCTCTTATAACCAAAATTTAACTGAATTCCACTATAAATGCTGAAAAATAAAAACACATGCAAATCAATGCAACTCCAACTCTAAAGCCACGCTGCACACAGTACATCAGCGCACACAGTAATTATAGTATGTCGGGATATGATGCCGCTATATGGCATAATTATAAAGAAAAAAGTGTATGGAAGCCCACCGACCCCACGGCCCGATCACTTCCAAATTTCAAAAGAAAGTATTGTCAACGGAAATACACATGTTTGCAAAGTTTCAATAAAATCGGGCTTTGCGAAGTGGGTTTAAATTGATCCCCAAATTGCACAAACAAACAGGCAAACACACGGGCACGCGGAATAATTTTTATAAAACTAATTGATATCTAGGTCCGTCAGTATGTAATACCATTAGATTCGGCTTCGGCCGAAGTTGATAAAAAAGCCGAAGTTCGGCTTCGAGCGAGTTATGTACGCTATTTTTCACACGACCACATGATTTTTTCTGTTAAACTGCTGATGCGCAATGCAAAACTACTGTGTCTGCAGTAAATAAGAATAGTATTTTCTATGTTAACACACGTGGGTGGATAATGCCTACTTTCCAGGTTATGTTGTGGTTATAGCGTAAGAAATAGTCACTTTAGTCTACTGTCGCTTAAAAGAATGTATTCGTTGACTAATAATTTCGAATTCGAAAGTACAGTTGGTTTATAGCATATGCGTAAAGGGATTGCTAGTTTATATTCTTTGTGTTTGCAAATGCAACAAAAATATATGGTCAATAAAAGCTAAATCGCTAGTTGGTAACTTAACAAATTATAACTTCATAACACAAATCGATTTTTATTACGAGGCACATAACGGCACCATTTTTAATTAGCCCATAATCAAGCATTTGTTTATGTTAATTTTTAATACTTTTTTATATCTACATATAAATCGACAGCTCGAAATAAATTATCATACGTTATAACATTGCATTGAGAAGCCAGTCCTTGGACCGCAATGGCCTGTCGCGCAATATATAACATTGCAAGTAATACCTTTCGGTGTGTAATCTATGAGGTTGTCAAGTAAACGTATTATTAGCCATTCGTATTAACTTTAAAAGTGATATAGGAAGAAACAAGATAATAATGAGAAGAAAAACGTGTTTAAATAAAACAGAAACAAACAAGATGAGGGAACTGAGAACTGTGATGAGAGAACGGGAATCACTAACACAAAGTAACCATCAACATCAATGTTAGAAAGAATACTGCAAGCTGCTGTATGGAAGCATCTGCCAATTGCCATCCAACTTCCAACCTGACCAAATTTGTTTTAGTTTACTATGAGCAAACAAAGAGCGTAGAACGGACCAACAGTGCCACTTAAAATTCCATCATTACTACCCGATAAATTGTGAAAAAGAATTTTTCCAGCGTCTTGTCTATTTTTTGTAAATTGTATTTATACAATGGTACACAGCAATCGTACTTGTATAAAAAGTACGCAAGATTAATACATAAAAAAAACTGTAGATATATGTTCGTTTTTACAAAAATATATTATATTATTTAATAAAAAAAAACAAACCAATTCACATCTATTATTTAAAATACTATATTAGTTTCGTGCTTAGTTAAAACCAACGATTTGAAAATAACAAATTACATATATAGTGAAAGTTAATCTAATTTGTATTTACCGAGTTTATTTAGGATTATTAATGTTTTTCTATGTGTTTTAACCATCATATATTCGTAACCAAATATACAATAATTGAAATGAATAAAATTAAATTGTATAGGATAATCTTTGCACTCGTGCATTAAGTACCATTTTCTTTGGATTTCTTTAAAAGCATAAAATTATTCACACTATGGTTACATGCAAAGTTGATAGAATTGTCGTGCCCAAAACGAACAGTGGTAGACGTAGTAAAGTCTCTAACAGGAATTCATCAGTAGTTCGTTTGCTTGACGTAGACGAGCTAGAAACAACTTCAAGCCTTAGCCGGAACTCCATTTACAAATTAAAAATTGACCTAATGTTTAATGAAAAAAGGTGAGTTTTTTTAATTTCTAATTTCTCTATATTAACTTCGCGTGCCCGTGTGTTTGTTTATTTGTGGATGGCTGGCTGTACGAAACTTGTGATAAATTTTAACGCACTTCCTAAAGCCCGATTTTATTCAAAATTTGCACACATATATATCTCCGAAGACAACACTTTCTATTTGATTTTATTAAAATTTTGTATATACATTTTTTAAAAAATTAAACCGATTTTCTTCAAATTTTGTAGACATCTGTATATCCGGTGACAACGCTTTTTGATCAAATAGGGCCCCAGGGCCAAGGTGCTCCGATATAAATTTTTTCTAGATTAGACTGATTTAAACTTTGCACAAATGGGTATCTCCGATTAGAGAATTTCAACTTTATGGGCTGTTTTTTTCTTACAAATGTATACTGCTATTATTATGGTAAATGCGCATAAGCAATGGGAGTATTACGACATAATGGGCGAACTACTGAATTATAAATTTAATTGAATTAATTAAATTATTTATTAAATTAATTAAAGCAATTTAATTCGAATTAACATAAAATCGGAATGCTTAGGATAAACAAAAAAATTAATATAATCAATTAAAGTACGTTTTATGTCAGTTTTGGAGCGTCTGGAATACTTGGAATGAAAAAAATAAAACACTGAGAGTTTCACTTTTATATATCCATATCTATCTTTATTATAAATGTGAAAGTAGCTCCGTCTGTCTGTCTGTCTGTTATATTTTCACGGCTAAACGGCTTGACCGATTTAGCTATTTATTTTTAAATGTTCGTAATAGTTCGGGGATGGTTATAGAAACCTAGACAATTAGAAAATTCGGAAAAATTTGAAAAAGATACAATTTTAGGTCAGTGGAGGGTACGTGGGGGTGGGGCTCAATGGTGTATGGTGGTTTCAGTGGGAGAGCGGTCAGTTGGGTTGGGTCAGTAGTGTGTGAGGGGCAGCCAGGCAACGCCTGTTATTTTAGCTTTTGGTGGGTCTAAACGGTGTCTTGGTGGTGGGGGTCGGCGGGTCCCGGGCAACGCAAATAAAATAAGCTAGATGATTCAAAATGAGACAAGCTCAAAGTGTCGAATCTACTTTCTAATAACCAAAAAAATTTTAAACTTTTAATATATTTTATATTGTATTTTAAATTTTTAATAACACAAAATACAAGTGCTGAATTTAGTGAGTAAATATTAAATGGTTAAATGGGTCTTACAAAAGTGTAAATACAACAAAATAATAAATAAATAGAATAGTTCTCTTGACAAAAACTGCATATCAAAACATACAAAAAATTTATCAGATGTTTAACGTTTTTAGTATTGATCAACCATAACTTCGCCGTTTCTACGGTATCCGTTCTTACGGTACCGAAGGAAGGTGGTAATTTATCCACCTTGTAGAACTAATTTTTAATAATAATAATAATATTCGGCGCGACAGACCATTGCGGTCCAAGGCCTAACTACTCGCGACTATTTGGAAGGGACCTACAATTTAAGGCCGGATCCGAACGGCGAATTGATAAGCTTTCCGTGACAAGGTATTACTCTCGGAACGTTTGTCACCCTTTCGCGAGAGGTGGGACACCGTGAAAAATACTTTTTGGTGTTGCTGGGATTCGAACCTGAACCTCCTGCTCAGCAGCCATGTGTACTTCAACTGAGCCACGGCGCTCACCTTCTAACTTTTACTTTTAATTTTTTACCAATATTTAGGCCCACCAACTTTTAAGCACGCCCCTTTTTACTTTTTTATGGAAAAGTCTGTTTTTTACTCTCACTCCGTCGAGGGGGGTTCTATTGGCCCCATTTTTTTAAATGGAAGGTATTTTTATTACCTTTCGTATGATACCAATTAACCACCATACCTCCTTCTATTTATATACTTAGAAAAATGCGTTTTTCTAAAAAAAAAAGAGCAGGGTAGGCTGTGTCGAAGACACGGCCGTGGGTTTTGAGCGTGACAACTTTTGTCCGCGACGAAAGAAAAGAAAACAGCACGCGAAAAATTAATTTTAATCGACCATTTAAATTTTTTCTTTGTTAGAGCCCTGTTAACTTTAACAACAAATTCAGATGCACTCGATATACATGCAAATAAATACAAGATGTATTTTGACGGATACGTTTATTTTTTTTACGCAATGCAAAAGCATCATACGATTTTACGAGATGTAGGCTTTAATTTTGTTAAAAAAAACTAACTTATAATGGTTAGAATCTTCCATGTAAATTCTTTAACCTGAGGCCATATCACTTCCATATTTGTGTAGAAAGTGTTGTCATCATATTATCATTATATACAAAAGTGTATATGTGGAAAAGTACCGTATGGTACTGAAAGGATATTTCAGAATCATTATTCTATAAACAATGAGAAATGAACCGTATATTAAAGATTACTGTTTGATTTTGTATTAGTATACAGTCAGTACAATGATAAGCATAGTTAATTTAATAAGAAGCGAATGGCGAACCGTTTATTTTTTTTTACGCAATGCAAAAGCATCATACGGTTTTACGAGATGTAGGCTTTAATTTTGTTAAAAAAAACTAACTTATAATGGTTAGAATCTTCCATGTAAATTCTTTAACCTGAGGCCATATCACTTCCATATTTGTGTAGAAAGTGTTGTCATCATATTATCATTATATACAAAAGTGTATATGTGGAAAAGTACCGTATGGTACTGAAAGGATATTTCAGAATCATTATTCTATAAACAATGAGAAATGAACCGTATATTAAAGATTACTGTTTGATTTTGTATTAGTATACAGTCAGTACAATGATAAGCATAGTTAATTTAATAAGAAGCGAATGGCGAACCGTCTGTTATATAAAGATAGAAGACGAACAGAATGTTAAAAAAAGCCGAAAGGGAACAAGCAGACAATGAACCAACAGAAACTGTCACTCATAACCTTCTCTACAGAATGTCCAACTGTTTTGCTTTTTAAGAATACATGCTCTTTTTCTCTTCACTACCACCAGTTAGTTAGAACAGAGTGTTAAAAAAAAGCCGAAAGGGGACAAGCAGACAATGAACCAACAGAAACTACACTATCACGCATAATCTTCTTTACTTACATTTCTCGCTCTATTTCCTTCGCTGAGAAATTTTGTAATTTATAAATTATTAAAGAAAAGCTGAAAGAAAGCAAGCAGAGAACCAACACGAACCTTTTTCGTGCAACCGTATGGGTAGCAAGTTGCAACTGCAAGGCTAATAGAACGAGTAAGCAGAGCACCGAAGGGGACTTTCGAGTTTCAATCAAAACCTTCTCTATAGAAAGCCCAACTCTACGCATACTAATGCTGTAAACCAAGCCCAAACGCATGTGTGTTTGTGGGATGTGAATACAGTGTACAAAAAATAAGAAGTCGCAAAGAGCGAGAAACGTAAGATGTGGTAGTGGGAAACAGAAATATTTAATATGGATTTTGCTCTTTAGTTGATTACTAAATACAAATACGTTTGGTCTCAATCTAAGCATTAATCTGTGTACGATCGGAACAGTTGGGCTTTCTATAGAGAAGGTTTTGGTTTCAATACAATTACTAGTACTATACATACACATATTAACCGTAGAGAGAGAGAGGGCGATTGAGTTGTTGGGCAAGTGGTATGAAATAAAAGTATGCATCAAAATGTTTTTCGCACAGACGCAATATTTGCCATTAGTTTTGTTTTATCTGGTTCTCTTTTTATTTAGTAATATTATGAAAGAGTTATTAACTCTTAGTAAAGTTGGAGTGATTAAAGAAAAACATGAGTAAGGATAAGATAAGCGAAAAGAAATGGAAATAGTTGCAAGGAAGCAACATTATTATCTGTCTCTATTTTTGTAACTTATAGTAATATATTTTTTTTTATTTATTATTTTATTATTTTATTTTAAACTGACTTACAGTCTGCTTGTAGGGCGACAATTGACTTTTACATTTTGCTATTTGCATCAAATTTAAAGTGGCTGCGTAAACTGCGCAGTCGATTTTTCTTTACTGCATTGGCTGGAGAAGTGAATTTTTGACCAACATGCAGCATAAACTGTGCAGCGGCTGAATTCTTGACCGCAGCCTACTACTGCATATGTTTGTTTCGTTCTGCTCAAACTATGAGCCTGAAAGCTGATTTAAATGTTCATAACTTCAATGAACATAGAAGTGGCTTCATTTTAAATATCACTGCACAAACATAGTAATGCAGTTGCGTCGATAGTAGTAGGGGAGGTAAGAGCTGTTAAAAAATATGTGCGTGTAATATTTACGCGCGGTTGGAGTGAAATTCTTTGACATTGTGGCCAATATTACGACTAAATTAAAAGGCACGAGTCGCTTGAGAAATTGCTTAGTTCCCGAAATTCAAGACCATAATGATCATATTCCAGAATTTCGATAGGAAGAAGTCTTATAATCGCATCTTAGTACTACATTCCGAATTTCATGCGAATCGCTAAAGAAATAGCTTTGTTCCAGAAATTCCAGACCATAATGATCATATTCCAGAAGTTCTATAGGAAGAAGTCTTATAGTCACATCTTAGTCACACATTCCAAATTTCATGCGAATCGCTTGAAAAATTGATTTGCTCCAGAAATTCCAGACCATAATAATAATATTCTAGAATTTCCATTGGAAGAAATCTTATAGTCGCATCTTCGTCCTAAATTCCGAATTTCATGCGAATCGCTTGAAAAATTGCTTTATTCCAGAAATTCTAGACAATAATGATCATATTCCAGAATTTCCATAGGAAGAAATCTTATAGCCATATCTTAGTCACACATTCCGAATTTCGTGCGAATCGCTTGAAAAATTGATTTGCTCCAGAAATTCCAGACCATAATAATCATATTCTAGAATTTCCATTGGCAGAAATCTTATAGTCGCATCTTAGTCCTAAATTCCGAATTTCATGCGAATCGCTTGAAAAATTGCTTTATTCCAGAAATTCTAGACAATAATGATCATATTACAGAATTTCCGTAGGAAGAAATCTTATAGTCGCATCTTAGTCCTACATTCCGAATTTCGTGCGAATCGCTTGAAAAATTGCTTTGCTCCCGAAATTCCAGACCATAATGATCATATTCCAGAATTTCCGTTGGAAGAAATCTTATAGTCGCATCTTAGTCCTACAATTCGAATTTCATGCGAATCGCTTGAAAAATTGCTTTGCTCCAGACATTCCAGACAATAATGATCATATTCCAGAAGTTCCATCGGAAGAAATTTTATAGTCGCATCTTAGTCCTACATTGCGAATTTCATGCGAATCGCTTGAAAAATTGCTTTGCTCCAGATATTCCAGACAATAATGATCGTATTCCAGAAGTTCCATAGGAAGAAATTTTATAGTCGCATCTTAGTCACGCATTCCGAATTTCATGCGAATCGCTTGATAAATTGCTTTATTCCAGAAATTCCAGACAATAATGATCACATTTCAGAATTTCCGTAGGAAGAAATCTTATAGTCGCATCTTAGTCCTACATTCCGAATTTCGTGCGAATCGCTTGAAAAATTGCTTTATTCCAGAAATTCCAGACAATAATGATCATATTCCAGAGTTTCCATAGGAAGAAATTTTATAGTCGCATCTTAGTCACGCATTCCGAATTTCATGCGAATCTCTTGGGAAATGGCTTAGTTCCCAAAGTACTGACATTTAAAAGTGTGATATTTAACAGTGATCACAACATTCGGACCTAACAGTGTCTCACTTCTGTTGATCACAACATTCGGACATTTGACAGTGGGTCACTTAACAGTGTCTCACTTAACATTTGACATTTTGAAAAAGCACTCCATACCGTGTAGTGAGACGTTGTCACGTCAAAACTCAAAACTTTGGATGCCCCTCCAACCTAAAGTGGGCGTCTCCCCCTAACAAGATGGCGATTTTCGCAATCTGCTCATTTAGGGCTTTCAGGGGTGTCAAAGAGGCCAAATCGAGATATTAGTAAAATAAAATTAAAATGAGTCAAGATGAACATGATGACATTTTTATTTCTTTATGGTCTGAGCAACAAACGCCAAAGGGATGTAATGAGATACCATCTGTTCTTTTTAATCTAACACAAACTACTCGATCAATTTAACTACGGTAAGATTTATTTGCGATGGATGTGGAGCGCAAAACAAAACCACTGCAATACCACTTGCTTATAAATAATGCACCCCAACATATCAAGGAAATGCAAATTATTTTTCCCGTTCCAGGGCACTCTTATACTCCACCAAATCGAGTGACGCACCAAAAGAACACCATTATCAGACCCATCGATTATGAAAAAAAAATTCAGATTATACTGTTGTTTCACTGGAAGTGAAGATTGTCCAATATACGATTAGGAAACTCCTGCTTCATTGTTTAAAAAAAAAGTGGAAGCTGGTATTTTGAATTCAACAGGTCGAAGGGAGGGGAAAATGCGAGGAATTTCGGTGCAAGGTGAAGCTGCTTACAGATCCAATCTATGCAAGCCGTGCTCTGTATTGAAAAAGCTTCTAATTTCCTCAAACTCTCCCTGTTGAAAGTTGATAAACATAGAAAATGTATGAAGGAATCTTGGAAATCTAGCGAAGAATTAATATCTATAAGAATTTGTTGGACACAAATTTCCTACTAAATATTCTAAATATGTGATAACGTATGCACATTCATTGAGGATGTTGATTTACATGCCAACTTTTTGATGACTGATGAAAGACTTTCTTAATTTTTAATTTTAGGTTCAAGTTAACTATATTTATTTTTTGTGAATTTAAAACACTTAAAAATGTAACGTAGTTTTTTATTTTTTTTTATTATTATTTTAAAATACATTGTTCTTGAAGTACTTACGCTACAACAATTTTAACACCTAAATATAGTAATACTTTTTATATACTTTGTAATACCTTTTACCAAGTCCCCACACTAAAATTATCTCATCACCAGTATTTCACTCCAACATCATCATACTTGGCTCTACAACCGGGGTCCCGTCCTGGCCTGCCGCAAAAAGTGTCTCCACCGGTCCCGATTTCGAGCCGAGGTCATCCAGTTTGGCATCCCTAAACTCTGGGCGTCCTTGTCTACGCCATCCTTCCAGCGTAGGCTTGGCCGGCCTCGCTGTCGTGTTCCATAAATCCTTCCGCAAAGGACTTTCCGAGCAGGATCATCTTCGCTCATGCGAGCTAGGTGTCCTGCCCACCGGAGACTACCAAGCTTAATTTTCTTCACGATGTCGACATCGCGGTAACGCTCGTAGATCTCATCATTATAGAGTCTCCGGAATCGTCCTTTCTCACATACAATTCTCCATAAGACTTTTCTCTCGAACGCGGCTAATAGGTCAGAATGCTTTTTGCTAAGCACCCAAGTCTCGGATCCATATGTAAGTACTGGTATGACCATTGTCTTATATATCAGCAGCTTGGATGTTATGGTTAAGTTCCTGGATTTAAAGAGTCTTGAAAGGCTATAGTAGGCTTTGTTGGCTTTAAGCAACCGTGCGCGTATTTCTTGTTCCATGCTGTTATCGGCTGCTATAGTTGACCCGAGATAGTTAAAGGATTGCACTACTTCAAATTCGCGCTCCACTATCTGAATTGAGGGACCAATGTTGGCTCTTCTACTCGTAGACGTGGCCACCATGTACTTTGTTTTGCTCTCATTTATGTGCAGCCCCAGATTTCGTGCCGCCTGCTCTATCTGGATGAAAGCTTCCTGTACAGCTCTTTGGTTTCTACCAACGATGTCAATATCGTCTGCGTAAGCCAGTATCTGAATGGACTTATAGAGGATTGTTCCTCTCGCCGTTACGTCAGAGTCGCGGATCACTTTCTCCAACGCCAGGTTGAAGAGGACGCAGGCCAGTCCATCCCCTTGTCGGAGCCCGTTATAGATGTTGAATGGGCTTGATAGTGATCCGGATATTTTTACTTTGCTTATAACATTGGTCATGGTCAACCTACATAGTCGTGTCAGTTTATTTGGGATGCCGAATTCTCTCATGGCTTTATAAAGTTCTACACTGGCTATGCTATCATAGGGGGCTTTAAAGTCTATAAAAAGATGGTGTAGTGAGTTTTGAAACTCTAGACATTTTTCCATCACCTGCCTTTGGGTGTAAATCTGATCAGTTGTTGATTTGTCTGGGATGAAGCCACACTGGTATGGACCAATGATGACTTTAGCGTATGGGGCTTTCCTGTCTTGAAGGATAGAGGAGAAAATCTTATACGCGGTACTCAACAACGTTATACCGCGATAATTGCTGCATTTTGTTATATCTCCCTTCTTATGTATGGGGCACAGGATGCCTCTTCGCCAGTCTTCTGGCATAACTTCTTCTTCCCATACTTGCACTATTATTTCATGAATTGCTTCGTGTAATGTGGGGCCTCCTATTTTTATCAGTTCCGCTGGGATCCCATCAGATCCCGGGGCCTTATTATTTTTGGGCCGATTTATCACTCTGCTAACTTCGACTATGCTTGGTGGCGGCAGCATAGTATGATCTTCGGTCATTGGTGGAGCCTCCAATTCCTCAGTTAGCTGGCCGTTTAGCAACTCATGAAAGTGCTATTCCCATCGCTCTAAGATGCATTTAAGATCGGCGATCAGATTACCCTCTTTGTCCTTGCAGTATGTGAAACGCGGTGTATATTGCGTCATACCGCGGACTCTTTGGTAGAACTTCCGCGCCTGGTGCGGTCCTTGCTCTCTGTACTGTTCCAGTTCACGAACGAGATTCTTCTCCCAGGCTGCTTTCTTTCGCTGGTGAACTGTTTTTTCATATGTTCTGAGCTCTTTATATTCATCTTCGCGTGCCCGCGTTCTATGAGGTTGTTGCATTGCTCGGTACGCAACATTCTTACGTTCAGTCGCTAGCTTACATTCGTCATCGAACCAGTCGTTTCGATCTCTACGACTACTGCCTAAGATGGAGTCAGCAGTACTAATGACAGTATTCTTAAGGCGTGTCCATTTCTCTTCTACGCCTGACATCTCAGCCCCAGGACTTACTCTCCCTGCATTTAGGGGGAGTCCTATCGCTTGACCGTAGTTGTTTCTGGTCTCTTCATTGCGAAGGGCAGCCGTGTTTACTCGAATCTGATTCGCGGATGCAGTCTTCCGTGATGATGCAATCCGCGCTCGGAGCACCATACCAACAAGACAGTGGTCCGAGTCGACGTTGGCACCTCGGTACGTTCGTACCGTCATCAGGTTCGGGTTGTGGCGGCGGTCTATCAACACGTGCTCTATCTGGTTGCGAGTGGCTCCATCGGGAGATACCCAGGTGGTTTTGTGGATATTTTTACACGCAAACCTTGTACTCGCAACGACCAAATTATTGCTTGTTGCCATCTCTATGACTAGTTGTCCATTATCATTAGTGTTATCGTGTAAGCTATGGGTGCCAATGTACTGCCTGAATACTGGCTCCCTACCTATTTTAGCATTCATATCCCCCAGAAGGATTTTTACATCATACTGAGGCATGGAGTTCCAGTTCGACTGGTTCAAAGAATTCTTCTTTTTCATCATCTGGGGAATCTTCTGTAGGTGCGTGAACGTTTATGAGGCTTATGTTTTTAAATTTGCCCCGCACGCGAAGGGTGCATAGCCGTTCATTTACTGCAGTAAAGCCGATAACGGTGGGTTTCATTCTGCTGACTAGAAACCCCACCTACTCCAACATATGCACCCTTTTTACGGCCACATTTTCCGTTCATTTGCGTAGCCGCAAAAGCTCATAAACCATTAAATATATGATCCACTAATTTGTCGTCAGTAGGTCAGAGCTCGGTCGCCGACTTCCCAATGTTCTGTGTATTCTCGCTTTTTTTTTTTTTTTTTTTATATATTCTTTATATTAACTTCGCGTGCCCGTGTGTTTTTTGTTTGTTTGTCGTGGAATCTGGCGATAAACACACTTCGCAAAGTCAAATTTCATTGAAATTTTGCACACTTGCATATCTCCGATGACAACACTATCCCTCGGGCTTCGGGGTCCAATACATATATTTTACAAAATTTACCCGATTTTATTCAAATTTTATATACATGTGTATTTCCGATTTTTGTAAAAATTTTGGAGACCCCGGGCCCCGGGGTCGTGAGGCCCCAAACAAATTTTTTTAAAAAAATTAACCCAATTGTCTTTTAATTTTATATACATGTGTATCTCCGATGGACAACACTTCTTATTGAAATTTGGAAGTGATCGGGCCCAAAGGTCGGGGGCTCCCATACAAATTTTTTATAAATGTGTATCTCCGGTGACAAAAGATTTTGTAATTATTTTGAAGTAAAGGGGCTCTAATATTAATTTTTTCAAATTGACTTGGTTCAAGCTTTGCACACATATGTATCACCTTTTAGAGAATTTAAATGAAAAATTTTAATTTTTATGGGTTGTTTTTATAAATTCTCTATATTATATTATATGTACTTGAGATTAATTTGAGAATGATTGGCGCGGGGTCACAAAAAAAAACGACACAACTCCAAATGATTTAATCAATTAATCAATTGATTACGGTCAGGGAATACTACAAAAACCTTGACCAAGAAAATATTACAAATAATGACTTAAGTAAGCCTTCAAAATTCTTGGAACCTCTATTGAACAATTCGGTACCTTAGGAAGTAGTTGACTTCTTTCTTGAAGACCAACAACTTGACAGTGAATGGTCCTAACAGACGAGAAAGGCACGCAGAACTGACAGGCTTATCAAAAGTCAGCTTCCAAGAACTGAAAAGACTCAAATTACAAATTCCAAATTAATGTCCGAATCAAAATCCAAAATCGGAGCGGAAGGGTTGGTTTCAATCGAACTTTGCCAGAAAAGAGAAAATCTCTTTCAAAATATTCTTTGGCTATTCTGTGTGGTTTTCGTAGTTTGTTAAGTCCTCTGGAGCAACTACAAATTCAAGCTTTTGATAAGGATTTCCTATTTCGGTTTTTTCGTTTTTAATTTTTGTAATTAAAATAAATAATTTTGAGACCGAGAAAAAAAACCGTATTTTGGCATAAGTCTACACAATCTATTATGCACTGCACTGTATGCGGATACACATATACTGCACTGTATGACGAAGAAGGAGAAACCCAGGTGAAAACTGCTGAAAATGCAGTACACAGATCTGGACTGGCAAGCTCCAACTACACGAGGTATGAAAGACATGTTGTGACACATTGATTGTGCGACATACTTTTGGTCAGCGGGCAAGCGTCGTTGACTCGAAGTGCGAATGGCGATTGCAATTTAATAATTATCCTGTGAAACATGGGTTGGCGCAGCTTGAATACGTAATCAAGCTCAATCATTGCAATACAGAAGAGGACACCATACTCCGAATGTGCAGAGAATATAACGATCCCTTTCTCCTAAAAGCAGAACACTAACTCGCACCAACGCGATGGAACACGAAGTCATGATGGAAGCAATTAAACCACCTCTGTTTGTACGACCGTACATACTGCCGGAAATTCGGGATGAAATGCTTCAGAAAAACATAATAAGGCCTAGTTTCAGCCCTTGGAATTCTCCACTACTGCTTGTTCCGAAGAAAAGAGGAAATAATGGTGAAAAGAAATGTCTATTTGCGGTAGATTTTAGAAAATTAAACGAGATAACTATTGGCGATGCATACCCATTGCCCAATATAATAGACATATTAGAAAAATTAGGTAAACCTAAATACTTCAGCACGCTGGATTTAGCGGAAGGATTCCACCAGATCTTGGTCGACGAACAAGCAAAGCAAAAACCGCGTTCACTACACCTTATGGACATTACAAATGCAGGGAATACCTAGAATTCGTTCCGTTGACGATATAGTAGTATATGGACACAACCTTCTTGATCATAATAACAAACTCTCCAAAATTCTAGATCGAATCCGCTAAAAAATCTAAAATTACAACCAGAAAAAGTCCACTTTGTCAGAATAGATCTAACTTACTTAGGACATGTCATGTCTCTGACGACGGCATAATACCCGATACAGAAAAAAATAGGAGCAGTTACAACCTACCCATAACCAAAAAACGTGTAAGGACTCTAAAACAAAAAGTTTTTAATCCTCCTATCCTAGCCTACCCAGATTTTTGACAAGAATTCATAGTCACTACGTATTTTCATTAATTTTATCATGAATATTTTGAGTTGCTCGGGGGTTTCTGGTTTCTTTGAATAAACCTTGCTTTTCAAGTATCCCCACAAAAGAAGTCCGGGGCGGTAAAATTCGGCGACCGTGGAGGCCAATCAACATTACCATTTTTTGACATAACTTGTTGTGGAAAGAGGTCTCGTAGTATATGTAAATTGTAATTCTAGCTGTATGCGACGTCGTATCGTCTTGTTGTAACCCCATGTTAATCAAGTCCAAAGTATTCAGTTCTGGCATCAAAGAGTTTTCAATCATGTCACGGTATCGTTCATAAAGCGGTTTTCATTTTCCAATAAGATAGGTCCAATAATTCCTGACCAAATTTTACACCAGACTGTCACTTTTAATGGTAACTCATGTATAATTTTTGAGTTTTTTTTGCCCAGAACCGACTATTCTGTTTATTCACATATCCGTTCAAATCAAAATGGGCCTCGTCAGTTTTCATGAAATTTTTTGTTGTCATGTTACATCCAATTGGCAAATGTGTGGCTCCGTAAATGGTCCTGTGAAAGAAGCTCTTGTGTTAATTGATTCTTAAATGGAAACATATCTAAACCCTTGTGCAGAATTGTGGCCAAAGTTGTCCTTCGTAAACCATGTTGCTAAGCGCGGTTTCAAATTGAGGTTAATGGATTGTTTTAAACACTTTCATCAACAGCAGCAGCAGTGTGTTTTTTTAAATATAAATATAGACTCATTAACAAGGAGAACTCCCTGACTTGCGTAACGGCAAAAAGGTGGGCTATACACTTTATTAAAAACTAAAATTCGGAGGAATGTGAATTATAATAGATCTTATTCCTCACCTTTGTAGCCGGTTTCAATTTATTTTTTCAGAAATCTCTGATATTCATTGAAAAAGGAATACGAAACATGATAGCTAATAAAAATTCATTTTTAATTTAAAACGTTTAAAACCTGTATTGTGCGTAGTAGTTTGCTTTGATTTAAAACAAATTGTAAACTCGCGTTGAATTAATTTTTTTTGCGATTTGTTGTCTTTTTTTGTGATTTGACAATGTTCATCCAGTTCTGAGCTATGTTTAAAGTATCAGATCTTTAGCTCAATGGGAAGTTAGCTTAAAATCAATTACAAAATTCCACCCGCACAGACAGACATACACGAAAGCGAGCTAATAAAAACGTTTTAAAAAACGAACATGAAAATAAAACAACACGAGTCCAAATACTTTTAATTTTTATTTCATCGGCACACGCTCAAGGGGTTAAAACCCTTATGATGCTGGGCACAGCGTGGGCACTAAGGTATTAAGGAGTGAAAGAGGAGATGTCGATGTACATGCATTTTGAATGTCTTTGGGTCATATTGATGCGGAAATACAGAGCTTGGTAAAGCATTCCACATTCGTTTTGTGCGACTAAAGTCTCCAAACTCAACAGTACGTCCGAAGATGGGCTTGAAGGTAAACTGATGAGCATTTAGAGCGCCACGAGTATTGCGGTTGAATTCAAGGAGAGGTGGCATGCAACTGGCTATTTCTCTTGAGGACCGCTGGTGGAAGAAGCGATAAAACGGTGACCAGCAGGAAACATTCCTGCGGTGTTCGAGCGAATCTATTGATGTCGCTATGTTTGCGTCACCGATAAGTTTTATCGAACGGTTCTGTATTCTGATGAAAGGTGGTGTTAGGTGCACCTGACCAAACATGATAATTATGCTAAAGTTTGGGGCGAATAAATGCCTTGTAGATAGTAGCCAGATAAGAGGGAGTGAAATATTTCTTGCACCGTGTCAGGAAGCCAAGGCACTTAGCAGCATTTTTGGCGACGTTGAATATGTGGTCATTCCAACGAAGCTTTTCGTTGACGCACATACCAAGAGTTGCTAGTTTTTCAGTTTCCTCGATGCAAGTACCATTCATGGATAATGGGTGAAGGTTACTATATCGTTTCAACGACAGAAGACCTAATGTCTTCTTCCTTATTAAGCTGAATAGATTGTAGTGGTCTAATATAATGGATACAATCAAACTTTCACGCATACATATGTACATACATGCAAATTTGTATTTTTTTTTTTAATTCTCTATATTAAATTCGCGTGCCCGTGGCTGGCTGGTGGGCAGAATCTTATGATCAATTTTAAACACACTTCCTAAAGTCCGATTTTATTCAAACTTTGCACACATGTGTATTTTCCATGACAATACTTTCTATTAAAATTTGGGGCACCTCGGGCCTCAATACAATTTTTTTTTAAATTTAATATTTTTTATTTTAATAAAATTACCAAGAAAAATAACAGAGGAATATTATAAATATAAAGCACGGGCTTACGGCGTATAACAGTTTTTTATTTATTTTATTGTTCTTAGATTTTTTTTAATTATTTAAAAATGATTTGTTGATTGTTATTTTATTATTTATTTAATCAACTTTCATTTTTTAAATAAATGTTAAACTAAATTGGCTTAGTAAATTCTCTATATTAACTTCACTTGCCCGTGGCTGGCTGGCTGGCTGGCCAAATCTTGTGATCAATTTTTAACCCACTTCCTACAGCCTGATTTTTTTGAAATTTTGCACACATGTATATCTCCCAAGACAACACTTTCTATTAAAATTTGGGGGCTCCCATACAAATATTTTACAAAATTTACCAGATTTTCTTTAAATTTTGTACACATGTGTGTCTTCGATGGAAAACACTTTTTGTAAAAATTTGGAGCGATCGGCCCCTTGGGGACCCCAATATACAATTTTTAAATATCGCATCAGATCACGGCAAAGTATGAGCTCTGTGCTTTGTGAGCAGCGCTGTTCGCTGCCGCTGCGTCATTTGGTGAATGATTTTGCCACAAAACGAGCACGCAGTGTGTGTGTGTGTGTATTCCCGATTAGAGAATTTACAAGAAAAATTTAAATTTTTATGGGTTGTTTTTTTTTTAAATTTTACTTCCATGACATCAAGATTGCAGCAAAATGTTTCACTTCCACTGGTGCATTAAAATCAGATAGTTCAATACAGTAGCTTCAAAACAAGTCATATCCCAAACATAAAAGTGTTTTTGTTATTAAATTTTAAATATTTTCCATTTATTTAAATTGTAAATCAAACAATAGTTTGTTATCCCAAAACAATAATACAGATCAATCCATTAATTAAATAATTTGTAAAACGTTTGTTTCGATTCCTAAAAAATTTTCTAATGATTGGGTTTGGATACTACTACATATACATATATATATATATATATATATATAAGAATCGAAGTAAATATAATGAATAGTGACACCTCTAGGATAAGTGTGATGCACGTTGCATGAATATGCAACAATAAAAAAAAATATGATAAAACCAAGATGCATTATACTATATGCAATTTGCAACATGCGACATGCAATATGCAAAACCTAACTTGCAACATCCAAAATTCAACGTGCAACAGGCAACATGTAAAGTGTCAGTATACTAAATTCCCAGTAATCCCGCTCATGCACTATGCAGAATGCGGTATGCATCCACCTCAAAAAATAGCGCTACGAACATACATAAAACTACGATTATTTTTTTAAAATTATATGATTTGAGTTTATGACACACTAGCGAAAACACCTATAGTTTTCCGACTGCTCCATCCCACTGATCTCCACCCACCCTCCGCCCTCTGGCCCTACACAAACTGACTCCATGCACCCACCGACCCCCTTCATTATTCGTTAAACGATAGAATCAACACTAATATCGGAAAAAAACATACTTTAAAATTTATTTAAAAACTAGTTGTTAACGCCGGCGTCACCTGGGACCCGCCGACCCCCACCACCAAGACACCGTTTAGACCCACCAAAAGCTAAAATAACAGGCATTGCCTGGCTGCCCCTCACACACTACTGACCCAACCAAACTGACCGTTCCTCCAATGAAACGACCGCACACCATAGAGCCCCATCCCCAACTTCCGGCCACCGACCCAAAATTGTAACCTATAACATGTTCGAACCGTGAGTTATGGTCGCGAGTTCATACATAAATCACATGGAAAACGTAAATTTTTTTTAGTTTTTCCCGAATTTTTCAAGTGTTTCCCGAATTTTCTTATTCTCCAGGTTTCTATAATCATTCCCGGACTAATACGAACATTTTTTAAAAAATGAGTCAAATCGGTCCAGCCGTTTAGCCGTGAAAAGGTAACAGACATACAGAGATACTTTCAGATTTATAATAGTATTAGTTGTTAACTCCAGCGTTACCCGGGACCCGCCGACTTACTGCTCCTCCACTGAAATCACCGCACACTATTAAGCCCCAAATCGTGATCGAATCATGAGTTATGGTTGCGAGTTCATATATAAATGAAAAATAACATTTTTTTAGTTTTTCCCGAATTTTTCAATTTTTTTTAATCATCCCCGAACTATTACGAAGATTTTTAAAAAAAATGAGCCAAATCAGCCCAACCGTTTAGCCGTGAAAAGCTAATAGACAGAGTAACTTTTACATTTTTAATATTAGTATGGATAGTATGAAATTATGAATAGCATGGATTGATTGAAAAAATATACGTTGCCAAGTACAATTAAGTACTAGAATGATGATTATAAATAAAACGCAATGTTAACCCGACAAAAAGTGATTTTTGACTGGCGGAAATATGTTTACGGTTCCTTCCACATATTAGTGAAACATCCTACATAATTAATTATTTTATCATATCTCATGTAATGATGATGATGATGATGTATGTGATAAGCCACAATGCCAATTGTAGGGCTGATCTCTTTACTAGTATAAAAGAAAATTTTATTTAGTAAATTGTACATTACTAACAACGTAATGTAATGTAGGTACTCGTAATGTAATTTTATTACTCTACGGTAAAAAAAATAGTATTAAGAGAACGAAGCAAAACGAACATATTGACGATAACCAGTTCGAATGCAAGTTTTAATCTTGCTCTGTTCACTTCTCTTCAATATTATTTTAAATCGACTCTTATATTGAACTGAAAAACTTTATGCACTTTAGTGTGCATATCATGCAATTTTTATAATTTTACCCTTGGTTCAACTTGACAGCAGAATTGCATTTGCTTTGAATGTCTGTAAACTAACTTCCATGACACACGATTTTGGTGTTTTGAAAGAGAGTGTTTTAAGTAAGTAAGTTTTACCACACCGCCAAGCGCCTCGCACTTCTCACACGCATCACACGAGGACAAAATCAGATCTTTAGGATATGTGAAAGTTGTTTAAAAGAATTTCAAAGAAGTCGAAAAAATCACTTTTCCACGCATAACACGCGCCACATATAACTTCCACACTGTTGAAATTGTTCGTGTAGTAAGAGTAACATCCTAATGAAGTTTTGCTGCATGAACAACTGAATTGAATTAATAGATTTAAACTCGAAAATTGTTTTATAACAACATAAATTGTAGCTTTAAAAACTAGATATCCCAATACACTTTAATTTAAGTTAAATGTATGTACTTAAGAATTAAATAAAAAAAAATAAATAAATAGTGTATAGTGAGTTAACGTTTGTAAACGTTGCCACGCTCAAAATACTCGCGGCCGGCCGTGTAGACGACATTTTTTGGAAAGGAAAGAGTTTAACATTTCATTGTGTAATTTGCTTGTATGCGTTATCCAACTAAACTAACTGTTGAAATTTAAACCAAACTATTTTAAATTCTGGGTACAATCAATTTCTACACAATTCTGGTTGTTACAATCATGTCTATTGCATTTTAAGCTGAGAAATATAAAATCATTTGTTGGTATACAGGGTGTTCGGGTTTAAGATGCTAATCCGTTAAGGGGTGACTCCATTGTTCATTCTGAGAAAAAAATCGTGTGGGAGGGGAGGTCAATTTTTGATATCATTTGAGATGCAGAGTGTTTAAAAAATGTTGTTCAGAAAAAAATACACACAAATATTAAACTGTAACTACCAAAATATTTATCGGAGAGCAACCAACTTAGTCTTTTTTAACTGGTAATTGTATAGGCTAATTTAAGATCTAAGTGGTTATCTTGCATCTGAACCGTTTGAGAGCTATGATGCTTTAAAGTAAAAAAAATATATGATCTTTTATAAAATTCAATTTTTTTTGTCTAAGTATGCCTTTGGTTATTTCTTTTTCATATTTCTAAATATTTCAATTCTTGGTAATTCTTCCCTTATCTGTTGAGCTGCTGTGTGTAAACGTTTTATAAGTTCTTCTTTGGAGTATACAAGCGACTTCATCGTTCCCCATGCATAAAAATCTAATGCTTTTATATCTGGGAATCTTGCAGTCCAATGAATTGGACCATTTCTTCCAATACAATTATTTGGATAATTTTCATTTAACCAATTCTTAACATTTATACCGTAGTGACTAGGTAAACCATCATGTTGGTATGTGTGCAAGAATCTACTTAAAACAGAAATATCATCAAGGAGGCGTGGGAAATCATTTTGTAAAAACTGTAAATACTGCTTACTCAAAAAAAGACACTGCTTACTCAACAGTAATCGCCACATAAGAGTACCGAAGCAGAGACAGTAACCGCACACAAAATATCAAATTATTAACCGTTAAAGTATTTACCGTTAGCCACATGCATCACGACAGTGGCCAACGGTTTTATCTGTTTTTTTTCTCTAGGGTTTTCAGGCCATCTTAAACAAATATTAGCCTATATTAACAATAAGGACATTTTGAGCATCATAAAAAATCATCATAAAATATTTAAAAATAAAATGTTAATTTTTTCATCACATATTCAAACCTATGTACCGCAATAAATTGAGAGTCTCGAACCAAACTTTGTATTAGGAGTTGAAGAGAATATTAAGGCGAATTTAATGCAAAAAAAATTTTAAGGGTTCTTTTTTGAGAAAAATTTAATTTTATAAAAAAATCATATTTTTTAAATTTAAAGCATCATAGCTCTCAAACGGATGCAGATGTAAGATAACCACTTAGATCTTAGCCTATACAATCACCAGTCAAATAAGACTAAGTTGGTTGCTCTCCGATAAATATTTGGGAAGTTACAGTTTAATATTTGTGTGTAACAACATTTTTTAAGCACCCTGCATCTCAAAGGATATAAAAAATTGACCCCCCCCTTCAATATGATTTTTTTCTCAGAATGAACCAAGTAATACCCCCTTAACGGATTAGCATCCCAAACCCATACAGCCTGTATGCATAAACCGAAGAATATCAATATGGATTTACCCCTAAGTATCATGTGGCGTGTGTCAAACTGTTTACGAAATCTAGGAAGTAAATAAGACTGAAATGGGAACAGGAATTAATTGACCATTAGTTCTTCCTTATTAAGCTGAATAGATTGTAGTGGTCTAATATAATGGATACAATCAAACTTTCACGCATACATATGTACATACATGCAAATTTGTATTTTTTTTTAATTCTCTATATTAAATTCGCGTGCCCGTGGCTGGCTGGTGGGCAGAATCTTATGATCAATTTTTAACACACTTCCTAAAGTCCGATTTTATTCAAACTTTGCACACATGTGTATTTTCCATGACAATACTTTCTATTAAAATTTGGGGCACCTCGGGCCTCAATACAATTTTTTTTTTTAATTTACCCGATTTTCTTCAAATTTTATACGCATGTGTATCTGCGATGGACAATAGTTTCTGTAAAAATTTGGAAGTGTTGCGTAGAATATTTTTTATTTTAATAAAATTACCAAGAAAAATAACAGAGGAATATTATATTTTTTTTTACTTTTTGTGATACATATGTGTAATTGCTAGTGGACTGTAGTGCGTAAAGTTGGCCGCCAAACATCGATTCGACTTATGATGACTGGTTTTACACTTGGGATCGATGACAATCGTTAACATTCCGCCGCGCGTTGAAAGATTATATTTTTCAACAGAAGACTATAGCTGATATTATTGGATTCTTCATTTGATGTGTCGTTAGGTAGTGGACATAACTTGGTAATAGCTCGTCGTATTATACCGGATTTGATTTTGACGGAGACATCTCTGGTTCTATGATCGCTTCCAGGATGAATTGGCACAACACGTCCTAGTAACCAAGAAGCAGGTGGTAAACGTTCATCACATACTAGTACCAATTCGCCTATACGAATATTTCGTTTATTAGTACCCCATTTGGATCGTTGCTGCAAAGTATTCAGGTACTCTTTCGACCATCTCTTCCAAAACGAATGAACCATGGCTTGAACTTTGTTCGTTGCGTTGGATAAATCAGCTTCATTAAGAAACAATTCGTTCGTTCCATTCAAGAGATGACTTGGAGTGAGCGGTGTAAGATCATGAGGGTCATCGGATAGTGGCGTTAACGGTCGCGAATTTAGACAACCTTCAATTTCGATCATAAGTGTTGTTAGTTCTTCAATATTTAATGTTTGTTGTGCTGCTTCATATTGATTGATTTTATTGATTTGACTCCGGCTTCCCATAGACCGCCGTGATGAGGAGAGCCGGGCGGTATGCATTTCTAGACAATTCCTTCATTCGTACAGGATCTCTCAATTTCGTTGGCGCTAGCATTGAAGAAGGAATTCTTTGAGAATATTGTTTGCTCCCACTAAGTTGGTACCGTTATCGCTATATATGGCAGATGATTTTCCACGTCTGGCTATTAATCGTTTTAAGGCGGCCAGGAAACACTTGCTGGTAAGGTCGCTAACAACTTCGAGGTGCAAAGCCTTTGTGCAGAAACAAACAAAGACGGCAATATATGACTTGTATTGAGCGGAGCTGCGAGGATTTTGATTGCGAGTCATAAAGGGTCCGCAATAATCAAGGCCGATAATATGAAATGCTCGGTTTCGTGTGATACGGTCGGCCATCAACTGCGTCATTGTTTTGGGTTTTAATTTAAACCATTGTATGCATTTATTAACAATTCGTTTCGCTTGAGTTTTTCCATGTACGGCCAAATAAGTTTCTCGAACCTTCGCCAACAGGAGTTGAGGACCACAATGAAAATACGTTTCGTGATTGTGACGTAGTACGATTGTTGAGAAATGGTGTTTGTCTGGTAAAAGAATTTGATGTTTTCGGTCAAAGGATAAGTTGCCTTGTTGGACTCATGTTGTACCATTTTGATGATGCAGTTTCGACCGCGTAAGAGTTCTTGTGTGGACAAAACAGGTTTTAACGATCTTTGTTTATGGAACTTTCGTATGTTATCAATGAACCTAAGACAAAATGATGCGACTCTTAGCAGTTTAGTATATGACGAATAGCGTTGAAATATGCTAAAAACGTCCTATGGTTTTGTATTGGTATGTAATGCGAGTTCAGATGAAATCAATTCTGGAATTTCCATAAATTTTATATCTATATACGTGTTATCAGGTTCATAATCATCACCTGAAAAGAACATTGGTCCATTCCACCAAAGTTTCAGTTTCATGAATGTACGTATTTCGTTGGGCATAATTCCTCTCGATATTACGTCCGCTGGATTTAGAATACCTTATAAGTGCTTCCATTCGATTGAAGAATCTAGGTCGTGTATTTCGCTCACTCGGTTGGCGATAAATGGTTTCAATAAATTCACAGGTGGTTTTAGCCATGCCAGCACGATTGTTGAATCTGACCATAGCGTTATTTTATCGATGTTCAATTTCAGGTCATCTATTGTTCTTTTAACTAGTCGTGATAGCAGTAGCGCTGCGCATAATTCCAAACGAGGTATAGTAATGCTTTTGATAGGCGCGACGCGACTTTAACTACATATTAACATGACTGAAACTCTTCCATTATCGTCTACACATTTCGCATAGATGCAGGCCCCGTAAGCTGATTTTCTTGCTTCAGCAAACCCGTGCAGCTCGATACATTTGTTGTCACTATTAATGTAACGCGGTAGTTTAAGGTCTTCGATGGTTGGTATTTCGCGGCAAAATTCTTTTCAAAAATCCGTTTCATGCTGTGATAGAGGATCATCCCATGTAATTTGAAATTGCCAAAGACGCTGTAGAAAAATCTTCGCTGTTACTATCACTGGTCCCAAAAAATCCAGTGGATCGAAAATCTTCGCTACCTCGGATAATACAACTCGTTTTGTTACTTTTGAGAGATGAAATAGATGAATTATTAAACGAAACCTTTGAGTTTGACGATTGCGTTGATATGCCTTCGTAGTGTGCATGGAGCTGGGTATGATGCCTTTTTCGACAGATATTGCACATTCGCGCACGGCAAGTATCCACTGAATGCCCGGAACGAAGACAATTGATGCATAAATTAAGTTGTTCGACTTTTTTAAGGCGATTCGAAACGCTAAGTTGAATGAACTCCGAACATTGTGAGGAGTAATGCAATTTGGATTCACATATATTACATTGCATATTGTTTGGTATTGTAACGGTTACGAACGCCTGGCTGGATTCCTTTGAATGACCTTTCACGTACGGCCTTTTTGAATCCTTACTTTGTGATATAGATGTTAGTTTCGGGTTTGATCTTACTGGAGTTGTTTTTGACTCGATGGCTTCTAACACCCGAGCACGATTATTTTAACATTTAAGCATTTGTGTCCACGTTGGAATTTCGTATATTTCAATCGACATTTCCCATAATGACTTTGTTTCTCCGAATAGACGTGATGATATTATGTTAACAATAATTGTGTCCCAATATTCAACAGGTTGCTTTAACGTTTTGAGAGCTGTCAAATGATTAACACAACTATCTATTAATTTACGCATCTCGGTTGATGTCTACAAATTCATTTTACTGAGCTTTAAAATTGCATGTTTCTCGATGATTAGTCGTGTATTATCATACCGATTAACGAGTGCACTCCACGCTTGCTTGTATCTTTGCTCTGACAAGTCGATGTTATCCACCAATCTAAGAGCCTCTCCACTTAAATTCCCCAAAAGATAGTGAAATCATTGGATATCCGACAAACTAGTTTCGTCATTTATTACTGATTTGAAAGTATCCCGAAACGAAATCCAATCATCATATTTTCCGCTAAACTCGGTAGCTTAATAGTCGGTAATTGTACTTTCATTTTTGTGCTTGATGACATTGATACCTTTGGTTTTTCAACATAGTTAATTTTTAATTGTAATTCCGACTTAACTTTAACGAATATGGATTCGAAATTATCATGGTATCTTTCATGTTCTTCATCGTATTCTGTTAATTCAAGAATTTCGGTATTTAACTCGACAAATTGTTCATATAGCTTTAACACTATTTCCAATCGCGTCGAAAATTCGTTGGAATTTGTTCGTTGTTCATCTAACCAAGCTTGCTGTTTAGTTAGTCGTTGTTTTAAATATACGCGTTTGGATACGAGCGCCTTGATAAGATCTGCTTATTCTGTCATATTGAATAAAAATGACAAATCAAATTCCGTTTAGGTTACCTGCATGCAATGATATTTCGATAATGCAGTAACGACGAATGAATCGGGGGGCATCCATTCACATTTTATAAAAAAAGCACCCGATTTTCTTCAAATTTTAAACGCATGTGTATCTCCGATGGACAACACTTTCTGTAAAAATTTGGAAGTAATCAGGCCCAGTGGTCGGAGGTCGGATTTTTATGCTTTAGTCGGCGACGAAATATATATTTTATATCGAATACCAAAAAAAAGGACAAATTTGTATTTTTTTTCTTATTTTCTTCTGGGCGTCTTTTGATGGTCTTTTGGAGGTCTTTTGGGAGTCTTTTGATGGTCTTTGGGGTTTTCTAGAGGGTCTTTTTGGGGACTCTTCTGAGATTTTAATTTTATTAAATGGTGTAGCCCACGTTATTGCCGTGGCTCAAGTCATTCAGACAGGTGTCCCTTAGTAACCTTAGTGGTCCACCCACTTACAACCATTACCCTACTAACCCATTACAAACATCCATCCCAACCGTACACAACACATTACAAAGTTATATCAGTAATATCAGATAGCAGTCTTCGAGTTATGCGCGAACAGCCGTACAGACATGCAGTCACTCTTTCGACCATCTCTTCCAAAACAAATGAACCATGGCTTGAACTTTGTTTCCGATCGTGGCGTTGGATAAATCAGCTTCATTAAGAAACAATTCGTTCGTTCCATTCAAGAGATGACTTGGAGTGAGCGGTGTAAGATCATGAGGGTCATCGGATAGTGGCGTTAACGGTCGCGAATTTAGACAACCTTCAATTTCGATCATAAGTGTTGTTAGTTCTTCAATATTTAATGTTTGTTGTGCTGCTTCATATTGATTGATTTTATTGATTTGACTCCGGCTTCCCATAGACCGCCGTGATGAGGAGAGCCGGGCGGTATTCATTTCCAGACAATTCCTTCATTCGTACAGGATCTCTCAATTTCGTTGGCGCTAGCATTGAAGAAGGAATTCTTTGAGAATATTGTTTGCTCCCACTAAGTAGGTACCGTTATCGCTATATATGGCAGATGATTTTCCACGTCTGGCTATTAATCGTTTTAAGGCGGCCAGGAAACACTTGCTGGTAAGGTCGCTAACAACTTCGAGGTGCAAAGCCTTTGTGCAGAAACAAACAAAGACGGCAATATATGACTTGTATTGAGCGGAGCTGCGAGGATTTTGATTGCGAGTCATAAAGGGTCCGCAATAATCAAGGCCGATAATATGAAATGCTCGGTTTCGTGTGAAACGGTCGGCCATCAACTGCGTCATTGTTTTGGGTTTTAATTTAAAACATTGTATGCATTTATTAACAATTCGTTTCGCTTGAGTTTTTCCATGTAGGGCCAATTAATTTATTCGAACCTTCGCCAACAGGAGTTGAGGACCACAATGAAAATACGTTTCGTGATTGTGACGTAGTACGATTGTTGAGAAATGGTGTTTGTCTGGTAAAAGAATTTGATGTTTTCGGTCAAAGGATAAGTTGCCTTGTTGGACTCATGTTGTACCATTTTGATGATGCAGTTTCGACCGCGTAAGAGTTCTTGTGTGGACAAAACAGGTTTTAACGATCTTTGTTTATGGAACTTTCGTATGTTATCAATGAACCTAAGACAAAATGATGCGACTCTTAGCAGTTTAGTATATGACGAATAGCGTTGAAATATGCTAAAATCGTCCTATGGTTTTGTATTGGTATGTAATGCGAGTTCAGATGAAATCAATTCTGGAATTTCCATAAATTTTATATCTATATACGTGTTATCAGGTTCATAATCATCATCTGAAAAGAACATTCGTCCATTCCACCAAAGTTTCAGTTTCATGAATGTACGTATTTCGTTGGGCATAATTCCTCTCGATATTACGTCCGCTGGATTTAGAATACCTTATAAGTGCTTCCATTCGATTGAAGAATCTAGGTCGTGTATTTCGCTCACTCGGTTGGCGATAAATGGTTTCAATAAATTCACAGGTGGTTTTAGCCATGCCAGCACGATTGTTGAATCTGACCATAGCGTTATTTTATCGATGTTCAATTTCAGGTCATCTATTGTTCTTTTAACTAGTCGTGATAGCAGTAGCGCTGCGCATAATTCCAAACGAGGTATAGTAATGCTTTTGATAGGCGCGACTCGACTTTTACTACATATTAACATGACTGAAACTCTTCCATTATCGTCTACACATTTCGCATAGATGCAGGCCCCGTAAGCTGATTTGCTTGCATCAGCAAACCCGTGCAGCTCGATACATTTGTTGTCACTATTAATGTAACGCGGTAGTTTAAGGTCTTCGATGGTTGGTATTTCGCGGCAAAATTCTTTTCAAAAATCCGTTTCATGCTGTGATGGAGGATCATCCCATGTAATTTAAATTGCCAAAGACGCTGTAGAAAAATCTTCGCTGTTACTATCACTGGTCCCAAAAAACCCAGCGGATCGAAAATCTTCGCTTCCTCGGATAATACAACTCGTTTTGTTACTTTTGAGAGATGAAATAGATGAATTATTAAACGAAACCTTTGAGTTTGACGATTGCGTTGATATGCCTTCGTAGTGTGCATGGAGCTGGGTATGATGCCTTTTTCGACAGATATTGCACATTCGCGCAAGGCAAGTATCCACTGAATGCCCGGAACGAAGACAATTGATGCATAAATTAAGTTGTTCGACTTTTTTAAGGCGATTCGAAACGCTAAGTTGAATGAACTCCGAACATTGTGAGGAGTAATGCAATTTGGATTCACATATATTACATTGCATATTGTTTGGTATTGTAACGGTTACGAACACCTGGCTGGATTCCTTTGAATGACCTTTCACGTACGGCCTTTTTGAATCCTTACTTTGTGATATAGATGTTAGTTTCGGGGTTGATCTTACTGGAGTTGTTTTTGACTCGATGGCTTCTAACACCCGAGCACGGTTATTTTAACATTTAAGCATTTGTGTCCACGTTGGAATTTCGTATATTTCAATCGACATTTCCCATAATGACTTTGTTTCTCTGAATAGACGTGATGATATTATGTTAACAATAATTGTGTCCCAATATTCAACAGGTTGCTTTAACGTTTTGAGAGCTGTCAAATGATTAACACAACAACTATCTCGGTTGATGTCTCCGAATTCATTTTACTGAGCTTTAAAATTGCATGTTTCTCGATGATTAGTCGTGTATTATCATACCGATTAACGAGTGCACTCCACGCTTGCTTGTATCTTTGCTCTGACAAGTCGATGTTATCCACCAATCTAAGAGCCTCTCCACTTAAATTCCCTAAAAGATAGTGAAATCATTGGATATCCGACAAACTAGTTTCGTCATTTATTACTGATTTGAAAGTATCCCGAAACGAAATCCAATCATCATATTTTCCGCTAAACTCGGTAGCTTAATAGTCGGTAATTGTACTTTCATTTTTGTGCTTGATGACATTGATACCTTTGGTTTTTCAACATAGTTAATTTTTAATTGTAATTCCGACTTAACTTTAACGAACATGGATTCGAAATTATCATGGTATCTTTCATGTTCTTCATCGTATTCTGTTAATTCAAGAATTTCGGTATTTAACTCGACAAATTGTTCATATAGCTTTAACACTATTTCCAATCGCGTCGAAAATTCGTTGGAATTTGTTCGTTGTTCATCTAACCAAGCTTGCTGTTTAGTTAGTCGTTGTTTTAAATATACGCGTTTGGATACGAGCGCCTTGATAAGATCTGCTTATTCTGTCATATTGAATAAAAATGACAAATCAAATTCCGTTTAGGTTACCTGCATGCAATGATATTTCGATAATGCAGTAACGACGAATGAATCGGGGGGCATCCATACACATTTTATAAAAAAAGCACCCGATTTTCTTCAAATTTTAAACGCATGTGTATCTCCAATGTACAACACTTTTTGAAAAAATTTGGAAGTAATCGGGCCCAGGGGTCGGTTGGGTCACCCATACAATTTTTACAAAAAAAACACGATTTTCTTCAAATTTTATACGCATGTGTATCTCCGATGGACAACACTTTCTGTAAAAATTTGGAAGTAATCAGGCCCAGTGGTGGGAGGTCGGATTTTTATGCTTTAGTCGGCGACGAAATATATATTTTATATCGAATACCAAAAAAAAGGACAAATTTGTATTTTTTTTCTTATTTTCTTCTGGGCGTCTTTTGATGGTCTTTTGGAGGTCTTTTGGGAGTCTTTTGATGGTCTTTGGGGTTTTCTAGAGGGTCTTTTTGGGGACTCTTCTGAGATTTTAATTTTATTAAATGGTGTAGCCCACGTTATTGCCGTGGCTCAAGTCATTCAGACAGGTGTCCCTTAGTAACCTTAGTGGTCCACCCACTTACAACCATTACCCTACTAACCCATTACAAACATCCATCCCAACCGTACACAACACATTACAAAGTTATATCAGTAATATCAGATGAGCGGTCTTCGAGTTATGCGCGAACAGCCGTACAGACATGCAGTCATACAGACATATAGACAAAGTTTGATTTTCATATATTAAACAAGAAGAATTTTATATATCTGTCAATCAAAAGCTTGACGATATTATTCTGTTTTTACATCACGAGCTAATTGCATATAGTCAAGCAGGTGCTGCTCTTCTTGATACAGAATATCATAAAATACCACTTATTTTGAGTGGTGAATTTAATTCTTGCATCTAATGGTTCGATACCATTAATTAACTTTCTGCGTGAAAAATTCAATCTTAATATATTTTTACGAAATTTGGACTTTCGAGTGCGTAAAGAATTTTGCAAATAAAAGGCAACACAAGTTTTTTAATTTACAAATAACAAAATAAACAAACAGTAAAAAAATAACACAAGTTCACAATTTATATGGGTGATAACTTTAAATGTACACAGAAACACTTATTACAACAACACTTGTATTTCACTATAATTCTCTTAGTGGTAGCAGTATTACTTTGCAAAAAGTTTTACAACTTGACTGATTGAATTCTAAACAAAGAATGAACTTACTTTGGCGAAATGCCTCTATTTATACTCATTGAAATGTTTCCAGAAACTTAAAATCTTATAGAGAAAAGACCTGAAAACTGTGGCCTTATTCCCTTATTTACAAGAAAATATACTCATATGTAATGAGTCGTCCGGTTCGACTACATTTTTGACCAGTACATAATGATTTAAACTTATAGGTGGTTACATTTCAAATAATCTAATGAATCTTACAGCCTTAAAGTACGCTATTCAAAAGTGCTTAATTTTATTTATCTTAGGATTCGAATCCCATTATCTGCGCTACTACCTAATTTTCGTAAAAATATACAACGTTGGTGCGTATGTATGTCTGACTAGCACGGCTGAACCACTGAAGCTTTCCAACTTACACTCACACAATATGTTCATGTGGTGCTCCGGATTGTTTTTGTTTGTGTTAGACCCCTCACTGGGGTCGCTTTTTTCGAAAATTCTTATTTATGGACCGATTTGGCTCAAATTCACACCATATAATATTTTAAAAAAAAGTAGTTTTCAAAATTTGGGCCCGATAGGTGGCGCTGGGGTGGAAAATGTAGTTGGCTCTGTATATGATTTTCATATAAAGAATTTCGAACACGTATACATTTTTTGCCAATATAAGTGTCGATTCTATAGTTTTCTGGGTCAGTTGGTGGGTTTTCAGCTGGCGGGAGGTTATATGGCAAGAGGTTAGTAGGCTGGGGGGTCAGTGGGCGGTAGATCAGTGGGTGTTAACTTGGGTGGGGGTCAGTGGGATGGGGCAGCCGGGAAACGCCGGGTATTTTAGCTAGTCTGTATATAAATAATAATCCTTAGCAACAACAAAATATGTAACTACAATAGATGCTGTGTTTACACGATTTCTAGAGAATGTTGAATCAAAAACGAACGTTTCATATTTAAGTTACCATAATGCTATAGTGTCAACTATACGAATACAAAAATCATCAAATAACATTGTAAAAATCGAAGAAATAAATTTAAATAAAAAACAACCCACACTAGGCCCTGGGGCCCGATCACTTCCAAATTTTTACAGAAAGTATTTTCTTCGGAAAAAAAAACAAAAAGTGTACAAGATTTCATGAAAATAGTTTTAATTAAAAAAAAAAAACAACCCACAAAAATCTAAATTTTTCAAGTAAATTCTCTAATAGGAGATACATATGTGTTTAAAATTTGAAGAAAATCGGGCGCACTACTCGGATCTCAGGACCCTATCACTCCAAAAAATTTATAAAAAGTTTTGTCCATCAGTGATACACACGTGTTTAAAATTTAAAGAAAATCGGGCTAATTTTTAAAAAAATTAAATGAGGACACCTCGGGCCTCAGGGCCCGTTCACTCCAAAAATTATCAGAGATACACATGTGCTTAAAATTTGAAGAAAATCAAGCTAATTTGTTTAAAATTTACATGGGCACCACTCCAAAAATTGTACATAAGTTTTGTCCAGTAATGATACACATGTGTTTAAAATTTGAAGAAAATCGAGCTAATTTAAAAAAAACTTACCTGTGCACCACTCGGGTCTCAGGGCCCGATCACTCCAAAAAAAACTTTGTCTATCAGTGATACAGATGTGTTTAAAATTTGAGTAAAATCGGGCTAATTTTTAAAAAAATTACATGGGCACCCTTCGGGCCCCAGAACCCGAATACCCCAAAAAATTTACAGAAAATTTTGTCCATCAGTGATACACATGTGTTTAAAATTTGAAGAAAATCGGGCTAATTTTTAAAAAAATTACATGGGCACCCTTCGGGCCCCAGAACCCGAATACCCCAAAAAATTTACAGAAAATTTTGTCCATCAGTGATACACATGTGTTTAAAATTTGAAGAAAATCGAGCTAATTTTTAAAAAATTTACATGGACAACCCACATGGCTCAGGGATTTTAATTTACATGGGTACCCCTCATACATACGAGATACATATTAAACACATATGTATCTTCTATTAGAGAATTTACATGAAAAATTTTAATTTACACCCCTCGGTCCTCAGAACCCGGTCACACCAAAAATTTTACAAAAAGTTTTGTCCATCACTGATAAACATGTGTATAAAATTTAAAGAAAATCGGGCTAATTTTTAAAAAATTTATATGGGCACCCCTCGGGCCTCAGGGTCCGTTAATTCCAAAAATTTTACAAAAAGTGCTGTCCATCGGGGATACACATGTGTTTAAAATTTGAAGAAAATCGGGTTAATTTTTAAAATTTTTATATGGGTACCCCCAAATTTTAATAGAAAGTGTTGTCTCCGGAAATACACACGTGTACAAAATTTCAATAAAATTGGGCTTTGGGAAATGGGTTAAAAATTGATTGCAAGATTCCACGACAAACCGACCGACCGACAGACAGACGTGCTACGGGCTAGCGAAGTTAATATAGAGAATTTAAAAATTATATAGAAGCTCCGCGGACCGAGGGCCATTCCAAATTTTTCCAAAAAGTGTTGTTCATCGGAGATATACATGTGCATAAAATTTGAAGAAATTCAGGTAAATTATTTAAAAAATTGTATGTGAGCTTTGGGAAGTGGGTTATAAATTGATCGCAAGAATCCCCGACAGACAAACAAACAGATCCACGGTCACGCGCAGGTAATATAGAGAATTAAAAATAACTAATATTTTGTCTATATGAATGAGAAAATCTTTTTAAATCTTGTAATATCCGTAAATCCAGTAAATACTTTATGTATTTTAAAATAGTTTTATTTTCTTTATATCTCTCTCTCTATCCTTGCCATCGTACTTCTCCTACATACCTATAAATCGTTAAGATTTAGAGTTTATATTGAGAAAAGAAGTTTTACTTCTGACACGTGTACTCTGTACACACGTAATTTTTTTATATTTATGTGTAATAATTGCAATATTGCTTTCAACAAAATGAGTTAGGTATTTTTTGTGGTTAACGGCTGATCAAAGCAACAGCAAAAACTAACCAAGTTTTGGTCAATTTTTTGTTTCATGTGTTTGCCAACTTATCCATATATAATTTTTAAAAGTCGACTCTGGTGGTGGGAATTATAACTAAAAATTTGGTTAAATATTTCTTAACTACAAATTTTTTTTGGTTAACGCTAAACCATTTTCTGGTACATATATCCAATGTGTTTGTTGTTGTAATTTTTATTTTTTTGTTGAAAGCAATATAGCAAATGTTAACGATATTTAAATATCAATTCTTAAAACTAAACAGTGACCCAGTTTCTACAAGATAAGGGGATATTGTAAAGCCCAGTAGGACCAGTAAATAAAATGTGCACTACACTTCTTAAAGTGTTGGATACGCAAACTCCAGGATTAGCTTCTAATAAATAAAATTATTTCAAATAATTATATTGTTCCTTTGGATATTTGTGTTGGATACGCAAACTCTTCTAGTAAATAAGTTATTTCAAATAATTAACTCAGCTGAAATCAATATGGGTCGGTTTAATTTTTTCCTTGAGCTATATCAAAATGTGCGCGAGTTACGTATCCTATATGGGTACCTGTACCTGTACGAACAACTCATACATTCCTTACTGTATCTAGAAATTACTTTGTAATTAGAACACTTGTATTTTCAGCTCATACGTTCGTTACTGTTTCTTGAATTAATTTGTATATAAAAGCGTGTTGAAAAAATATATAACTCTTCGTTTTTGTTATTTGAAACAAAGAGTAAGGTGGAAGAGTCTGCTCAAATATAAAATTATTTTTATATTTTCTCTATAACAACCGCGCGTGACTGGCCAAATCTTGTGATCAATTTTTAACCACTTCATAAAGCCCAAATTTTCAAATTTTGTGCTCATATGTATATCCGATGACAACACTTTTTGTAAAAATTAGGAAGTGATTGGGCCACAGGGCCGAGGCGCTCCCAAATAAATTTTTTTCGATGGGAGAATTTAAATGAAAAATTTGAATTTTTAAATTCTCTATATTAACTTCGTGTGCACGTGGCTGGCTGGCTGGTCAGATTTTCTGATCAATGTTTAACCCACTTCCCAAAGGCCGATTTTATTGAAATTTTGCACACATGTATGTGCATGTACATGTCCCCCGCTCCCATACAAATATTTTACAAAATTTACCCGATTTTTTTAAAAATTTATACAAATGTGTATCTCCAATGGAAAACACTTTTTGTAAAAATTTTGAAGACCCTGGGCCCCGGGCTCGTGGGGCCCCATACATTTTTTTAAAAAAAATTAACCCGATTTTCTTCAAATTTAATACACATGTGTATCACCGATGAATAACACTTTTTGTAAAAATTTTGGAGACCCCGGCCATCTTGGGGCCCCAACATTTTTTAAAAATAAATTAACCCGATGTTCTTCTAATTTTATATACGTGTGTATCTCCGATGGACAACATTTTTTGTAAAAATTTTGGTGGGGGCCCATAATAATTTTTCAAAAAAAAAAAACCGATTTTCTTCAAATTTTATATACATGTGTATCTCCGATGGACAACATTTTTTGTAAATTTTTTGGAGTGAACGGTTCCTGAGGCCGATTCAAACTTTGCACACATATGTTTCTCCTATTTACATAAAAAATTTTAATTTTTATGTTTTTTCACAATATTTCACAATTCACGCACAATTCTGACAACCGTCGACTGCGGCAGTTATAGTTGTTGAAGTTTAAAAAACCAACCCATAAAAATTAAAATTTTTCTTGTAAATTCTCTGATCGGAGATTCAATTTTGTGGTGAAAACATAGCAGCCACAGAGCACGGTTGATGCGACGTACACAGAACGACGTACGAAGTGGAAGTACCACTAAAATTCTTTCTTTTGAGTGGAGTTAAGCTGTAAAGCAGTGTGAGTGCATAACCAGTTCTTAATATACTCGCAATGTTGTACAAAACACAAATTAAGAATGCACTCACACAACTGAGTGTACAACCTCTTGATATCTCTATACTCTCTGCTGCAACACAACAACAAAAAAACCCCAATCGTAAAATAATCAGCTCTGCTTGCGCTCATCAGCGCACACAGAATACAGTCATTACAGTATGATATGATTTTTGGATGCCGTATTTGTATGGGAGCCCCCCGATCACGCAGCCCGATCTCTCTGAAATAATAGAAAGTATTGTCACCGGAATTATACATGTGTGCAAAATTTCAATAAAATCCGGTTTTGGGAAGTGGGTTAAAAATTGATCAGAAAATCTGACCAGCCAGCCAGCCAACCAGCCAGCCACGTGCAAGCGAAGTTAATATAGGGAATTTAAAAATAAAATAAGTTGAAGAAAAAATATAATAAAAACTTAAACAGTGAGATTCAACACCAAGGGAATATTGGTGAAAGGAATCAAATATAATAATAGAAACCAAAGAATAATTAGTGAAAATAATGTTAAGCTTGGAGAAGTAAGCGTAGATCTGTATTTCTGAACCTAATTTTAAAAGTATTGAAGAGATTAACGAAGAGGAAGAGATTCATCATCATATTTGGATCTACAACCGGGGTCCGGTCCTGGCGTCCCGCAAAAAGTATCTCCACCGGTCCCGATTTTAAGCCTATGTCAGTTTTGCATTGTCTTGACAGATTATAGTAGGCTTTGTTGGCTCTAAGCAACCGTGCGCGTATTACTGGTTCTATGCTGATAGCGGCTGCTACAGTTGACCTGAGATAGTTAAAGGATTATTGCACTACGTCAAATTCGCGCTCCACTATTTTAATTGCGGGACCAATGTTGGATCTTCTACTCGCAGACTTGGCCACCATGTATTTTGCTCTCATTTATGTGCAGCCCCAGATTTCATGCCGCCTGGTCGATATGGATAAAAGCTTCCTGTACAGCTCTGTACAGTTTCTACTAACGATGTCAATATAGTCTGCGTAAGCATGTATCTGAATGGACTTATTGAGGATTTTTCGACTCGCCGTTACGTAAGCCGTTACGTCAGAGTCTCGGATCACTTTCTCCAACGTCAGGTTTAATAGTACGCAGGCCAGTCCATCCCCTTGTCGGAGCCCATTATAGATGTTGAATGAGCTTGAAAGCGATCAGGATATTTTTATTTGGCTTATAACATTGGTCATGGTCAACCTACATAGTCGTGGCAGTTTATTCGGGATGCCGAATTCTACTCTAGCTATGGTATCATAGGCGGCTTTAAAGTCTATAAAAAATGGTTAGTGAGTTTTGAACTCTAGACATTTTTCCATCACCTGCCTTAGGGTGTAAATCTGATCAGTTGCTGATTTGCCTGGGATGAAGCCACACTGGTATGGACCAATTATGACTTTAGCGTATAGGGCTATCCAGTCTTGAAGAATAGAGGAGAAAATCTTATAAGCGGTACTTAAGAACGTTATACCACGATAATTGCTGCATGTTGTGAGATCTCCTTTCTGATGTATGCGGCAAAGGATGCCTCTTCGCCAGTCTTCTGGCATCGCTTCTTTCTCCCATACTTGCACTATTATTTCATGAATTGCTTGGTGTATTGTGGGGCCTTCTATTTTAAACAGCTCTGCTGGGATACCATCTGATCCCGGGGCCTTATTATTTTTGAGGCGATTTATCGCTCTACTAACTTCGTCTATGCTTTGTGGCGGCAGCATAGTATGGTCGTCGGTCATTGGTGGAGCCTTCAGTTCTCAGTTAGCTGGCCATTTAGCAACTCATGAAAGTGCTTTTCCCATCGCTCGAAGATGCCTTTGAGATCGGCGATCAGATTAACCTCTTTGTCTTTGCAGTATATGCAACGCGGTGTACATTGCTTCATACCGCGGACTCTTCTGTAGAACTTCCGCGCCTGGTGCAGTCCTTGCTCTCTGTACTGTTCTAGTTCACGGACACGGATTCTTAACCCACTTCCCAAAGGCCGATTTTATTGAAATTTTGTACACATGTATATTTCCGGTGACAATACTTTCTATTAAAATTTGATGCCCTTCGGACCTCGGGGTCCCCCGCTCCCATACAAATATTTTACAAAATTTACCCGATTTTTTTAAAAATTTATACAAATGTGTATCTCCGATGGAAAACACTTTTTGTAAAAATTTTGAAGAACCCGGGCACCGGGCTCGTGGGGCCCCATAAATTTTTTTTAAAAAATATTTTTTTTTTTAAATTTAATACACGTGTGTATCTCCGATGGAAAACACTTTTTGTAAAAATTTTGGAGAACCCGGGCCCCGGGTTTGTGGGGCCCCATATCCATATCATATCTATCCTTGCCATCGTACTTCTCCTACATACCTATAAATCGTTAAGATTTAGAGTTTATATTGAGAAAAGAAGTTTTACTTCTGACACGTGTACTCTGTACACACGTAATTTTTTTATATTTATGTGTAATAATTGCAATATTGCTTTCAACAAAATGAGTTAGGTATTTTTTGTGGTTAACGGCTGATCAAAGCAACAGCAAAAACTAACCAAGTTTTGGTCAATTTTTTGTTTCATGTGTTTGCCAACTTATCCATATATAATTTTTAAAAGTCGACTCTGGTGGTGGGAATTATAACTAAAAATTTGGTTAAATATTTCTTAACTACAAATTTTTTTTGGTTAACGCTAAACCATTTTCTGGTACATATATCCAATGTGTTTGTTGTTGTAATTTTTATTTTTTTGTTGAAAGCAATATAGCAAATGTTAACGATATTTAAATATCAATTCTTAAAACTAAACAGTGACCCAGTTTCTACAAGATAAGGGGATATTGTAAAGCCCAGTAGGACCAGTAAGTAAAATGTGCACTACACTTCTTAAAGTGTTGGATACGCAAACTCCAGGATTAGCTTCTAATAAATAAAATTATTTCAAATAATTATATTGTTCCTTTGGATATTTGTGTTGGATACGCAAACTCTTCTAGTAAATAAGTTATTTCAAATAATTAACTCAGCTGAAATCAATATGGGTCGGTTTAATTTTTTCCTTGAGCTATATCAAAATGTGCGCGAGTTACGTATCCTATATGGGTACCTGTACCTGTACGAACAACTCATACATTCCTTACTGTATCTAGAAATTACTTTGTAATTAGAACACTTGTATTTTCAGCTCATACGTTCGTTACTGTTTCTTGAATTAATTTGTATATAAAAGCGTGTTGAAAAAATATATAACTCTTCGTTTTTGTTATTTGAAACAAAGAGTAAGGTGGAAGAGTCTGCTCAAATATAAAATTATTTTTATATATTCTCTATAACAATCGCGCGTGACTGGCCAAATCTTATGATCAATTTTTAACCACTTCATAAAGCCCAAATTTTCAAATTTTGTGCTCATATGTATATCCGATGACAACACTTTTTGTAAAAATTAGGAAGTGATTGGGCCACAGGGCCGAGGCGCTCCCAAATAAATTTTTTCGATGGGAGAATTTATATGAAAAATTTGAATTTTTAAATTCTCTATATTAACTTCGCGTGCACGTGGCTGGCTGGCTGGTCAGATTTTCTGATCAATTTTTAACCCACTTTCCAAAGGCCGATTTTATTGAAATTTTGCACACATGTATGTGCATGTACATGTCCCCCGCTCCCATACAAATATTTTACAAAATTTACCCGATTTTTTTTAAAAATTTATACAAATGTGTATCTCCGATGGAAAACACTTTTTGTAAAAATTTTGAAGACCCCGGGCCCCGGGCTCGTGGGGCCCCATAAATTTTTTCTAAAAAATATTATTTTCTTAAAATTTAATACACATTTGTATCTCCGATGGAAAACACTTTTTGTAAAAAATTTGGAGACCCCGGCCATCTTGGGGCCCTAAAATTTTTTAAAAATAAATTAACCCGATGTTCTTCTAATTTTATATACGTGTGTATCTCCGATGGACAACATTTTTTGTAAAAATTTTGGTGGGGGCCCATAATAATTTTTCAAAAAAACAACCCGATTTTCTTCAAATTTTATATACATGTGTATCTCCGATGGACAACATTTTTTGTTAATTTTTTGGAGTGAACGGTTCCTGAGGCTGATTCAAACTTTGCACACATATGTTTCTCCTATTTACATAAAAAAATTTAATTTTTATGTTTTTTCACAATATTTCACAATTCACGCACAATTCTGACAACCGTCGACTGCGGCAGTTATAGTTGTTGAAGTTTAAAAAACCAACTCATAAAAATTAAAATTTTTCTTGTAAATTCTCTGATCGGAGATTCAATTTTGTGGTGAAAACATAGCAGCCACAGAGCACGGTTGATGCGACGTACACAGAACGACGTACGAAGTGGAAGTACCACTAAAATTCTTTCTTTTGAGTGGAGTTAAGCTGTAAAGCAGTGTGAGTGCATAACCAGTTCTTAATATACTCGCAATGTTGTACAAAACACAAATTAAGAATGCACTCACACAACTGAGTGTACAACCTCTTGATATCTCTATACTCTCTGCTGCAACACAACAACAAAAAAACCCCAATCGTAAAATAATCAGCTCTGCTTGCGCTCATCAGCGCACACAGAATACAGTCATTACAGTATGATATGATTTTTGGATGCCGTATTTGTATGGGAGCCCCCCGATCACGCAGCCCGATCTCTCTGAAATAATAGAAAGTATTGTCACCGGAATTATACATGTGTGCAAAATTTCAATAAAATCCGGTTTTGGGAAGTGGGTTAAAAATTGATCAGAAAATCTGACCAGCCAGCCAGCCAACCAGCCAGCCACGTGCAAGCGAAGTTAATATAGGGAATTTAAAAATAAAATAAGTTGAAGAAAAAATATAATAAAAACTTAAACAGTGAGATTCAACACCAAGGGAATATTGGTGAAAGGAATCAAATATAATAATAGAAACCAAAGAATAATTAGTGAAAATAATGTTAAGCTTGGAGAAGTAAGCGTAGATCTGTATTTCTGAACCTAATTTTAAAAGTATTGAAGAGATTAACGAAGAGGAAGAGATTCATCATCATATTTGGATCTACAACCGGGGTCCGGTCCTGGCGTCCCGCAAAAAGTATCTCCACCGGTCCCGATTTTAAGCCTATGTCAGTTTTGCATTGTCTTGACAGATTATAGTAGGCTTTGTTGGCTCTAAGCAACCGTGCGCGTATTACTGGTTCTATGCTGATAGCGGCTGCTACAGTTGACCTGAGATAGTTAAAGGATTATTGCACTACGTCAAATTCGCGCTCCACTATTTTAATTGCGGGACCAATGTTGGATCTTCTACTCGCAGACTTGGCCACCATGTATTTTGCTTTGCTCTCATTTATGTGCAGCCCCAGATTTCATGCCGCCTGGTCGATATGGATAAAAGCTCTGTACAGTTTCTACTAACGATGTCAATATAGTCTGCGTAAGCATGTATCTGAATGGACTTATTGAGGATTTTTCGACTCGCCGTTACGTCAGCCGTTACGTCAGAGTCTCGGATCACTTTCTCCAACGTCAGGTTGAATAGTACGCAGGCCAGTCCATCCCCTTGTCGGAGCCCATTATAGATGTTGAATGAGCTTGATAGCGATCAGGATATTTTTATTTGGCTTATAACATTGGTCATGGTCAACCTACATAGTCGTGGCAGTTTATTCGGGATGCCGAATTCTACTCTAGCTACGGTATCATAGGCGGCTTTAAAGTCTATAAAAAGATGGTGTAGTGAGTTTTGAACTCTAGACATTTTTCCATCACCTGCCTTAGGGTGTAAATCTGATCAGTTGCTGATTTGCCTGGGATGAAGCCACACTGGTATGGACCAATTATGACTTTAGCGTATGGGGCTATCCAGTCTTGAAGAATAGAGGAGAAAATCTTATAAGCGGTACTTAAGAACGTTATACCACGATAATTGCTGCATGTTGTGAGATCTCCTTTCTAATGTATGCGGCAAAGGATGCTTCTTCGCCAGTCTTCTGGCATCGCTTCTTTCTCCCATACTTGCACTATTATTTCATGAATTGCTTGGTGTATAGTGGGGCCTTCTATTTTAAACAGCTCTGCTGGGATACCATCTGATCCCGGGGCCTTATTATTTTTGAGGCGATTTATCGCTCTACTAACTTCGTCTATGCTTTGTGGCGGCAGCATAGTATGGTCGTCGGTCATTGGTGGAGCCTTCAGTTCTCAGTTAGCTGGCCATTTAGCAACTCATGAAAGTGCTTTTCCCATCGCTCGAAGATGCCTTTGAGATCGGCGATCAGATTAACCTCTTTGTCTTTGCAGTATATGCAACGCGGTGTACATTGCTTCATACCGCGGACTCTTCTGTAGAACTTCCGCGCCTGGTGCAGTCCTTGCTCTCTGTACTGTTCTAGTTCACGGACAAGGTTCTTCTCTCAGGCTGCCTTCTTTCGCCGGTGAACTGTTATTTCATATCTTCTTCGCGTGCCCGCGTTCTATGAGATTGTTGCATTACTCGGTACGTTCGTACCGTCATCATGTTCAGGTTGTGGCGGCGGTCTATCAACACGTTGTCTATCTGGTTGCGAGTGGCTCCATCAGGAGATACCGTATGGACAGTCTGCAAAGAACAAAGACCGGTACAAACTACAATATAGTCAGTAAATCGTGTCAAGAGCCATGAAAATTTACGGCAGATAGGCGCATCACAAATGAATGAGGTGCAGCAGCCAGCTTACCTCGTTGCTGCAGACAGGAAAACTAAGTTACACCAGCTTTACGGGGTGAAAGCTGTGCGAGAAAATCATCTATGGCAAGGTGAACGGTGATCTTGGGGACATTAGAGTAGGAATATTTTAGCCAACCAATTTAAACAAGAACGGATTGCTATGCGGAAGAACTCTAGTGAAACTCCAGCCCAAGATACCAGTGAGAATAATGAATGTCAGTCCATCACCGAACGTGATAAAATAAGGAACAGTCATTGGCAACACTCAGGGAGTAAGCTGTATCGCAAACTGTCAGCCTGTAAAAGTAAAGAATACGTCACTAGATCTGGAAAGGAAGCAGTTAATTCGTTCGCTGCATAATTATCTTCCAGCAGCCAGCAACAACCAGCATAAAAGGCACTAGAGCAATTTGCCAACGTGTTTGCTGTCAGCGACAACGACATAAAACCAATATAGTATGACATTGAATCGATACAGGAAATGCTACTCGACAGGTGCCAAGACGATTACCACTTGCTAAGCAACAATTGGCAGAAACACTGGTTAAGAAGATGGAAGTGATGGATTCATAGAGAAGTCCAAAAGCTCACGGAGCTCACCTATGGTACTTGTTCAAAAGAAAGATGATTCAACGAGATTTTGTGTGGACTATCGGAAACTGAACGATATCACCAAGTTCCATTACCATTGCCACTTCTAGATAACACGTTTGACACTTTATCTGGAGCCAGAATCTTCAGTACATTGAATTTGAAAAGTGATACTGGCAGGTAGCAATTCACGACAACGACAAGGAGAAGACAGCATTTACTGCAGGAAACGGCTTGTATCAATTTTGTGTAATGCCGTTTGGTTTATGCAACGCTCCTGCTACATTCGAGCAGTTGATGGAACATATTTTGCGAGGCCTTAGCTGGAAGACGTGTCTGGACAGTGTCTCAACTTGTAGTGAGTTAGATGCACTGTCCGACTCTATCACTAGAATCTTTTCAATTGATCCATTGTCTGAAATCGTAATTGCGGGAGATTTCAATATTCACAATTCTAGTTGGCTTCGCCATTCAGGCTTAACAACACCGCAAGAACAGGATGTTGAGTTATTTGCTGATTTTAACCATCTCACTCAGCTTGTGAATGAGCCCACTCGAATTCCAGACATTGTTAGTCATAACGCTAATACCCTTGACTTGTTTCTTACTTCTCTTCCTGACAAATATACCGTCAGTGTATTATCGCCTCTAGGCTCTTCAGACCATTGTGTAGTATCAGCTAATTTCTCGTTGTCAAACCACACCGTTAAAGAGAAAACTCCTAAAAGAAAAGTATGACTACACGAGAAAGCCAACTGGGATGGCCTCAATAATTTCTTTAGAAGCTATAACTGGCCACTTAACGCCAATAGTGGTGTGGATGCCACTTCTGATACGATCACTAACATAATCCCCGAGGGTATGAGACAATTTATCCCTTACAGGACAAAGTGTATTAAACCGAAGGAAAATGCTTGGTATGACTTAAGCTGCAAAGAGGTTACTAGGAACCGTGAGGTATGCTTTCGGTTATATAAAAAAAACCCCACTGTGGAAAACCGAACCAAATTTAGACGAGTCAGAAATGATTGCAATGCCTACCTTAAACGCGCAAAATTCGAATATTACCAAAAACTGAGACAAAAAATATTTCAATGTCCCAAAGGAAGTAAAAATTTTTGGTCATTCGTGAAACGAATTAAAAATACTGCCTCGTCTTCAATTCCAACGCTTATTCACAATGACGTTCCAACTGTCAGCTCTATAGACAAGGCCAATCTGCTTGCTTCACATTTCGCAGCTAGCTCTACGCTGCCAAATAGCGCGTTGTCGCCGCCTGTACTTGGAAGAGTTGAATCCTCTATGGGACAGATTTACTTTCGTACTCGTTAAGTGGCTAGAGTATTAAATGATCTCAACATTCATAAATCGGCTGGGCCTGATGGCATTCCCGCTTTAGTTTTAAAGAGGTGTTCTTCAACGTTGGCATTACCACTGCGCAGACTTTTCCATTTTTCTTATTCTTCTGGAGTCGTCCTAAGGAATTGGAAAACAGCCTTTATCCAGCCTGTTCCTAAAAAAGGCGAAACGTCATCTCTTTCCTCATACCGACCCATTGTGCTAACATCCATACTCTCCAAGGTTATGGAAACCCTGATCAATCGTAAGCTTATGCAATACCTTGAATCACGTGAAATCCTTAGTGACCAGGAGTACGGATTTCGTAGGCAGCGCTCTACAGGTGACCTGAAGGCTTATCTCACTGAAAAGTGGAACCAGTCTATTCACAAATTTGGTGAAATTAAAGTCGTTGCACTCGATATTTCCAAGACATTTGGCAGAGTCTGGCATCAAGCTATTTTGTCGAAAATGACTGCTTTTGGAATTAACAACACCCTGCTCGATTGGACTAGGAACTACCTTTCTGACCGTTCAATCCAGGTCGTATTGGACGGATTCAAATCCAATGTCCACCGCATAAACGCCGGTGTTCCTCAAGGCTCTGTTTTATCTCCAACACTCTTTCTGATTTTCATTAATGATCTCCTATCCACCACCTCTAATCCAATCCATTTCTTTGCTGACGACAGTACTCTTAGCTTTTCATATGACTTCTCACTTTCTGCGCGCCCCTTCTTCGGCACAAGTGGAACTTGAACAACAACGTATGTTAAGCACGTTAAATTCTGACCTTGACAGCTCACAAGCTAAACATAATAGAGTTGAATTCAACGCTTCTAAAACCCAATGCTTTCTTCTGTCGTCTAAGCGTAATTTAAACCCCCAAACTTTAACCATAAATGGACCTTGCATCAAATAACCTGAAAAACTCTCAATTCTCGGTATGTGTGTCAACAACCAGCTTCGTTGGAATGACCACATATTTGCCATCGCCAAAAATGCTGCAGGATGCTTAGGTTTCCTAAAACGGTGCAAGATGTACTTCACTCCTTCAGATCTGGCTACTATTTACAAGGCGTATATTCGCCCTAAACTTGAATACAACTGCATTGTCTGGGCAGGTGCTCCCAAGACCACATTGCATCTACTAGACAGAGTTCAGAACCGCGCGTTAAAACTTATTGGTGACGTACATATCGCGAAAACAATCGAATCGCTTGAACATCGTAGGAATGTTTCCTGCCTGTCACTGTTTTATCGCTTTTTCCCGCATCCCGCCCATTCTCCAACCCATCCGTAATACCCGTGCCTCATCTCGAGCTCATGGGTCCACCATTAAGCCTATCTTCGGACGTACTAACCAATTCAGAGATTCCTTTTTTAGCCGCACGATAGTTATGTGGAATGAATTGCCTGATTCTGTGTTTCCGCATTTATATGATCTGCAGTCGTTTAAGACACGTGTGCATAGACATCTCATCCTTTCCTCTCCCTAATTTCCTAACGCCCACGCTGTGCTAAGCATTATAAGGGTGCAAACCCCTTTAGCGTGTGTACATTATTAAAAAAAACGTGAATAATCTTCGTTAAGTTCTGGTGTGAGGAACAAAATTCTTCACAGTAGAATTTTCCTCACACAACATGTTTGGAAATACTTAATTTTGAAGCTTTTTTCATAGACATAAACCTATTGAAATAAACTCAAAGTGTAGTTTTTAAAGATAGCTCATATTTACCAACGTATTCATAATTAATTCATTATTAAGTGACTCAAGAGTCACTCAATTGACGGCGAAACGGCAATGATTCTTTTTTCTCTTTCTTTTACGAGCGATAGGCGAGATTATAGAAATCATAGTGCATTGGACAAAACCACCACGCAAACGCACAACGCTAGCATCAACAAATCTATCGCCACCGATCTTTGTTTGTGGGCAATCAGTGCACATAAGCAGGTGATCACTATTGTACAAATTAAACAATTTAACACTTAATTGTCATAAAAAAATACTTTTATTCTTTATGCCTTCACGGCCACTTAATAACTCAATTACAAATGTATTTACTCTAATAATGAAACCTAGCCAGAACAGCTCGCTCAGCATAGTTCCCACGGTGCATTTCGCATTCATGCATCCAAGCAATTCGAAGTATTACATATCTGCTGACGATATGTCTATGTCCGCCACTGTGTGAACCTATGTTGCGCGTGTCGCTGATGGTGTTGTAATCTGATTGTCGTTAACTCCTCCATCCTTAGGTTCGAACGTCCTCGTTCGATTTTGATGCTTTTAGGAGATTTGGGATATCTTCGTTACCTATGGTTGTTGATGTTGAATGTATGGGTTGTTGAACATCTTTTTTTTCAGGCTTAATGCGTTTGCTGATCATCTTTTTTGCGGATGCTGTTGCAACTATGAGTATGTCGATTATCAATCCAATATTTGTTACTGTGCTGATTCTATTTTCCTTCTCTAATAATTCTATCTTTGATGTTCCCTTATTGTAGAGCTGCTTTAACATCTGTAGTGACAGCATTTCTTCGAGTTTATTTGGAAGAGAAGTCGGTTGAAGTATTGCTGGCATTGGTTGATGAAAAATTAATTCGGTGTTTCTTATTTCTTGTCCATCAATTTGTATGGTAGCATTTGTGTGGCGAATGACGTATGTTCCGTTTAATTCTATTGGTTCATCGTTGATAGTAACTGTACCATCGTATTGGTTCAATAGTAATACTCCTGATGATACTTCGTCTATGCTTGGTATGTGCTGATTGTTGATGAGGGTGCAGTTAGCTTGTTTACTATTGAGCAGTCTGGGTATACAGGTTGAATTACTAATATCTATTATACTGTTTCTATTACATATTGCTAGGTTATTAAATGTTTTACAATCTTTTATTAAACCATAAATTAATTATAATTAAATTATAATTAATTATAATTTCGGTTACATTTATTTCGTTGTTTGAAAGTATGAACGAATTTACAACGTTGGCTTTGGCCCAATGTATTGCATATGCAATGTTTACGATTTCTTCCTTAACTAATTCTAATATTAATATTTCATTCCAAAAATTAAACTACTTGTTACACTTTCTTTTTCTTTTATTATTTTTAAAATGTGATTGGACATGTTTGTAACTTCGTTTATCTTGTCTAATGTTATCCTATTAATCACAACTTGATTATTGTTGTTTTGCAATACATTATTCATTTTGTCAGTTAAAATTTCGTAATCATGATGATCCGGGTTTCTCGCGATCCATTTCCACGTACTACCAATGAAATCTAATGATCTTTTATTTCTGTTATTTATTCTTAATCTACCTAAATAATCTTTAATTCGTAGTGTTTCGAAGGAGAGGATATCGTGTAGAGGATGATCAGGTTTTACAATGGATATAATGTTTTTTTCTAATGTGTTGACAAGGTCTTGGTAGGATTCTACGTTAACTGTGTGAATTATTTTGAAAGATACGCTCTGAACCCTCGCAGTTCCTGTACTGATCTTGATTAGTTGAGAATTTGTATAATCTAGTATTTGAACGGTTGCAGTGCTCAAGGGCACAAATAATAGGCTGGCAAAAGAAAAATTAGTTTTTAATTAAACTCTTGTGAATTATTTTACCGGATTTTGTTACTATTGTGGAATTCCTGTTTTCAACTACTACCTCTTTTCTGTATCTGGGGTTTAATTTGTTTCCTATTCTTTTGTTATTTTTTACGTATATTGTTTCTCCTACAGAATAATTTTTTATAGGGTCTTTCTTCCTGTTGTGATACTCTAAGTCAGTTTGTTGTTTATTTTCTATTCTCTGCATATTTTCCTGTCTTACGCGTATGAGTTCTTCTGGGTTGTTAAGCAATTGTTTCCCGAAAAATCGATTGGTTTTTTACCAGTTGTAGAGTGTACGGATCGGTTGTACTCGTAGATAGATCTATCAAGTAACTCTGAAAATATTTTATGTGTGTTTTCTGTTTTGAGACAACGGATTACTTCGGAGAGTGTTGAGTGGAATCTTTCGATTTGTCCATTTGCCGAACTTGTGTAAGGGGGAGCTCTAAAGACTTTTACGCCGAACATGTTTTGCAACATGAAGGTTATGGAGCTAGAAGCCAAGGATTTTTCATTGTCCATACCAATAGTTTGTGGGACTCCGAACGCTAATACCAATTCTCTGATAATGCATCGGCAACGACGTTGGATTTACCAGGCGTATATATAGGTGTACTCTTCGAGTATAGCCTTCCATCTTTCATTTTATGATTGGTGTTCTTATTGCTCAACGCATACGTCAATGGCTGGTGGTCTGTAAAAATCTTGAGTTTAGTTGGGCCATACAGATAGCTTCTTAATGAATTAAGGGCCCATACTATGGCCAACATCTCTTTTTCGTTAGCGACGTAGTGTTCTTCCGCTTCATTAAGAGTTCTTGATATAAAAGTAATTGGTGTATTATCTTGCGACAATACAGCGCCAATTGCGTAGTCTGACGCATCAGTTGTCAGGTGAAATTCTTTTTTAAAATCAGGAAACGTGAGGATAACGTCTTCTGAAATCAGCGAATTTTTAATTTTATTAAATGCATCTTTTGCTGCTTCCGTCAAATTTATTATTTTGTGATTTGAGGCTGTTTTGGACGAACGTCCATCCTCCCCTCTTAAAAGGGTTGTCAGGGGTTTTGCCAATTTAGCATAGTCCTTGATGAATCTGCGGTAAAATCCCGACAGACCAAGGAACGACCGAAAATCTTTCAGAGTTTTTGGATGCGGAAATTTGGAGATGGCTTCTACTTTGGCCGGATTTGCTTTTATATATGAATCCTTGTTATTTCAGAAATTCGCATTTATCTAATTGAACCCTGAGGTTAGCTTGTTGTAGGGTTTTAAAAATCTTTTCCAGATTTTGAAAGTGAATTTTGACATCCTCACTGAACACAATTATGTCATCGATATAGACATAGCATGTTTTACCTATGTGCTCACGTAATATGTCGTCTAGAGCTCTTTGAAAAATAGACGACGCGTTTTTGAGTCCGAAGGGTAGTCTTGTGAACTCATATTTCCCGTTATTGACGGAGAATGACGTTTTCTCGATGTCATCCTCGTGAAGAGGAATTTGGTGAAATCCGCTCTTAAGGTCAATCACCGAAAAGTATTTATTTTTCCCTAGTTGGGCTAAGACCTCGTTTGTCTCGGGAATTGGGTAGCGATCGGGGATCGGTATTGAATTAAGCTTTCGGTAATCAATTACCATGCGGTACTTTTTTTCGCCTGAAGCGTCGGCTTTCTTCGGCACAATCCATACCGGAGAGTTAAACGGAGACCTTGAGGGTCGAATGATTCCGTCATTTAGTAATTGATTAATTTGTTTATCTATTTCCTCTTTAAGTGCTACGGGGTATGGGTAGTGTTTAGAATAAATTGGATTCTCGGTGGTTGTGCGGATTCTACCCTTAACGTTGGTAGTGAAAGTTAATTTCTCATTCGGCTCGCCGAATAGACTGGAATGACTTATAGTCAAAGAGTTTAATTTGTCCTTTTGATCCTGGAGCATATGATCGTCTCTTATGTTGTGGATTGATTCGGAAATTTGCTGTCTCAACCTGACTTTGACGTTATTATTTACGATCATGTAATTTTCCTTAGTGAAAATGACGGCAGATAGCTCTTTAGGACTGTCATTGCCAAGAATGGCGTGAAATGACTTGAGGGACGGTAAAAGGAAAAATTTATGTTTGTGCTTGAGTCAAATAAATTAATAATGGTATGGTGAGTGATTTCGATATCGCCGCAAATTGAATTTGCGCGGAAGTTTTTCTGATTAGGTATAGGGTTTCGGACAAGGTTGGGCTGAATATAATTTTTATTTGAACCTGTGTCCACTAAAAATTGCAGAATCTTATTATCATTCGTCCTACACTGAAAATATGGTAGAGACGAATTCGTTAATCTAAAAAATGCACATCAACAAAGTCTGTCTGGGATTCGATTGTAGTATGTACTTCTGGTATTTGATAATTAAATTGAGGCTCGACTGCAGAAGATTCAACGTGAAAATTTCTTTGCATTTTATTCGGAGGTATATATTGTTGAGGGGGAAGCATTGGTCGTTTAGGAGCGGGTGGCCAGTTTTTAGCTGGCTGTGCTGGTCTGTTCATGTAATTGACATTATTTGTCCTCATGGATCTTGTATCCATTGGTTCTCCTCTGGTTTGAAAATTATTATTGGGTTGATGATTTCGTTGGGTATAGTAGGTGTTGTTGTTCTGGAAATTTGATCTTTGGATATGTTGATTGTTCATTGGGAATGGTTGCTGTTGAGAATGTGTAACTTGATAGTTTTGAAAACGCGGTGGAGGACGAGGTGGAAACTTCATCGGGCGTTGTGGTAGATACGCCAATTGAGAGTAAAACGGTTGGTGATTCCGTGTAAGAATTGGTGGAGGTGGATGTGAAGCTTTTCGCATTCCTCCAATATTGTGGTTCGCGTAGTTGAATCTAATTTGTTGGTTTTCAAGTTTTTGGCACAGATTGAGTGCAGTGGGTAGATCAACTGGTTCGCGCATAGCTAATAGTCTAGGCAAGTCTCCTTTGAGACCTCTTATGAAGGTGTCTAAGGACTTCGCTCTGTATGATTCCGATAAATGATGCAGTGCATCGGGTGGAAGTTCCATGCTCGAGATTTTGTTTTGAATAAGGGACAGATGATTGTAAACCGTTTGATAATAGGACTCGATGTTTTCACTTCCTTGTACAAGCATCGTCATCTGGTATTCTAAAGTGCCCACATCACGTCTATCCGCGTAATGTAGTGTTAGACACTTTGAAATGCATTCCCAATTTAGGGGGGTGTTATATGACTCCAATATAGCGTCAGCATTTCCAATGATTTTATTTCGTATGACATTTAACATGCCGAAGTGCTTGGGTGTTCCCCTAGAGAATTCGTAAATGTTCAATATTCTCTCAACGCTTTTGCGCCAGGAGCTGAACTCACCCGGAGTTCCGGAAAATTCCCTGAGACCTTTTACTACTTCAGTGACCTTGTCCAAATCAGTAAGATTGTTCCTGTGCTGGACGTCAATAGTTTCGTCAACAGCCCTGTTGAATTGTTCGTTGGGGTTAACAATTGAATTTACTACGTTCCTACATTCCGATACGCAAACTCGACTTGCGATTCCTGCAATCAGAGCTTCCAGTTCAGGAGAAGCATTAACTACAGTATTTTGTACAGGTGGTCTTGGATTCGAAGGTGCCAGATTCGGATTTTCTGGATTTAGCACAGATGGGCGAATAATTGGTTCAGTCATTGTGGAAAGAGTATTGAAAATATAAGACATTGACGCAGTAAGAGAAGACGGGGATTGGGTTTAGGATACACTTAATTCCTATATTTACTCTATTTATTCTATAATATTTCTTATGAATGATATTTGATTATTGCGCTTAGATTCACTTAATTAAAATATTGATTCACGTTTACTTAATTAAAATTTTGATTCACTTTTATTAAATTAAAATATTGGTTCACTTTAGCTCTAATTTCTAGAAATATTACCTAGCTAATTTGTAAATCTTAATATAATGTATAAATTTGTGTGTTCACTATTAATTATTTATTAACTATTTTTAAACATGTATTTTTAAAATTTATTTAAAGTCTATCTTACATAATTATCATTCCAGCGCTGTTAGAGGGGCTCGTTCCCATTTGAGTTGTCTACTAAGGTTCCTTTCTCAAAAACTCCCTCGCTGGTGGATTAGTAAATCGACGTTGTCCTTGTTCTTGTTGTGGGTGGCCCAGTAGATGATGTCTTTGGAGCTGCTTGAGGTCCTTTTTGTCTTCACTGATTCACACGTGTTTCTGATGGAGCTGCTTCAGGTCCTTGTTTCATTCACACGTTGCGCGAGGTTTTTATTTTTCGGAGCTACTTTAGGTCCTTTTATTTTACACTCGCGAATTACTAATGAAAAACTCACAGACTTTACTACCAGGCCCCACGTTGGGCGCCAATTAAACAATTTAACACTTAATTGTCATAAAAAAAATACTTTTATTCTTTATGCCTTCACGGGCACTTAATAACTAAATTACAAATGTATTTACTCTAATAATGAAACCTAGCCAGAACTGCTCGCTCAGCATAGTTCCCACGGTGCATTTCGCATTCATGCATCCAAGCAATTCGAAGTATTACATATCTGCTGACGATATGTCTATGTCCGCCACTGTGTGAACCTGTGTGAACCTATGTTGCGCGTGTCGCTGATGGTGTTGTAATGTGATTGTCGTTAACTTACACAACAGCGAATTCGCCGGAGAGAACGTCTGTCCCCCTCACGCTCGGACATTAGGTACAGACGTACTCCAACGCATAACAAAAATCAAAACACTATGCAACGGCTGATGGTGTCAATGACCTGAGCACTGCTGATAAACCAGAAACCGGTTTGCAAAACAAGAGAGCATTTTTGTTGTAGACAACAAATTACCAAGTGTGCCCGCCAACGCATGTAGACAACAACATGCGTATTCCAAAATGAGACAATATGGATATTGTAAATACAAACACACATGTTGTAATGCTGTAATCAGAGGAAACATGCATATAAAATATGAAAGCAAACATGTTGTTATTCGGAGGAAAACATCAATATTGCTATTGAGAACATTGCAAGCGTGCATACATGCGTCTGGATATGTATGAAAATCTTGTCACAACAACAAAATCTGAGAAAACAACAACGAACACAATGAAAAACGACAAACCAACGGAAAACCAAGCCGCATAGCACTATTTTTTAACAACGGAAAGAGTATAAAAGGAGCACGTAACTCAACAAAAAGGCCTATTCTTCCCGAATTCCTTGCCGAGTTCACAACTAATAGTTCAAGAATACCTACTTTGCTATTACTGTGCACTAAACCCTGCAAGAACCAAGTCCTAAACTAATAGTTCAAGAGTACCTACCTTGCTATTACTTCCGAGCTAAACGCTGTAAAATCCAAGTCCTCGACTAATAGTTCAAGAGTACCTACCTTGCTATTACCTCCACGCTAAACGCTATAAGAGATTTCCGAAACCACACCCAAGAGTTCAAAATACTAAGTACTTCGCACTTTCTATTTTGTTAGTAAGTACTTTATTGATATATTTAACGCTAATAAATCTTCATTTTTCAGCTATAGTGGCTTAAGAGTACCTACCTTGCCACTACCACTAACCAGCTAATCATTTCCATTAAATTTTAGGGACTACTACCGAATAGATTTAGTAATTTTTTTATTTGTAATTGAAGAAAACAAACATAAGAAATAAAGAGAAAAATATAAATTCCAAGATCCAAAAACAACAAATTTTTATTGTAACGGCCCCCCTTCTTAAACCCTGGTCACACTGAGGTCTACCCCGACTGGAAAACCTCGTTACACTGGAAACCATTAAAGCTGCCGGATTTAAGTTGAGTCCGCCGAAATGCAAAATTACAGGCAGGAGAACTTTTCATCCTGGACACTGACGCGAGTAATGTTATGTTGTAGACAACAACATGCTTATTCCAAAATGAGACAATATGGATATTGTAAATACAAACACACATGTGATAATCCTGTAATCAGAGGAAACATGCATATAAAATATGAAAGCAAACATGTTGTTATTCGGAGGAAAACATCAATATTGCGATTGAGAACATTGCAAGCGTGCATACATGCGTCTGGATATGTATGAAAATCTTGACACAACAACAAAATCTGAGAAAACAACAACGAACACAATGAAAAACGACAAACCAACGGAAAACCAAGCCGCATAGCACATAGCACAACGGAAAGAGTATAAAAGGAGCACGTAACTCAACAAAAAGGCCTATTCTTCCCGAGTTCCTTGCCGAGTTCACAACTAATAATTCAAGAGTACCTACTTTGCTATTACTGTGAACTAAGCCCTGCAAGAACCAAGTTCTAAACTAATAGTTCAAGAGTACCTACCTTGCTATTACTTCCGAGCTAAACGCTGTAAAATCCAAGTCCTCGACTAATAGTTCAAGAGTACCTACCATGCTATTACCTCCACGCTAAACGCTATAGGAGATTTCGCACTTTCTATTTTGTTAGAAGGTACTTCATTGATATATTTAACGCTAATAAATCTTCATTTTTCAGCTATAGTGGCTTAAGAGTACCTACCTTGCCACTACCACTAACCAGCTAATCATTTCCATAAAATTTTAGGGACTACTACCAAATAGATTTAATAATTTTTTTATTTGTAATTGAAGAAAACAAACATGAGAAATAAAGAGAAAAATATAAATTCCAAGATCCAAAAACAACAAATTTTTATTGTAACGACCCCCCCCCCCCCCCTTCTTAAACCCTGGTCACACTGAGGACTACCCCAACTGGAAAACCTCGTTACACTGGAAACCATTAAAGCTGCCGGATTTGAGTCCGCCGAAATGCAAAATTACAGGCAGGAGAACTTTTCATCCTGGACACTGACGCGAGAAATGCGGGAATAGGAGCGGTTCTATCACAGAATCAAGAAGAAAAGGAGCATGCAATAGTGTACTACAACCGTTCGCTTTCTAAGCCCGAGAAGAACTACTGTGTCACGCGAAGGGAATTGCTAGCTGTTGTGGATAGCGTCAAACACTTCGACATCTAACTATATGGTCAAGAGTTTCTTCTTAGAACTGACCACGCAGCTCTCAATTGGTTAATGTAGTTTAGGGAACCAGAGCATCAAGTGGCCAGATGGATCGAACGACTCCAGGCATACTCATTCAAGACAGAGCATAGCAAAGGGATGCTGAATAATAATGCCGGTGGATTATCAAAAAGACCTCGTGCACCCCAATGCACATACTGCACAAGACAATAAAACAAGAAGTGCTCTGAACTATTTGCACAAATAAGACTACAAGTTAAAGTTCGCTGGACAAAAGAGCAGCTAAGGGAGGAAAAAGTGCGTGATGATTCGATGGCTCCAATATTTAAATGGATGGATCAATGTGAAAGACCGGAGTGGCACGAGATTACAACAGCAAGCCCTACAGTAAAAAGTTACTGGGCTCAATGGCAGTCATTGAGATTGGAAGATGGACTACTGGTAAGGCAATGGGAATCGGTGGTGGTCAAGGACAAAATCACAGATTGTGCTACCAACAAACCGAATCAAAGAAGTCCTGATATAGATGCTAGATTAAGTAAGGAATCGCTTCTATTGGGTCAATTGTCGTAGAGATGTGGAAGACTGGTGTCGAACGTTTGACATGTGCGCAGCAAGCAAAGGAGCGCAACCAAAAACTAGAGGAAGCAGTACAATGTTGGAGCTCCACAGCGGGTGGCAACGGATATTGACTACTTCAGTAAATGGGCAGAAGATTTGGAGTACCACTGAAATTACATTCCGATCAAGGGCGGATTTTGAAGCGCTAGTTTTTCCTAGAGCTGTGCCAAGTACTCAACATAAAGAAAACGAGGACTAATCTGACGGAATGGTGGTACGATTCAACTAAACGCTGGAAGAGCATCTGCGAAAAGAAGTTAATGTCAACCAAGATGAATGGGATCGTTGTATACCGTTGTTTATGATGGGTTTTCGTAGCGCTGTCCACAACACAACTAAAAATTCAATAGCAATGGTTGTATTTGGCAAAGAACTTCGTCTACCATGCGAGATTAAATTTGGATCACCACCAGTAGAGCCGACAACAAAGGAGAACCACGTTAGTGATCTAAGACAGAGGATGGTCGCTGTTCCCGCTGCAGTAAGGAGCAACATAGTGGACGCCAGTAACCGGATGAAAACGCGATATGACCTGCGTGCGAACTGTGGCGGTTTTCAGGAAGGAGATTTGGTGTGGCTTTAAAATCCGAAAAGAAAAAAAGGTAAATCTCCAAAACTACAGCAAACTTGGGAAGCTCCTTACAAGATCACTGAGAGGATAAACGATGTAGTATACCAGTTTCAACAAAGCCCCAGATGTAAAATAAAAGTTGTTCACATTGACAGATTGACAAGGTTCAACAACAGAAGGAGTGCTGAATCTGTTCGGGATGAACAGAATAAAGATGGGGGTAATGTTACTAGATGTTAGTAGATAATGGAATTCGAATCCTAAGATAAACCGCAATGTAAATACTGCATACTAAAAATAGGCATTGAATTAGAATTAAGCACTTTTGTATAGCATACTTTTAAAATGTAAGACTTATGTAAGACTTAGATCATTTGAAATTTAAAATATAACTGCCTGCAAGTTTAAATCATTATGCACTGGTCAAAAATGTAGTCATTGTATGGGAGCCCCCCGACCCCGCGGCCCGATTACAAACAAATTTAAATAAAAAGAAATATACATGTGTGCAAAATTTCAATAAAATCGGGCTTTAGGAAGTGTGTTAAAAATTGATCATAAGTTTCTGCCAGCCAGCCAGCCAGCCACGGGCACGCGAAGTTAATAAAGAGAATTTAAAAATCTGAAGAAAGACCTATACAAATTTTATAAAAAAAAAAGTACCCGATTTTTTTGAAATTTATATGCATGTGTTTTTCCGATTCACAACACTTTTTGTAAAAATTTGGAAGTGGTCGGGCCAAGGGGTTGTGGGGGGGGGGGGGGGGTCACCCATATCTATACAAATTTTATTAAACAATTTTCTTCAAATTTTATACGCATGTGTATCTCCGAGAAACAACATTTTTTGTAAACATTTTGGAGTGATAACCAGAATTCTCTTTATTTGAGTTAAAAATGAAACATAAGATGGCATTTTAAATAAAAGGATTTTATCTGTTGCTAAGCTACTCAAGATCACCTGAAATTAATTATATATATATATATATATATATAATTAGTTTTGTGGTTTGATGGGTCACTTCGAGTAGTGGCCTGCGACTATTATGATATAATTTGTGTGGTATTATAATTATGAAGCAATATACATTTTTAACGCCACGCCCCACGCCAATTTTAAACACATGTGGGTATCTCCAATGGACAATTTTTTTTTAAATTCTCTATATTAACTTCGCGTGCCCGTTGCTGGTGGGATGGCTGGGTGGTAGAATCTTGTGATAAATGTTTAACCCACTTCTTAAAGCCCGATTTTCTTCAAATCCTATACGCGTGTTTACTCCGATCGACAACACTTTCTGTATTTGGAAGTGATCGGGCCCGTGCTGGAGGGGCACCCATACAAATTTTATAAAAAAAAGTACCCGATTTTCTTCAAATTTTATACGCAATTGTATCTCCGATGGACAACACTTTTTGTAAAAATTTGGAAGTGATCGGGCCTAGATGTCGGAGGGCTCCCTAACAAAAATTTTAAAAAATTTACCCGATTTTATTCAAACTGCACATTGTGTATCCACGATTAGAGAATTTACACGACAAATTTTAATTTTCATGTGTTGTTTTATTATGTATGTGATATGTGATAACATGTCCTGTTGTCCTTATACCCGGCCAATTCTCCGACTAAAATATTGTTTTAAACTAAAAATTTATTAATTATAAAAGGTTTTTTTTTACTAGATCAATTCGTTGTAATCGCCTTGACGATCCAAATGGTTCACATCGCACCCGCTCTATTATTATGTATGGACGAAGTGAATTGAACAGCACAGCTTGCGAAAGCATACGTTCAGTTTCAACATTGCTACAGTGCCAGAAAAATGAAACAACGAAAATACCTTCGTGTACCAATAAAAACAAAAACCGTCGTATAAGCAACAGCGTTCAAGCACAAATCGAACAGCTGTTTACTGACGTTGCTAAAGACGTTACCTGCAGTTTTGCTGTAACATGTTTAGGCACTTTGTCATTAAAGCAAAAAGTTACAAGCTTACAGGGATTACAGAAACCTCTACGAGAATTGTATCTTAATCAAATTGCGGAAAAGGTAAGTTCCTACAATTTTATATTTAAAGAATTACAAAACCAATAAAAAATAAATGGATGTGTGGGCACAACAAGACTTTCTTTTATGGGCGGGAACGGAATCTTCAGTAAATGTATATTAAATTTTTTTGTTATTTTTTTTTTGTTTAAATTTATTTTTCACTAAGTGCTATACTTTTTGAGTTATTTGCAAAAACTCGAAAAACTGTCACTTCCGGTCCGTCAAAATCATCTGGCCCCACAGAATTTTTGTAAAAAGCTTAAATATGAATTTTCAACCCGATAAGTTCAGCCGTCTGCGCTGTAGAGTGGACACAGAGAGACAGACAGAGATTTTTTTATTTTCGCTTTTTCTGACTCAGGATATATGGTAATGGGTAAATCTGCACAAAATCCCGAGTTCGAAACTCATGATTTTCATGATTACTATACTTACTTTTACTATGTAAAAGAAAGTAATAATAAATAAACGAAACATATTTGAAACAACAAAGAAATTAAATGTTTAAGGTGTTTACGGGGGCGTATTTAGTTCTACTTTCTTCTTTAAATAAACAATTTTAAAAAAAATGTTTTAATAATTATTTACTTAATTTTATAATTGTATTGTTTTTCAATTTTAAAAATTACAAATTTTTGTGGAATCATTATCATCATAATCAGACCAGTAGGCGGGTTTCGGTCGCAAATGAGGGTTAAAATGTGAGTTCCTATACGTACAAGGTGTATCCTCGTAGCATACAATTTTATTGTTGGGTGATGTGTTTTTCTTTCTTTGGGTTAGTTTAATTTTAATGGCAGTACTACAAAACCTTAGTAAAGGAATTAAGAGCGCAAGAATATAAATCTTTTCAGATAGCCAGGCAGCACCAGGCGCTGTCGTCCAACTTAATGGACTCGTTATCAATCAAAAACTGCTACGATGCACTGCAATCTCTTTCCAGACACAACAGAGTGAAACTCGGTTGGGTCCCTGGTCATCAGGGAATTGCAGGCAACGAATCTGCAGATGAACTAGCTAGGGCTGGCTTGGAATCTGTGTTCATAGGACCTGAACCTTACTGTGGTGTCAACTTGGCTCCCGCCACAGCACTGATAGATTGTTGGGATAACAATCTTTGTCTGTCCCAAAAACAACAACAAATAGAATAAAGAACTTTTTAAATAATAATAACTTAGAACGAATTGTAAGTATGGCACCTTAACATATGTACCGAAATTAACTGCAAAACTTAAACAAATTCTTGCGCCCCATGTTTTTCATTTTAAATCTTACAAGTATATCTTCATAGCTTTTAAAAACTCACAAGTTAGTAAAAGTTATCAGGACTATCTGTAAGGGGTTAGGAATCTGTATGGAATATGCTAGGATAAATTATTTTATACTTTTTAGTTGGTTTTACGAACGTTTTAAATTATTTTTTTTTTGTGATTTGTCAATATTCATCCAGTTCTGAGCTATGTTTAAAGTTTCAAGTCTCTAGATCAATGGAAAGTTAGTTAAAAAAATCAATTAAAAAATTCCATCCGAATAGACATATAGACATACACGAAAGCGAGCTAATAAAACGTTTTAAAATGAGAAAGAGTGTCGGAGACAAAACAGAGCCCTGGGGAACGCCAAGATTTATATGATGAACCTTTGATTTGAAACTGTTCAAAACAACTTGGATTGCTCGGTCCAAGAGAAAGCTTCTAATCTTATGAATCAGTTTTTCATCGACTCCATAAGTACGCATTTTACACAAAAGAACACAAACTCTATTAAATGCCTTGGAAATATCAACAACAAAAAGTGTGCTTTCACTAAATTGATGCAGAGACCGGTTCCAATGTTCCGTAAGATATACTATCAAATCACCAGCAGAACATTGCCCACGAAATCCGTACTGCCGGTCACTAAAAAGTGTCCCAGTGGATTTGCGAGAGTTGAGATCGTTTAAAACGCTGGCAACTGCACGAGTGCGAATGCAGATCTGTCCCATAGAGTGTTCACTACTCGGAGGTGCAGGCCGCAGTAATGCACAATCTGGAAGCGTTGAGCTAGCTGCAAAATGTGAAGCAAACATATTGGCATTGTCTTTAGAGCTGGAATGTCATTTTAAATGAACGTTGAAAACGACGACGAGGCTGTATTATTAATTGTTTTCACGAATGACCAAAAATTTTTACTACCTTTGGGACATTGTAGTTTTTTTTTGCCTACATTTTTGGTTGTAGGCAAATTTGACTTGCCGAAGATGGGCATTGCAATCATATCTGGTTCGTTTGAAATTTATTCGGCTTTGCTTAGTAGGGTTTGCTTTGTAAAACCGGAAGCATGCCTCTCTTATCATAGAAGCCTCTTTACAGTTTGGGTCATACAGTTTCCATCCACCTTTTTTATTCCTGAAAAGTAAAGTCTCCCTACCAATAAGAATGATGTTTGTTATCGCATTAGCGGCAGCATCCACGTTGCTATCGCGATACAATAGCGACCAGTTTAAACTTCATAGAAGTTGTAAAGTTTAAATAGTAAACACGAAAAATCGTCATAAAGCAATAAAGTTCAGATCATGAGACAAATATGCAGTCTCAAACTAAAGGAATGTGGTATTATGGAAGAGCATATAAATGAGATGACTACGGTGTATAAGAGACTTGAGGCGACGAGGCTGTATTATTAATTGTTTTCACGAATGACCAAAAATTTTTAATACCTTTGGGACATTGTAGTTTTTTTTTGCCTAAATTTTTGGTTGTAGGCAAATTTGACTTGCTGAAGATGGGCATTGCAATCATATCTGGTTCGTTTGAAATTTATTCGGCTTTCCTTAGTAGGGTTTGCTTTGTAAAACCGGAAGCATGCCTCTCTTATCATAGAAGCCTCTTTACAGTTTGGGTCATACAGTTTCCATCCACCTTTTTATTCCTGAAAAGTAAAGTCTCCCTACCAATAAGAATGATGTTTGTTATCGCATTAGCGGCAGCATCCACGTTGCTATCGCGATACAATAGCGACCAGTTAATACTTCATAGAAGTTGTAAAGTTTAAATAGTAAACACGAAAAATCGTCATAAAGCAATAAAGTTCAGATCATGAGACAAATATGCAGTCTCAAACTAAAGGAATGTGGTATTATGGAAGAGCATATAAATGAGATGACTACGGTGTATAAGAGACTTGAGGCTATAAGCGATAAGGATAAGTTGGCAGACTGTTGGTTGGTTGCTATGTTGTGGAGCAGTCTGCCTCTGAGTTACGAGATAATGGTTACTGCGTTGGAAACTCGTCCGGAAGGTGGTTTGACTGTAAATCTCGAGGAATTCAACCGACAAATAAGAGAAGAGTCAGTTACTGCTGCAAGTAATGAAGTAATGACACAGCACTAAAGACATCACAAACTTTCAACAAATTGTATGCGGTAAAATTAAAATGTTTTTTCTGTTACAAGTTTAAGCATTTGAAGCCGAATTGTTCTAAATATAAAATTTGGAAAGCAAAACAGGAATACCCTCAAGCACATGAGGTTAGTGATTCTGATTTTTTTTGTGTGAAATTTTCTAATCATTTTAGTGGATGGATATTAGACTCCGGTGCCACACGTAACATGACTAACCATAAAAATGTTTTTTTCAATATTGACAGCACCCTTCGGCAAAAGATAACCGAAATGGCCAAGAGGAATTATCTAAAGGCTTAGGTACGAGTGTGTAATGTTTTTAATAGCAGCGTGTGCCAGACTCGTTAATGATATCACCAGTATTAAATTAACGGAGGGTTAGAGCGGCTATCGGCGCGGTGCCCTCCAAGCGGTGCTCTGACTGAGCTCGTCGGATGTGGGGGGGTTCTTTGCCGGCCACACCAACCGATTTTCCCAGTACATAAAAAAAATTTTGCGTGAATTTGTCTGCAAAAGTAAAAACCTACAAGAGGGGAAAAAAAGGAATATCAAGCATCATAGAGAGACCTTGGGGCTACAGTGTAACCGCTTAAGTCACCGACGGAAGAAGAGAGGAGGAAGAAAGCCCAGTTGCGGTTCATTCCAATGCAACAAGAATACTTACGGTTACCCACTATGAACCGAAAAGAGGAGAGAGATGCCACATCATCGCCCATTAATTAATGAAAACTCATTTTGTTCCTGTAATTCTTCATATAAACATTAACTTTAATTCACAACTTAACAAAAATTACTGAGAACAAAAATGACAATATAACGACTAATGTTAAGCGGTATTTAATACAGCTTGCCAAGAAAAAAAATCAAACTTTCGACTTTCTAAATTATTTTAATTATATTAAGATATACATACTAACTTAGATAGATTACGGTCAGGTTGTAGAGAACAAACTTACGGCTTTAAAAACAATCATTACAATGATACTAAGATTGCAAACTAACTTTAGATATACACATATTACAGTCGGTTTGCAGAAGAAAAACTTTTGACAAAAAAATCATTATACTAATACTAAGAAAGCAAACTAACTTTAGATATATATATTACAGTCAGTTTGCAAAAGACAAACTTTCGACAAAAAAAACTATCATGATATTGATACGATCGATCGAGTGAGGAAATGGGGGAACCTTGAACCGACTTTAACAATAATAGATCAAGCGTCCCGAGTAAAAGTAATCTAATAAATGGCAAATTACCTGGCATGTCTGAGACAAGAATCCTCTCGGTGGATCACCTTCGGCAGCGCTGACGAATCTGACTCCGAGAAGCTGGATTAAAGGTGTTTATTAATCAAAAAAAAAATTTCGTTTGGTGTCGTTATGCGGGTATCGTACCCCCCAATGACCCAGAGAAAAAAAAATCAATAAAGCCTATCCATCGAGATGACGTCAGGACCACAGCCATCGAAAGTACCTTCAGGTTGTCGCATATTGCGGCCATCCATGCCCGGCGAGTATTCCTCCATTACATATCCATCCAAAGAAAAAATCAAGCAAATCAGTCTTCCAGTCAAAATATGGCCCTGTGGCGCATCTCTAGTTGAACTTAGACTTTTCAGCATTCTTTGTATCGAAAAAAATCTTTTCTCACAATTAATAAAAAGTTCGCCATTTTTATTGGTCGATACGCACAAAATTAACGTCACGAAAGTTTCATGTGGCCCAGTCCGACGAAATATATATATATACAATTGATGGGAAAAAACCAAAATCGTGATTTTTCTCGAAAACCTTTTCAAATTTAAAATGCAACACAATCGAAATCGCGACCTGAGGTGCAAATGCAATTCTTACACCTTTCTAAGACAATTCGAATTAATATTTTCTTTTCACTAGGAAATTTAGTAAATTGGCAACCGATTTTGAACAGCCATTTTGCTTTGCCTTAATGCAGCGCGAATAACTCGACCGACCGTCTTCCGACAATATCAAACTAGAACTGACTGACCACCACTTACGAATCAACCTCCTCTCCTTTTTCTTATTCCTCTTTCAACGCTATTTTTCAAGTGCTCACGACTAATTGACGGTGGTTTGATGGGGCATAACAATCGAGAAATGAAGTGTCAGAAAGAATTTGTAGAGAAAAAAAATTTTGTTGCTGGTTGGTACGTGCAGTCGCCAGCGCTTTTTGAGCAATTTGTTACATTGTAGCTTCTCTTAACAAAAAAAATCCAGGTTCTCACTCAACGGTGGGTTGATGATAACGCCAAACTCATGCATTTTTTCCTTATACAGGGTGTTGGCGCATAGCCTCCACAAGTGTGGTAAAATTTCATACTAAACAAATCAAGAAATTACGGTTTGAATGGAAATAGCTTTATTTTTTCCATCTATAACCACAAACCTGGTAATAAAAGGTTCATTTAAAAGGAATCCCAAGTTGAGTTTTTAAAGACGATGTGTCGAATAAAGCGGAATGGATTGACAGTAGCAGTTGCAGATGAATCAGGTGGACTCTGCAAAATGCGACAGGTAATGCAAAATCTTGGATTGGCAGTGAGTCAGTTTCCTCCCAATCGCCGTTGTGCACGGTCGTGCTGCACATCAGCACACGCGAACGTCAATCAAAAAAATATAAAGATAAAGTTAACGGTTCGCGTAGTCGTTCCGTCGGCAAGTGCAAAGTGCAGTGTGTGGTGTCCATGTGCCCCATCATCAACAGCGCAGCTAAAGAACTTGGTGAAACATAACTGTCGCATGTTTTGCATGCGGCAGTTTGATGATCTAATTCTTTAGCCATCATATAACGGATTGTGATTGTTTGTTTCTTCCGGTGATTTGACTCATTTTATCATGAAGGTATAACACGCGACAATTTGTGTGGATAATTCATTGTGAAACTGTTAAAAGAAGCGGTAAGTTTTGTTTTGTGTGTTTGTTTTTTGTAGTTGGGTGTGGTTTCAGAGTGGATCTCAGCAACGTACGTGGGCTGAAAACGAATTCTTTCGCTGTGTTTAATTAGGTAAATTTCCATAGGCCATCAATTCTGGCACTGAGTGAAACTCAGGTATTTGATAATTCGGAATTTAATCTGTCTGGATATAACTTGGTGTCATTATTTTTCCTTCGACGTCGACTCGCAATCTATGTCCATAGTGATGTTGCGTTTCAGCTTTTGCCTCAATGCAGCCAAAGTTTTAATCCAGAATTCAATTTAATTTGGCTCGACTACTGTTTCCTTTACATGACCCCCCACTTAGAAAGTGGTTCAACTCAGAGCGAGTTTTATGCACTGTCTGATTCAATCTTAGGAATTGTCACAAAACATCGTAAATATGAAATCGTTATTGCGGGCGATTTCAATATACACAATTCTTGGTGGCTTCGCCATTCTGGCCAGACAACACCCGAAGGAAGGTGTGTTATCGCATCTAGGCTCGTAAGACCATTGTGTAATATCAGCTAATTTCTCGTTAATAAAAACTAAAAAAAAAACAGTATGGCAATACGAGAAAGCCAATTGGGACGGCCCTAACAACTTCTTTGGAAGAATTAACATTGCTGATGCAATCACAAACATCATCCTTATTGGTATGAGAGACTTTATCCCTTCCAGGAAAAAGTCTGTTTAACCAAAGGAAGATGGGTAGTATAACTTTAGCTGAAAAGAGCCTTCTAGGATTAGAGTGGTATGCTTTCGGTTTTACAAAGCAAACCCTACTGAGGAAAACCGAACAAACTTTAAACGAGCCAGAAATTATTACAATGCCCATCTTTGGCGAATCAAATTCGCCTACGACAAAAAACTGAGGCACAAAATACTTCAATGTTCCAAAGGTAGTAAACATTTTTGGTCTTTCGTGAAAAGAATCAAAAATACAGCCTCGTCGTCGATTCCAATGCGTATTTATAATGACATTCAATTTGTCAGCTCTATAGACAAGGCTAATCTGTTTGCTGCGCATTTCGCAGCTAGCTCCACGCTTCCAGATTGTGTATTGCTGCCTCCTGCACCTCAGAGTATTGAACACTAGGTTCATAGGACAGATATTCATTCGTACTCGTGCAGTTGCTAGCGTTTTAAATGATCTCAACACTCACAAATCCGCTGGGCCAGATGGTATTTCCCCAATAGTTCTGAAGAGGTGTTCTTCCAAGCTGGCATTACCATTGCGTAAGCTTTTCCGTCTATTCTATTCTTCTGGTGTATTTCAGCAAATTATGAGCACTATGGGGCCTGGAAGGGGTAGCAGCGTACATTTACGATTTAATCTTCTATGGTAGAACAGAAACAGTGCACAAAGATCGATTATACCAAACACTTCAGCGTATTTAAGACTTTGGCTTCAACATAAAAAAAAATGCAATTTCTTTATGAAATCCATTAAATATCTGGGTCTAATTATCGATAAAAACTGAACAAGACCTGATCCAGGGAAAGTGAAAGCAATCACACGCATGCCTCCACCCAAAGACATTCTGACGTTACAATCATATCTGGGAGCCATTAATTACTACGGTAAATTTATTAAAATATAAGACGCCCAGTTTATGCCTTGCTCAACAAGTACGCTAATTGGGACTAGCCGACTGATTGTCAGAATTCATTCGAACGTTTCAAACAAATACTTAAGTCTGATCTCATGCTAGTGGTAGCAGCAGATGCATATCTGACTGGGATCGGTGCTTGCATATATCACCGATATAAGGACGGTAAAGGCAGTAAGCTATGCTTCTCGATCACTAACGAAAGCCGAGATGGCTTAATATTTGCGGTTACTAAATTCCCTGGGATGGTTTTTTGGCCGAAAATTAATTTTACAAACGGACCATAAACCTTTACTATCAATATTCGGTTCAAAGAAGGGAATTCCTGTCTATACTGCGAATAGGCTTCAAAGGTGGGCCTGTACCTAACTCCTGTACAATTTCAATATTGAGTGCGTATCGACAAATAAATTTGGATACGTCAATATTCCTTCACGGTTAATAAACGCAAAATTAAAACCTGACGAGGACTACGTAATACCATCGCTTCAATTGGAAGTTGATCTGCACAATTCACAGGCAGAATTGTCATTTGCCAATTAAACATTCGATGATAGTCAAGGCGTGTCAATAATGTAAAATATTGCAAACAGTTCAAGGGAAAGAAAATTCAAGGGAAAGAGGAGTCGATAGAGGAAACGTTAAAAATTTTCTTGTCAAATTATCGAATTAAATTACACCGAATCCGTATACACCTTCTGGATTGTCTCCATCCGAGATTATGTTTGTCCGCAGAATCAGAACAACTTTGGACTTGTTTCTACCAAGTCAGAAACCTCATGCATCAGATCATCGGAATAATTCAATAAATGAGCAGTTTAACAAAAACCACGAAACTAAACCAAGGCATTACAAAATTGGAGACTTGGTGCAGGACAAGGTTTATAAGAACAATAACATCATATTGTTTCCCGGAAAAATCCATTCCAAAATAGGACACATGCAATAGACACGAACAAAGATCACATGCAAATCAATTAATATCAAGATCATAACATCGACAGTTTTCGCCAGTACAAGATACAATACCTCTTTAGATTTTGCTTGAAGATTTTCAAGTACCTCAATCAGTTTCAACCGAGGAACAGCAAGTTCCAGTAGTTCCAACCAAGTTACGACGATCTGCGCGTGACCACATCATTCCTCGATACCTAGAACCATATCTTCTTTATTAGGGAAGATGTTGCAACCCTGGACAAAATACTATTGGACAACCCTGGGTTTTTAGTTGACGTCTCTTGCATGGTGAAATAAATCAATTTTCTTGTAATGCATTGTGTAAGAGTTAGTTTGATTTGGACGCTGAATAGAACCGCAACAATGTAGAAGTTGAAAAGCATTATCACTACAGACATAAATCGTGAGTCCGTGTCGTGTGAAAAATAATGGCACATGAGATACAGGCATATTTTAATTCCGAAATTATCGGAATTCTCAAATACTTGAGTTTCACTCAGTGCTAGAATTGTTGGACTGTGGACATATACATGGGCGTACACAGCAAAACAAATTTGTTCTAAGTCAACGAATGTTGTTAAGATCCACCCTTAAATCGCACATAACTACAAAAACGATAATCAACCCAAATTGTCGCCAGTGTTATATCTTCGTGGCAAATTGAGTCAAATCACCAGAAGAAACAAACGCTCACAATCCGCTATTCAATTGCTAAATAATTACATCATCAAGCTGCCGCATGAAAAATTATACGACAGTAATTTTTCACCGATACTTTACCTGCGTTGTTGGGGACGGCAATTAGCAATCTTTAATCTTAAGACCGATTTCAATGATTAAAGTTCGTTTCTTTCTTTCCTTGAATTTTATTTTTATTGTTCTAAAGAACATAACTGGCGCAGCCGTCGAAGTTAAACTCTAAAGAGATTAAACTTAAAGAATAGGAATTTAATTAAATTAAATTATTTGAAAAAAATTCAATAGAATAAAAAATAAAATCAGTGTACTTTCCTTAGTATTTACGAGTAATTGAAAAAATAAAAACCAGTGGAACTTTGTATTGCAAGAATAAAAGTAAAACGATAATCGTATGACAACAAGGAAAGCTACCCTAAGAACAACAGACAGGGTCTAAATATTGCAATGGAACACAAATTAAACAACAGAAGACGTCATATAACAATTATCAAAATAATAGTTTGAAAGGAAGATTTTGGGCGCATCCAAAATCACCAATACACCACAACTCAGCGGTCCAGGTTCCACCCTAATTTTATATTATATATACGAGTAAAATTTAATTTCTTTTAAGATACTTTGTTTTAAAAGAAACCTTTTTCAAAAACACTTAAACTAATACAAAAATAAAATTATTAAAAAAGACTTGTTCGTCGTACCGCTGTTTATCGATTGCCTGGTTGTGCTGTTGACCGGAGTATTAATATTATTCTACGAGCACTATTGTATTTGAGGTTGATGAGGGATACTTTGTTCTTGAGACGATGCGCATGTTTTTGTATTGCGTTCCAATACTCGCATTTCGGGTGATAATTTATAGTTTTATTGCTTCCAGGTGGTCCGGTTGTTTTATGGATGCGTTGAGAGTCACATATTATTTTTGATGGTCATCTCTTCAAGTGGAGTGAAGGTTCAATGTGTTAACTTCCCCTATGGTTAAGAAAATATCGTCCCGATATACATGGTGATTGTGTGTGCACTTTGTTGATGTCTTGGACTTGTAGGCTTAAGTATTCGTCTCTAGTGATGACGGGATGTCTTTGTTTTTTGAAAGATAATATTATAAATATGGTTATGATAATAAGTATAATTAGAATTATTAGTCCGAATGTGGATACAATCGGGCTGCTTGTTATTTTTCGTTGAATGGTTTACAATATGTTGGTGTTTTCCATCTTGAGTCTTTCGTCCAATGCTTCGATGTATACGCCTATGTCATATTCATTGACTGTGTATGTATTTAGATTTAGGAACGTATTGATTTGTCCCGTGGGGTTCTCATATACTTTTATATCTATGGTTGTTGTTTTTTCAAATGTCAGAAGGTATGTTCCCATGATGGTTCGGTTATCTACTTGATGACCTCCAGTGACAATAATCGATCCGTCTTTAATTACTTCAAAATCTAAATCTTTTTCTTTGGTTTTGTTACATAGAGCTCACTTATTCTATTAAACAAGTATTGTTATCTTTTTGCGTTTTACAATAGTTAAACCTTAATTCAAATTTACATTCTTTAATATTTTTATAAGTTGTGGCGTGTCTGTTTGCTGCTCGTTATTTTGAATGTGACACGGTAGATTTATAAAACGACCTGCTGTAAACAGGCACACCGGTGAACAAAGAACAAAAGAAGAAAAATTTCTTTTGTTCGCAAAAGCCTTTTCTGGGTGAAATTGAAATCAACGAAGGAATAAGAATAAAAGTTTTATTTAACCTCACATGTTGAGCCAGACAGTACGAACTCGTCGGCTGCAATTTGAACGACATTTCGAGCATTTAAGGGTTGTCTTCAATTAAAAAGTGCCATTACGAACACATCTTCAACTGTAAAACATTCAACTGTACAATTTTCAACTTTAAAATTTTCAACTGTAAAACATTCAACTGTACAATTTTCAACTATAAAATTTTCAATTGTAAAACCTTCAACTGTAAAATTTTCAACTACAAAATCGTCAACTGTAAAAATTTCAACTATTACATAGAATTGGTGACATATTGGACACGGCGTTGGAACAACGTGCTTTTTGTTACTCGATCAAAAACGATCTGAAAGTAAGTTCGATTTCAATTAATATTGTGTAACGAAGTCGATTTAAATCGACTACGTCACGCACCCTACGACTAATGTCCGAAACGTCCGTCCGCCCAAAACACAACATGCATATACGCATAGCCGTACGGCACACACAAAATGCAGCCAACAAACAGGCAGTCATACTGTGTCGTACGACATACATATCATGCAGCCGACAAGACATATATACACACACTTGATACCCACCAGGCAGTCGACGGCTACAGGCAGTCATACTGCGTCGTATGACATACATATCATGCAGTCGACAAGACGTATATATACGTGACAATATATCGTACAATACACACCGGCTCGCATATATGGTTTAATGTCGCTTGTAAATTGCAAGCACTAGTCCACATGTCATTACACAAATGCCTATTGGAATTTCGCTTCGGTGATAAAACACCACATAATTCCTAACGAGTTCTTATTTTAAAGTAATGACATGGGGACCAGAAACACTAGGCAAGTCGTCGAGAAACCACTGCGACCAGAGCTATGTCTCAAAGTTCTACACGAAAAATTGTATAAAAAAGGAATTTCTGGCGAAATTACAAAGCACCGAATGATATATATTCACTCTGCTTGGTACTTTGCCATACCATTCCGTCTAAAGCAATATTACGCCGTGTGCGACTGCTTGAGCTTTGAATGATTTGTATTCACTCTGCTCACTCAGTTTCTTCGCACCGTTGAACAGGCACCGAATGATCTAAATTCACTCTGCCTTGTGAAGCGGTGCTGCACTATTCGTACCGAAGTCTGAATACTCACGGCATAGGTGACTGAGTGGGTCAGAGTGGCTCAGTTCAGTTCACTTCACTTTTCGTACACTCGCCGAGGCACTGACTGATTTTTATATTCACTCTGCCTCGACGATTGTGGTACACCGTCTGTACCGATGTACAAACGCCCGAGCCAATATTGATGGGGCTCTTCTCCACACAAGCACGTATCCAGCCAGGCACTGAATGATATATACTCACTCTGCCCTGGTAGTGGTGCCGCACCATCCGTACCGAAATACGAATCCCATTGAGTGATTACCACACTCACTCAATACACCGCATAGTACTAGCGGACACGCTGTCCACCTAGCACCCCGTTAAACCCTCTCCCACTCATTTATATTATATTATTACTATTATTATTATTTTATTATTATTATTATTATATTAGTATTATAACTAGAGCTAAGTATGTCATGTTATGTTATGTTATTGTTGGTGTGCTGAAGGCCTTGTGCACTGCGACCTTAAGGTCTATTATGCGTCCCAGATGTCTACCACATTATGTGGTGGCCTAGTCCTTTTAAAAATGCCAATATATCCGCCAGGTCGATATGTCTGGCATTCTGCCATAAAACTGTATCCAAGTCTTTTCCGGGTGAGGGCATCACATATAAATAGTATGTGTTCTGGCGTCTCCTCTGCCTCTCCGCAAAAGCGGCAGCGATCTGTCTGAGATTTCCCCATTTTTGTTAAGTGGGCATTAAATGGACCATGTCCTGTCATGTACCAGACAAGGGATCTCAGTATTTGTCGGTTTAGCTTGATTGCTTTGCTTATATTTTTGATGTTGTATTTGAGAAGCTTTTTGGTTTGTTTCATCGTAATTGATGATTCCCATCCAGCCTCATTGGCGTTGTTAGCCCACTCTTTTATCTTATTTTTATGGTGGCTCTTGCTGAAGGGAATGCTTGGCTCGGGGCCAGTGAAGGTCTCTTCCGCGCCTGCTTTTGCGCAGAGGTCTGCTGTCTCGTTCCTATAAATGCCTGAATGTCCTGGGGACCACATCAGGTTGACCTTGTTGGTTTTTGCCAGTTCGTTTTGGTGGCAGTAGCAGCTCCACGTTGTTTTTGATTTGAAAACCGGGCCTTTTAACGCCAGTAAAGCGGCCTGACTATCGGAGATCATATAGATCTCGGTTCTTCTATATTTTCTCTTTATGCATTCTAGTGTGCAGGCTTCTAATGCTGTTGTTTCTGCCTGGAAAACGGTTGGGGATTTTCCTAGGGGTATTCGTAATTTGAGTCTGGGTCCGAATACCCCTGCCCCTGTTTCTGAGTTCGTTTTGGATCCATCTGTGTACCAGATAGATGCATGATTGGGGAGGTTATTTATGATATTTTCAACTTGATTACGGTCCGGTACTTTTACTGAGAAGTTCCTTTGGAAATTAGTTGTTTTTATCATTGAGTCTGATTGGAGGACAAATTCGCTTCCCAAATTGATTTTTGCGATGATGCTTGTATGTCCTGGTCTATTGACTTTGAGTTGGTTGGTTACCTTGAGTGAAATGGCTCTTGCTCCCGCTTCACTTTTGATGTGTAAGTGAAGAGGTGTGAGTCCTAGTATTTTTTCTAGTGCTGCTGTTGGGCAAGTCTTGATGGCTCCTGTTGCATTAAGACATATTAATCTTTGAATTTTACTGAGTTTTGAGCGTGTTTTCCACTGCTCTGTTTTTGGCCTCAGGGCTGCGTAAGTGAGCCTGGGCCTGATAATGCTTTGGTATAGCAATAGAGTAACTTGCGGGTTTGCTCCCCACGTTTTACTGAACATGCGTTGGCATGTTAAGTAAGCTTTGTTAGCTTTGTTGGTGATGTATGATATGTGGGAGTTCCATGTTAGTTTTTGGTCAAACATTACCCCAAGGTATTTTGCTTCAGGCATTATTTGGAGTAATTTGCCTTACTTTGGGCGGGAAGAGTTGTTCTCCTTCTTTTTGTGAAAATGGTGCATACGATTTTATCTGGGTTGACACTTAGGTCTACCTCCCGGCACCATTCGTTTACTATTTTGAGAGCTAATTGCATGCGCTCTGTTATCGTGCTTTCGAATTTGCCTCGAAGCAATAGGACTAGATCATCCGCATAGCCAATATTTGTGATAAGATTATTCTTAAGCCTGTCGAGCAACTGATCCATCACCAGTAGCCACAAGAGTGGTGATAAAACGCCTCCTTGTGAGCAGCCTCTTGTTGCCGCTATTGTGATGGTTTCGTCACCAAATGAGGCCCGAATTTTCCTAACCCTTAGCATGCACATGACCCAACCTATGATAGAGGAATCTCTTCTCCTTGTTCTAGCTTGTGCTTGAATTACTTCGAAGTAAGTGTTGTCGAAAGCGCTTTGGATGTCGATGAAGGCGCATAGTAACATATTTTTGCTTCGGAGTGTATCTTCGATTTCAGTGGTCAGCTCGTGGAGTGCTGTTTCTGTATATTTCCCAGCTTGATATGCGTATTGGCTGAGGTTAAGTAGATTTGATTGGAGAATATTAGATCTTATGTACTGACCTAAGATTTTTTCCATGGATTTGAGAATAAATGATGTAAGGCTGATAGGCCTGTATGACCTTGTATCCTCGGGGGATTTCTTCCCTACCTTTGGTAAGAAAATCACTCGTACATCTCTCCACCACCTTGGTACATATTCTAGGCTATAGCTGGATTTATAGAGTTTTACGAGTAGAGATTCTAATAGGTGCAAGCGGCGTTGTAGGAGTATTGGGTATATTCCGTCTCCTCCTGGGGATTTGTAGGGGCCGAAGGAATTTACTGCCCATCGAATTCCTTCAGTGGTGAAGATTTTATTTGAGCGTCTGTAAGCTTCCGCGGGGGTAAGGTAGAGGTTTGTGTTAATGTCCTCGTTTTCTTCTTGGTTGCCTAGTATTCGGCACTTGGGGAAATTACTTTTTATTAGGCAGTTAAGAGTTTCTAGTCTGTTGGATGTCAATTCACCGTTTGGTTTTTTGACTGATCCGAGTGGGTTTTTATGGCCGAGAGAGAGAGAGCTTTGTGTAGTCGACATGCTGTTGGTAGTTTGTCAATACTTTCGCAAAATTCTCTCCAACTGTTCCTTTTGCTGTTTCTTAGTGCAGCGTTATATCTAGTAAGGGAGGTTCGACCGTTTAGCCTTGTTGAAAAGTTTTCTGACCTCTCTTCTTTTGGCCTCGAGATCGTGGTTCCACCATGGAACATCTCTCGTGCCTCTGACTCGTACTGCGGGGCAGCTTGTATGGTAGGCATTCATGATTGCCTCGGTAAGGTCGGTCGCATCATTCCCCACATTATTTATAATAATATTTTTTGTTAAGCAATAGTTTAGCAGTTGCTCACCTCTTGTGTTTGTGTCGGTGCTTCCCCAGACTGTGTGGTGAGAATTTGTATCGCATCCGATCACGAATCTCTGTCTGTGAGCTATGCAGTATTCTGCAAAGCTCTGTGTTATTTCCGGAGGGGGGTCTTCTTCTTCTCCCGGGAAGTAGGCAGCGGTAAAATTGATGGTGCTCTTGCTTCCTGTGTTAATGGGCGTCTCTAGGGAGATCGCGGCTAGGTCTCTGGAAATAAATTGATTTAGGGTGTAAATGTTGAACGAGTGGTGACATAGGATTGCTGTCCTTGGTCTTTCGTTCCCTTTGCTGTAAATCAACTTACCTATTTTGTTTGGTATTCCCAGAATTTTGTCGTTTTTGGTCCATGGCTCTTCGATGAAAGCTATGTCCCAGTTTTTGGATGCAAAGAGCAGGCATAGGTTGGCGGTGGCTGTCTTGGATTTATGCAGATTTATATGCACGCACTTCAGCATTTTGGTTATTTTAAGGGCTAACCGGCTTGTCTTGAGAGCCCTGTGTTGTCGTGGTCTCGGTAGACTTTGTCGGTCTTGCTGCTGCTAGGCCATGTTTTTTGGACCGTTTAGCCTGGTCTGGTTTGGTAGTATTTTTGGTGGTAGTTGTCGTTGGATGATGCCTTAGTCTTCCTGAGAGACTTGATTGCCCTGGTTTTGGTGGCGCCTTGTCGTGTACAACTTTCGCATCTTCTTTTTACTTTTCGTGGTCTTTTTTGAGCCTGAAATAGACAGACCCGAAGAGCCAGTTGACTTTGTAATTTGAGCCTTTAAGGTTCTCAGCAATTTTTGGCGAGGCTAAGATGGTTGGAGATACTCATTTTCATTTTCATTTCATTATGGACCACTAGGCGCCTGCGAATTTTTTCATTCGGTTCGTTTCTGCTGTGAGGAAGATACACGTAAAAGATTTGATTACGTGGTATTTCTTCCTCTCCAACAATCTTTAGGCTGGCATTTGGCCATGGTTTCAGACTTGGGGTAGTCTTGGTGAGCCATGTTGCCGTGTCTTCATTTGCGCAGTTCACTGATAGCCACCCATTCTTTGGTCTGCAGCCCAGGAAGTTAGGGATTATGCCATCGAGTGGGTGCTCAGCTACTGCGTTCATGATGGAGTCTTGAATTTGTGACATACGTGCCGTCTCCAGTTTGACATCAGGAAAGCCTTGGTCGGTAATCGCCAACCTGATGGCTTTCGTGACGTCACTGTATCGTGGCATTGTCCCTGATCCGCTTGCCACCACTTTTTCTTCACCTTGACCCGAACCTGTTTTTGCAGTGGTGCTGGGTGTTTCGGTTACTTTTGTGGGGATGTGCGTAGGTTTGTCTCGCTTTGGCGGATTTTTGGGGAGCTGTGCAGGGACGTAGTCCACGGTAATTGTCGACGAGTCTGTGCTGTCGTAGTTGTTATTATCGTTCTCAGAGTTAGTACCTGAGTGATCCTTGGCTTCTGAGATTGGCACGTTTGTAGGAGCACCGCCCTCAAGATTTAAATTATTTTGTGTACTATCCATAAGTATCGTTTTGTGAGGAAAGTAAGGTCCACCACCGCAGAGCCTCTTGCTGTGGCAAGGTCACTTTAAGCCGGAGGGTACCAGGTATCCGGAGTACAGTGCTAGCGACCAAAATCCTCATGGCCATTCATCCCTCAGCGCAAGTGTCTCACCTTGGATTGAGGATTTTTTTTATCGAGGTTGTCTTCTCTAGATCCGTTGAATTCTGCTAGACAGGGTCACCTCTTGTCGGATGGGCACTATTATCCCGTTCAACGGTCTTGCAGCGAGAGTGGCTGTGTAATGCGCTTCATCGTTGCCTGCTCCCGGGGAGTCTGAGGAATCCCAGTCTTCCCGGGTTATATTAACCCCCGAGTATACCGGCGTTATAAACACAAGAAAGTAAAAGAAAACAAACAATAAAATATAAGGAAAACGAAAAACTACACTCTTTTAATTTGTAACACTCCGCAACACGAACCCTGGGTGACCGGCGAGCTTCACCCGAGCAAACACGTTACAATTATTTTAACACGTATACACACCTAAAAAGTCAACCGTGCACATTCTAATAAAGAGTAGTAGATATGATTAACGAGGATGGTCAAACGAGTGTAGGCAGTGGCGTTAGGCAAGTCGATAAAGTTTCGATTAAGACACCTCCATTTTGGAATGAAAAGCCCGCTTTATGGTTCAGCGCCTTTGAGGCTCAGTTTCTTACAGCCAACATTACAATAGAGCTTACGAAATATTACCATGTCATACAGGCCATGGATCAAGTTATCCTTTCTAAGGTTGAAGACTTGATCCTTAAACCACCAGCAGTAGATCCTTATACCACACTGAAAAATGCAATCATTGGTCGATTATCTGATTCTGACAATCAAAAAAAATTAATTCGTGATCCTGGGTGACAAAAAGCCAAGTCAGTTACTGCGCGAAATGCGTGCTATGGCAGGCGAAAATTTTCCTGATGCAACGATCAAAAATCTTTGGTTACAACGTTTGCCACCACAAGCGCAAGCTATTCTCACGGTGAGTACCGAACCAATTGACAAATTAGCAACCATGGCTGATGCGATTTTGAAAACATTTACTTTGAGTTCAAGTGTATTCTCAGTAAGCTCCAATCGCCCAGGTACGTCTAATGCATTTGAGACATTTTCATCCTATATTAAGGAAGAACTTGCTGCTTTACGCAAACAGGTCAATGCAATTCAACGTTCACGATCAAAATCTCGATCCAAATCCCCTAGTAGAACTGACAAACCATTATGTTGGTTTCGTTACAAATTCAAAGAAAACGCTCGTAAATGTAAACCACCGTGTGCCTTTACGGCAAAGCAGGGAAACTTTTAGGTCCATCATATATAGCGCAATGTGATGACGGCCATAATTTTAGCCGCTTATTTGTCACTGATAAAAACAGTAACAGACAATTTTTAATCGATACTGGGTCAGACATCAGCGCTCTTCCCGTCTCAGAACTCGAAAAACGGCATCCTACGAATAATCTAGAATTATACGCAGCTAATCAAACTAAAATGAATACATATGGTACACGCAATTTAAACCTTAATCTAGGCCTACGGCGTTCATTTACCTGGACCTTCATCATTACTGACATTGCTAAGCCCATTCTAGGTGCCGATTTTCTTCGTTCTACAGGTCTCATAGTCGATAGTACAAGTTCAACAAGGTATGGTAGTTGATAAAGGTTCCAATAGCAGCATTGAAGCATTGCTATTGGAATAACAAATCATCACATCTGAAAAGTGCCTACAAGATAATGCTCTGCATAACGTTGTACATTACATCAGGTCCTCCGGTTGCATGCAAGCCAAGACGGCTATCACCTGAAAAGTTAGCAATCGCAAAAAAACGTTTGACTTATTAATCAAAACAAGGAATTTGTAAACCATCGGATAGCGCATGGTCCAGTCCACTTAACTTAGTTCCAAAACCGAACGGCGAATGGCGCCCTTGCGGGGACTATCGTGGCTTAAACCGTGTTACACGACCCGATAGTTACCCAATTCATAATATTCAGGATTTTAGTAGCAATTTGTACGAATGTACGGTATTCTCAACTATCGATTTGGTCAGGGCATATAACCAAATACCGGTTAACCCAGATGATATTCCCAAAACGGCGATTAGTACAACTCGGTTTATATGAGTTTAATAAAATGACATTTGGCTTACGTAATGCCGCCCAGTCTTTTCAAAGGTTTATCCATACCACCTTACGTGGATTAGACTTTTGTTTTGCTTACATTGACGACATTCTCATTGCTTCACGTGATAAAAAAAACGCATTTACAACATGTAAAATTAGTATTTGATCGCTTGGCGCAGTATGGGTTAGTTATAAAAGTCCAAAAATGCAAATTTGAGGTTGACGAAGTATCTTTCCTTGGACATACGGTCAATGCATCTGGTATTAAAACCAATGCCAGAAAAAGTAACAGCTATTTCTAGTTTCAAACGTCCGGAACAGGTTAAGGAGTTACGAAGATTCTTAGGAATGATAAATTTTTATCATCGATTCATACCCAACGCCGCGGAATATCTCGCTACACTTAATGCTCTCCTCAAGGGAAGTAAGAAAAATGACAAACGTGCAATTAATTGGACAGACGAGCTAACGCAGTCTTTCGAAAACGCTAAAAACATGCTATGTGAAGCCACATTTCTTGTTAATTTTAAGCCGAACGCACCACTATCAGTAACAGTTGATGCTTCGGATATCGCAGTAGGAGGTGTGGTTCAGCAAAAAGTCAATGATGTGTGGCAACCATTAGGATTCTTCTCGCGTAAGCTAAACGACGCTCAAAAGAATTACAGTGCATATGATCGCGAACTGTTGGCTGCTTATTCTTCTGTAAAGTTTTTCAGACATATAATAGAAGGTCGAGAATTTACATTATTCACAGACCATAAACCACTAACATTCGCATTTATGCAAAAATTCGACAAGGCATCACCACGGCAGACAAGACATTTGGATTTTATAAGCGAATTTACTTCTGACATCCAACAAATTTCAGGCGCCAGTAACGTTGTTGCTGACACCTTATCGCGTGTGGACCAAATCAATCTTGCCAGTCCACTAGATTACGTTGCAACTTCAATCGCTCAAGAAACCGATCCGGAATATGCTCCTTTCGTAACTCGTGAGAATTCTTTGAAGTTTGAAAGAGTTCCCATTCTTGGCACCGATAAAAAAATCGTTTGTGACACATCAACTGGTTCACATAGACCATATATTCCTTTGGAGTTTCGAAAGACCGTTTTACACTCTCTGACACATCCCAGTCCTAATAATTCAGATAAGTTGATTAAAACACACAATTTGGCCAACAATTACCAAGGACATTAAGGAATGGGCACAACAATGTCCCAATTGCCAGAAATGTAAAATCACTCGTCATATTAAATCACCAATAGGAAATTTCCCTAATGTAACAAACCGTTTCGACGAAATTCATATCGATCTAATCGGACCGTTACCATCCCCGGATAGTTTTCGTTACTGTCTTACCATGATCGACCGTTATACTCGGTGGCCAGAAGTCGTCGCACTTACCGACATCAAAGCAGATACCGTAGCATTGGCGTTATAACAATCTTGGATTTCTCGTTTCGGCGTTCCTTCAATCGTTTTTACTGATCAGGGCGCACAATTCGAGTCGGAGCTATTTTCCGAACTTGCAAAGATTACCGGCTTTAAAAGACAAAGAATGACCGCTTACAATCCTCAAGCTAACGGGATGATCGAAAGATTTCATCGCACTCTTAAGGATGCAATGTGTCATGGCAATACCTCATGGTCACGTATCTTTAAGGATCTCGACACCTGGGCCCTATTTCACCAACCACTTTTCACTTTGCACTTTGCAACTTTTCAAAAAAATAAATTCCTGCAAAGTAAAAGTGCGATGTGTTTCACCAAAAACGCAAAGTTCTCACGACTTTGCACTTTGCATTTTTTCAGACTTTTTTGAAAAGTAAAAAGTAAAAGTTGGAATTCGAACATCGAATGTCAGAGTGAGTGGACGTGTTTTCTTTTTCTCGCCAAGTAATTGTCATTATATTAAAGTTGACAGTGTTGCGCATTGGTGACGGGTCTTATTTAGTTCTTAAATAATTACTTTAAAAACTTCACACAATTTTAACTAAAACTACATACTTGGTTTTCGTAATACTGAAAGTTAAGATTTTTAATTTGCTGTTCCCGTCCCGTTGTATCCCGCTCTATTTTGCTACGCTATTTCGCACCACGTTTAACACATCCACCGACACAAACACGAGCGGAGTGCATACCCGCTCGAAGAAATCAGCGAGCTTATCTACAGCTATAGTGCAAAAATATAGTAGCACTCCTACATCAAAGAGTGCTGTAGCTGGTCAAACAAAGGTCTGCACACCCACTAAAGCATTGCATAAAAATGCCGCTGCTGCTGCAGGCCAAGCAAGGGCTCTCACTCTCAGAGAAGAAGAGCACATAAAACAACACACCGACGCTATCATGAATCGGTTTTCTGCTGAAATGAGCACTCTGCGTACTGACTTAGTGAATAAAATCACACTCTTCGAGCAAAATTGCAAAAGCAGGCTTAATAACTTTGAAGAGTCACTCAACGACCTTCAATTACGTGTGGAAAAAATTGAATCTGAGTGCATACAGTCAGAAGCAACAACCATAAATAGTCTAGCTGACTTACATAAGCGGTGCGATGCACTAGAACGAGACAACCTAGCAGCTGATGCCATACTCATTAGAGTCCCGCAACTACAAGATGAAAATCTCAAGTCGATTTTCCACCACCTGTGCCACACAGTCAAATGTAAGCCCCCAGTATTGAAAGGTATTTTTCGTACAAAACGGCGGGATAATGCCAATGATCCCCCCATAATCATCAAATTTGCTACCGCGCAAGAAGGAAATAGTGTTTTCAAATCCATTGCAGAACATTGCAAAAGTGAGGGAAAGCAGCTCTCACTTCACGATGTTGGTCTCGACTCTAATAAAACCATTTATATGAATGAGAGTCTAACAATTAGAAACCGCTCACTTCTGCAAAAAGCAGTCCAAATGAAGAGACGCAAACAACTGTTCTCTGTCTTTACGCGTCGCGGATCAATTTGGGTTAGACTAAGAAAGAATGAAAAATCCATCAATATTGACGATTTTGGAGTCTTGGACGAAATGCTTGCTGCGAGAAGACAAAGTGTTGCTGATGTTAACAGTGAAGTCTAATAGTAAATTACTACTTATAATATTTTTCGCATAATTTTATCCTTTTTTTTATATTTTTAATTTCTTTAACTTTGATCATTTAAGAAACTCTGATCTCTCTTATCTTAACTATCTTTATATGAATTTTGGATTGAATATTTGATTGAAGCCTAGTAGTGAAATAAGTATTATATATCTCGAATAATTATTCCTGCTTAAATTTTTATATATATATATATATATTTTTTCTATTATTTCTTTTTTGTTTTTCTTTTTTTTATTCTTCTTTATTATTTTTATTTTCTTTTAAATTTATTTTCATTTATTTTTATCCTCTCTTACTATATTTACCTAAATCTCTACAATCTTAACTATCTTACTGAACTAATTGCACTATCCTATCTCCGATATTATGGATGAGAACTTAAGAACAATGATTAGAATTTTACGAGGACAGATTACTGGTATTCACCTCTGTCACATTAATGCACAGAGTCTATTACCCAAAATCGATGAGTTCCGTGATTTGTTTGTGAAGTCTAGAGTTGATGTGGTTTGCGTATCCGAAACGTGGTTTTGCGATAATTTTAATGACGAAATATGTCGTCTTAGTGGATACAGAGTATTTCGAGCTGATAGAAATGGGCGGGTTGGTGGAGGTGTAGCTATATATGTAAGGGAGGGTATTAGTTTCAGACTTAGGTGCCGTTCTCAAGGTGATACTAATACGAATATGTTTTCGTTGAGCTGAGTAATAGCGAGGATAAACTTCTAGTTGGTGTAGCGTATCGACCAAATAGATACACCTCTTTAGTTCCTCTTACAGCCATATTAGAACAAATTTCTCTCACATGCCCTAATATCATCCTGTGTGGGGACCTCAACAGTAACATTTTATGTGAAACCCGCCTATCTGAACTAATGCAAACGTATAACCTATTCTCAGTCAATACCACAACACCGACTCATTTTGCAGGCCAAAGTGCTACGCTGCTGGACCTTTTCTTAGTCAACGATAACAACAAGGTTCTTCTTTATGATCAACTCTCATCACCCGCTTTTTCAAAGCACGATCTCATATACCTTACTTATGATTTCAATTTTGTGACTATTTCCAATACATTTGAATATAGGGACTTTAAAAGAATAAATTACTCATTATTAGAAGAACATGTAAGGACAGTTGATTGGAATGTTATTTACCGCTTACCATCGCCTAATGATCAAGTGGAATTTCTAAATTCTAATATAAGGCATCTCTACACATGTTCCTATAAGATCCAAATCCAGTACTTCTGACAACACACCTTGGTTCTCTAACCAAATTCGCCAACTTATTTTACAGCGCGACCGAGCATACAATACCTGGAAGCGTTTTCGTCTTGAGGGTCAAAGACGCATATACTGCATGCTTCGCAACAAAGTCGTAATGGAGATAAGAGCCGCTAAATCAAGCTTCTACTCTAGTCGGCTCAGTGCCTCTATGGGTGGGAAGCGTTTGTGGAAAAATATGCGCAGCGTAGGAATGTGCAAAACTAATAGACAGCATTTCGAAGGAGTTAACCTCAATGATCTCAACCATAAATTTGTGTCGTCGCAAACTTTGGCTCCATCTGCTTCAGGTTACCCCGTCATCTAACTGGTGCAGCACATACTATCAACTGGCCAAGTTTTTCTTTCGCAGCATTGAACAGCACTTATGTAGTAGAGAGTATAATGTCCATTAAATCAAATAACGTCGGCCTCGATGAAATACACCCATCTTTTTTAAAAATCATCTTACCTGTACTGTTACCCTATATAACGTACATCTTTAATGCAGTGGTGACAACAAGTATTTTTCCTACAAATTGGAAACTTGCAAAAGTACTGCCTGTCCTCAAAACACCTAAAGGGGATGAGTTTAGACCAATCTCCATTCTCCCACTTATATCCAAAATGTTTGAAAAAACTATACAAAAACAAATAAGTCAATTCCTCTCCACCCATAACATCTTAACGCCTAAGCAATCAGGATTCTGGCAGAAACATAGCTGCATCACAGCCGTAATAGGCTTATCAGATGACATACGTAATGATCTAGATGAGGGAAAAGTCTCATTCCTCGTACTACTAGATTTTTCTAAAGCGTTTGATACTGTCGACCACTCAACCCTATGCCAAAAGCTATCTCGAGATTACAATTTCGAACCTAGTGCCGTAAATTTGGTATCTTCATATCTAACAAACAGATTTCAAGCAGTAGAAATAAATAAGGTCCTGTCAGACTTTCTCCCTACAACCAGTGGAGTTCCTCAGGGATCCATTTTAGGACCATTATTATTTTTCATGTTTGTAAATGAAGTCCCATCTATTGTAAGGCGCAGTTCACTTCATATGTATGCAGATGATACTCAGCTCGTACTTAGTTGTCCGCTGGGCTTAATCGAGCATACTGTGAGTTGTTTAAATGAGGATCTATCAAGGATAGCGCTATGGTCAAATCGTAATGGTCTAATGCTAAATGCTAAAAAATCTAAATGCATAGTCATCTCTAAGCAGCACTTGGACCTATCATATTTTCTTGTAATCACATTAAATAAAACCCCTATAGACTATGTTGAAAATGTTAAAAACCTTGGGATGACCTTTAGTCGTGACTTGGCATGGGACACTCACATTAAAATAGCAGTGGGAAAGACCTATGGTGTGCTTCGTACTTTGTGGGCTACACGTTCTTTCACTCCCTTCAAAACTAGAATTTTACTAGCAAAAACATTAGCTGTACCAGTCCTGACATATGGTTGCGAAATTTTCTGTAATTGCTGCTTCGTAATTAAGAGGAAACTAAATGTTGCTTTTAATGCCATAGTTAGATATGTTTTTGGTTTACGACGATTTGATCACGTATCTAATTATACCTCTCGTTTCTACGGCATGACGCTCGATAGTCTTCTAAAATATCGTACGCTTAGTCTTTTTACGGATATCCTGCTTACTCACCAACCCTCATATATTTATGATAAAATTATATTGGCTTCTTCAAACAGATCAAGCCAACTAATCCTTCCCCGTTTCTCATCTACGACATCTGAACATCAATTTTTTATAAATCGCTTGTGGAACACCTTGCCACGCCACATTAGAAGAACGAATAATATGGCAATATTTAAAACTCAATTGAGAAACTATCTATCTACGAGTATAAATAATCATTAATCAACTACTTGTGAGTTCGTTCTATTTTATTCTTTTTCTTTCTCTTTTCTTTTTTTCTTTTCCTTTTCTCTTCCTCTTTTGTTTTTTTGCTATGTTTCTCTTTACTCTATTCTCTATTGTTAATTATAACTGATTTAAGTTTGTCTTCTCACACAATATTAATTAAGCTTGTCACTAAATTATAAGATATTTTATCTTACTGTGTATAAGAATTACAAATAAACAAACAAATTGAAAATTGAAAAAATTGAAAGTGTTTCGCCAATTAAAAAGAGAACTTTGCATTTGTAATCGTGTTTTGCAAAGTTGCAAAGAGAAACATATTTGTGCATTTACAATACATTTGTTTTCAATGGGCTGTAAAATAGAGAAATACTAATAATATTAATATATAAGGCAACATTGGAAGCCCTTAAACTGGAACGTGAGCTAAAAATTCCGTTATCGGAATTCACTAAAGAATTGAAAAACGTAGAAAAAGATTCTTATTCTAGTGAAGAGTATGTTTTAAATCCAACAGAATATTAAAATTTAGAACTTTTATTACTTTTGTTGTTTTTCAATTTCTATAATTTCTCCTAATCGAAAAAAAAACTTCTTAAATTATTTAAAATTGCAACAGCATTTTCATTTGGTGGTTCACTATCCTATATTGTAACCTCTTCCATATAATTTTCTTCATCATCGTTGTTATGATTCTCCCACGCTGATTCTTCTCTTTTCACTTCCAAATTATGCAAAATGCAGCAGACTAAAACAATTTTACCTGCAATAGTGGGCTACATACGAAAATTATTCAAACATAGTTCTCAGTTTTACAACTTTATGTACACATTAGTATCGTCTTCGTTTTCAAAACGTGATTCGATACGGTTCATTTTAATTTTTTAAATTCTCTATATTAACTTCGCGTGCCTGTGGCTGGCTGGTCAGATCTTCATATCAATTTTTAACCCACTTCCCAAAGCCAAATTATTATGAATTAAGGGCCTCAGGGCCGAGGGATGCCCATATAAAAATTTTAAAAATTAACCCGATTTTCTTTAAATTTTATACGGACAACACTTTTTGTAAAAATCTTGGAGACCCCGATCACCAGAGTCGTGGGGTCCCATAAAATTTGTTTTTGATTTGAATTTTTTTCCCATACAAATATTTTTTATACACATGTGCTCTAATATTAATTTTTCTCAAATTAACCCGGTTCAAACTTTGCACACATATGTATCCCCTATTGGAGGATTTTCATGAAAAATTTTAATTTTTATGGGTTGTTTTTTTAATTTATTACAACGAACTTGTCACAACCAATGCTCAACTGCAAATTAAATTTTTTCTTCGCATATTATTGAAAAGCTTTTCACAATATTAAATACAAAGTGCAAAGAATATTTGTTTGGTGAAACGAAATGGAAGAATTCTTTGCAAACTAAGAAAACTTTGCACATTGCAAAATCATACTTTTCACTTTGCAAATTTCTGTTTGGTGAAACGAGTTTTGCAAAGAGGAAATATTCTCAACTTTTCAAAAAAATAATTTCCCCTTTGCAAATTTGCGTTTGGTGAAACGAAATTTGAAAAGATAAAGTGAAAAGTTGCAAAGTGCAAAGTGAAAAGTGGTTGGTGAAATAGGGCCCTGTTCCCACGTTCTAGTCAGAAGAGACTTTGTCAAAGCATCTTTACAAGCTCCTTATGGCCCATTTCCGGTTATCAAAAGGCACGAAAAATTTCTCACCTTGAAGGTCAAAGATCGTGATACGAACATCAGCTTCAATCGCCTAAAACCATACTTCACTGAGCCGGATAATCCTCCTAATAATCGACCAGTGGAAGCTGCACCTTCTGCGACGCTGACTCAAACTGCTCCAACTAAGCTCAAGAAACGGGTACGTTTTTACACTCCCGGGTTAAAATAACACCTGCTCGTTATCGTTAACGCTACTCACCTTCTTCAATTCTTCAAAGAGCTTCCTGATCTACCAGAGGGGGGGGGGGTGATGTGGCGTTTCTGTTTGCTGCTCGTTATTTTGAATGTGACACGGTAGATGTAAAAAGACCTGCTGAAAGAGGTTGTGCGCTGTAAACAGGCACACCGGTGAACAAAGAACAAAACAAGAAATCGTTTTTGGTCGGGTGACATGAGTAAGCGAAAAAACACATTCAATTGGAGAGAGTCATCGTGTAGTACAGCATTGTCTGAACAAAAAAATCTGTATCTATCAAAAAATAAAATTTATTATTAGTGACTTTTATTGTTTGTGCATCAGCTTTAATAAATTACACATTATAATTGTTGTAAAGTTAAATCGTTCTTTAAAATTTCCATCGGAATCATACACCATAATTGGAAACATCTTCCATAAAGTATCATTACATTTGGCTATTTCTTTATTAATTATTAATTTACCGTCAGGCCGGCATAATGCTCTTGTTTCGTAAAGTTTCCATTTTTTATATAAAATTGGATATTCTATCATAATGGTTATGACATTGTTATTTTGGACAAATTTAAATTTAGATATATCAATTAGTTCATTAATAGTTAATTCTGTACGTTCTTTTTGAATAATCTTATACATTTCTTTATGATTTAAAATAGTTAGATTAAGTAAGATAAAGTAAGTGTAGTTGTTACATTCTGTAATTCTTAAATAATAAATTTACATTTTTTCCGTTATGATACCATCTTTTTGGTATCTCTTTTAACACTTTTAATGGCATCAAATAACTTGGAGTTCATAATGAATTGTTTATTAAGTCATTTATTCAATTCTCTATATTACCTTCACTTGCCCGTGGCACGGATGTCGGACGTCTTTCGGTCGTCGGTCGTGGAATCTTGCGATCAATTTTCAACCCACTTCCCAAAGCCCGATTTTATTGAAATTTTGCACACATATTTATTTACGGAGACAACACTTTCTATTAAAAGCTGAAGCCCCTCGGGCCACGGGGTCGGGGGGCTCCCATACAAATATTTTACAAAATTTTACTTGATTTTCTTCAAATTTTATACACCTGTGTATCTCCGATGGACAACATTTTTTGTAAAGTTTTTGGAGTGAACGGGCTCTGAGGCCCGAAAGGCGCTCATATAATTTTTTAAATTCTCTATATTAACTTCACTTGCCCGTGGTACGGATGTCGTTCGTCGTGGAATCTTGCGATCAATTTTTAACCCACTTCCCAAGGCCCGATTTTATTGAAATTTTGCACACATGTGTATTTCCGGAGACAACACATTCTATTGAGGCCCGCGGGGTCGGGGGGCTGCCATATACCCGATTTTCTGTAAATTTTATATGCATGTGTATCTTTGATAGACAACACTTTCTGTAAAAATTTGGAAGTGAGCGGGCCACTGGGTCGGTGGGGGCACCCATACAAATTTTATGAAAAAAGTTTCCGATTTTCTTCAACTTTTATACGCATGTGTATCTCCGATGGACAAAACTTTTTGTAAAATTTTTGAAGCGATCGGTCCCCGGGGTCGGGGGCTCCCTTACACATTTTTTTCTTAATTATCAATTTTTAACGCACTTCCTAAAGCCCGATTTTCCTGAAATTTTGTACACATGTGTATTTCCGGTGACAATACTTTCTTTTTAAATTTGGAAGTGATCGGGCCCCGGGTTCGTGGGGCTCCCATACAAATTTTAAATAAAAATTACCCGATAAACAATACTTTTTCTAAAATTTGGTACTGATCGGGCCCCGGGTTCGGCCGCAAGGCCCTTATACATTTTTTAATATCATATACATAGTGGCATCAGATACCGTCGTACTTTAATGACTGTGTGCGGTGTGTGATGCGCAGTCGGCTGCGCTGCTTGGTTTGGTGGTGGATTTTGATTGCAAAATCTATTCTGCCTGTTCATGGAAGCACTACGAGTTTGCGTCGCCATATTTTTAACTCGGCACTTACACGGTTATTAATAATGTAATTATTTCTAATAATGAACGAAAACAGAAAATTTCTGTTTCACATCATTTCTCAAGCATCAATATACATTACTCCGACTTATACAATCATTATTAATGCCATTTCACAAAGTTACCATGAATGTGTGTAATAGTAGATATCAAATTCGAATCGATTATGAGCATTCCATTTCATCTTTAAGTAATATGTATGTATTTTGTTTACTAATGTCTCTTTCCAATTACACAAACCGTATCCGAAACCATACCCATAGGTTAGCTTTCAAAGTGACAGAGTTTTCGAGGTGAACGAGGTGAGTGCCCGATGTACCCGAATGCCGACGGGTAGCAAAGTAATATTATCGGTTACAAAACAAAGTTACATAAAATCAAACCGTACTCCGGGCACAGTTCGCAAATGCAGCGTAAGACTGAACCACGATAGAGAAATCTTAGCTCACTCACAAATGAACCCAGCAAATGAAACGAGTCATATGGCGTTTTCATAAATTACTTCAGAGCAGTCAAAGAGTTCTCAAGAAAAATGCTCGTGATTCTTATTTGCTCAGAGTATGAGCGTGCTCTAAGTGCTCATAATAAAATGATCTGAGCATTTTCAAATTTGACATCTGATGTCAAATGTCTCTTTCGATGATTTTCTCTTACAATAAAAAAAACATCCATATCAATTTCTGCGATTAGAGAATTTAGATGAAAAATTTAAATTTTTATGGGTTGTTTTTGTTGTTGTCGATATCAACTCACAGATAGAACAAAAAGTTTTCACAATATTCTGTCATTTCGCGTTTTCATAAATTATTTGCTCAGAGTATGAGCGTGCTCTAAGTGCTCAGAATAAAATGATCTGAGCATTTTCAATTTTAACATCTGATGTCAAATGTCTCTTTCGATGATTTTCTCCTACAATAATAAAAAAAAATTACCAATCGAGGGGCTCCTATATCAATTTCTGCGATTAGAGATTTTAGATGAACATTTTTATGGGTTGTTTTTTAAAAATTAGCTCAATTTTCTTCCAATTTTAAACACATGTGTTTCACTGATGGACAAAACTTTTTGTAAATTTGTTGGAGTGATAGGGCCTTAAACCCGTGTGGTGTCCATGTACATTTTTTAAAAGTTAGCCTGATTTTCTTCAAATTTTAACACAAACCCATTTCCTATTTACATGCAAAATTGTTTATTTTTATGGGTTGTTTTTTTTATTTTCTAAAACTAATTCATCATCGTGGTCTTTCCAAATTTCAAAATTTCCAAATTGTACCAATAGTTTCTATTGCTCTTTTTGGCCTTGAAATGGTTAAATGATCAAGATAAGTTTGAATTATATTTAAATTATTGTCGTGCTTCGTGTCTCTAGAAGTGTCAGCGTAAATGTAATTCTCATGTTGCCTTCCTAATTCCTTCCATGTCATGTCGACAAAATTATGTATGTACGTGAGGTTTACCACGTGAAATATAGTTGATGTATTCTCGTATAGAAGTACGTCTAGTCTATTTCTATTAATATATTATTATCTCGAGTATAATCGATTAATTCTGCTTGTGTTACAGCGAAAATAGAAAGTAATAAAAATATGTTCATTGTCTGAAAATTAATATTTCAAGGTATCTTTGGGGACTATGTTGTCATTGTTCAGTTTTTCCTTATTCCCTAAATCTTCTTTTACTATTCTTTTTTAAATCTTAGTTGTAACTTAATTCTTACTGTAGGGTCCTTTTGGTATACTACTTCTCTGGGTTTTATATATTTGGGTTTCCTATTTTTATTATTATATTCTATAATATAACAGGGTGTATCCGTTAAGGTGGCAAATACTTAAAGGGGTGATTCCTTGGTAAAATTTCGTGATAAAAATCGTATGGAATGGGGGGTCTATTTTCAACCCCTGCGGTGTACGTAGTGTTTTAATACGAAGAGACGTACTTTTGACCTTATATCACTTCACACCCTGTAACTCTTATACACTTCTAGCTACAAGGTCACTGTTGGTCACTTTTGAAATAAAATTAAATTCTTAAAATAAAGTAATTTACATTTTTTTAAATTCTTGAAACCGTTACCGATATAAAAGTCGTCAAAATCCAAAAATGTTTTTTCTTTTTTTAAATTTTATTTTCAAACGCGAATATTTAAAAAATTGCCCCCTCCCTCCTTTAAATATTTGCCACCTTAACGGATACACCCTGTATATCATTTTGTCTTGAGCGATAGTTAGTTTTAGCGGAGTATCTTCATGAAAAGTTTTGTTAAATAAAATGTCTATAGGTTTTTTCTGAGTTACAGAAGGAACTGAAGCAGGAATTTAGTCATCAAACACAAGACCTAAAGAAAGAAATTTATCAGCAAAGTCAAGACCAACTCCAAATTTGATAAACAAAATCAGAAGCTGGAAATACTTAAAAAAAAAATCAATGAAGCTCAAACATCGCTTACAAGTGAGATAAATAAAATTCAAGAAGTGAAAACCCTCGAGACGAACATGCCAGGAAAGGTGAGTGGTCTGGAAGGCAAGATTAAGGAGATTGAGACCCAGTTTGGCAGTCGTCCCCAATTTGTCAGAGGAAACACTCAACAAAGCAGTATCAGTGTTATTCCAGAATGATCTAGTATCCAGAAAGGAATTTTGAAGCCTCCTGCGTTCGATGGTGAGACAGCATTTGAAAATTTCAAAGTCCAGTTTGAAGCTGCTGTACAACACAATGGATGGGGTGCAAAACAACAATTAAATTCGTTGATTCTAGCGTTGAGGGGAAAGAGTTGGACTTGCGTTATGGACAGTCTCACACACAGAAGCTAAGCAAAATACAGCTCCAGATGAAGAAAAAACAAAGAGGAGAACTACTTCAAGAATTAGAGCGGGAAATAACTAAGCTCGCATGACAAGCCTATTGTGGAGTTCCGGCTGGTATCTTGGACGGACTGGCAAAGGATGCGTTCATCAATGTTGTCCGAGATGAGCAATTAAAACTTCATTTGAGGACAACGAGGTCATTGAATGAAGTATTGGAATCGGCCTTGGAATACGAAGCAGCTAGAGCCAGTTTGTCCACGGAATTAGTTAGATTGCGCAAGTTGGAAACTGAGGACATAACACAAATAGAAGTCCTTATTGATGAGAAGATTAGAAAATCAAAGACTGGACGCTTCCAGAACGACAGGAATTCCACATCAAATTCTCGTCCAAAATGTTTTAGATGCTAGAAATCTGGACTGTTCATCCGCGGCTGCAAGGTATCAAGACCAGAACAACGGTCAAGTGGAAAAAGTATTTCGTTATCATTTGAGGACGGTCAAGTGGAAAAAGTATTTCGTTATAATTTGAGGACGGCGACGGGTGAAGTTGCAGCAATTAAAGGAGAGTGCTCCTGTAGTGTCATGTTTGGAGGAATACGGTTTTCTCATCAGTTTATTGTTGCCAGCATTACAGATGAATGCATATTGGGCCTGGATTTCATGACAGATCTAAAGAACCACGTGTTAAAATGGCGTAATTGGAAGTACCCCTGCAAATAAACGACAACCAGAGTGGTGGGCTAAAAGTCATTACTGAAGAAAAATTGGAGATACCACCGATGTGTGAGAAAATCATCTATGGCAAGGTGAACAGTGTTCTTGGGGACAGTAGAGTAGGAATAGTGGAGCCAACCAATTTCAACAAGAACGGATTGCTATTCGGAAGAACTCTAGTGAAACTCCAGCATTAGATACCAGTGAGAATAATGAATGTTAGCCCGATAAAAAAAGGAACAGTCATTGGCAAAACTCAGAGAGTAAGCTGTATCGCAAAATCTCAGCCAGTAAAAGTAAAGAATACGCCACTAGATATGGAAATGAAGCAGATAATTCATTCGCTATGTAAACATCTTCCAGCAGCGCAGCGACAAGTAGCAGAAAAGGCGCTAGAGCAATTTGCCGCCGTTTTTGCTGTCAGCGACACAGACATGGGTAAAACCAATATAGCGCCTTGAATCGATAGAATAATAGAGAATCCAAAAGCCCATGGAGCTCTCCTGGGGTACTTGCTCAAAAGAAAGATGGTTCAACGACATTTTGTGTGGACTATCGGAAACTGAACGATGTCACCAAGAACGATAGTTATCCATTACCACGTATAGACGACACGTTGGACACCTTATCGGGAGCCGGAATCTTCAGTACATTGGATCTGAAAAGTGGATACTGGCAGGTAGCAACTCATGGCAACGACAAGATGAAGACAGCATTTACTGCGGGAAACGGCTTGTATCAATTTTCTGTAATGCCGTTTGGTTTATGCAACGCTTCTGCTACGTTCGAGTGGTTGATGGGACATGTTTTGCGAGGCCTTAGCTGAAAGACATGTCTAGTCTATTTGGATGACATCATTGTATTTGGTCGCACATTTAATGAGCACTTGAATAATCTTCGGAACGTTCTGGAAACCATAAAAGCAGCAGTATTTAAGTTGAGTCTGCCTAAATGTAGCCTTTTCAAAAATGAAGTGAATTATTTGGGCCACATTGTATACCGTCGAGGAGTAGGCACGGATCCCAAGAAGTTGTTAATGAATGGCCGGCACCAAAGAATTTACAAGAGCTGCGAAGTTTTCTGGGGCTATGCTCATAATATCGACGGTTTCTGCCTAACTTCGCAGATGTTGCACGAAGCCTTCATCGCCTTACTGAGAAGAACTAAAAGTTCCAATGGCCGAGTGAGTACCAAAAATCATTTGACTTGCTGAAGGGAAAGATGTGTAGTTCTCCAAATTTGGCATAACCACAGGCAGGAGAACTCTTCATCCTGGACACTGGCGCGAGCAATGCGGGAATAGGAGCGGTTCTATCGTAGAATCAAGAAGGAAAGGAGCGTGTAATAGCGAACTACAGCCGTTCGCTTTATAAGCCCAAAAAGAACTACTGTGTTACGCGAAGGGAATTGCTAGCTGTTGTGTATAGCGTCAAACACTTCGGCAAATAACTATATGGTCAGGAGTTTCTTCTTAGAACTGACCGCGCAGCTCTCAATTGGTTAATGCAGTTTAGGAAACCAGAAGGCTAAGTGGCCAGATGGATCGAACGACTTCGGGCATACACATTCAGAATAGAGCATCGAAAAGGAAAGCTGCAGAATAATTCCAACGGGTTTTCCAGAAGACCTTGTGCATCCCAAATCAAATACAGCACAAGACAAGAAAACAAGAAGTGGTCTGAAGTAGTTTTTTTTTTTTTTTTTTTATAATTCGCGCACGCTTCAAGGGGTTCGCACCCTTATAATGCTCGGGTATATGCTTGGCACAGCGTGGGCGTTAAGGAAGAGGAGGAGAAAAGAGGAGATGTCTATTAGCTTGTGTTTTGAATGCCTGTGGATCATAGTGATGTGGGAAGACAGAGCTTGGCAGAGCATTCCACATACGAGTTGTACGGCTGAAGAACGAATCCCTGAATTTAACTGTACGTCCGAAAATGGGCTTAAGGGTAAACTGATGAGCATTTAGAGCGCCACGTGTATTGCGGTTGAATTCAAGGAGAGGTGGCATGCAGCTGGCTATTTCTCTTGAGCACCGCTGGTAGAAAAAGCGATAAAACAGTGACAAGCAAGAAACGTTCCTGCGGTGTTCAAGCGAATCAATCGATTTCGCTATATTTTCGTCACCGATAAGTTTTATCGCGCGGTTTTGTATTCTATCTAGCTGATGCAAAGTAGTCTTAGGCGCACCAGACCAGATATGGCAATTGTACTCAAGTTTTGGGCGAATAAAAGCCTTGTAAATGGTAGCCAGATCAGAGGGAGTGAAATATTTCTTGCACCGGGCTAGAAAACCTAAACATTTCGCAGCATTTTTAGCGACGGTAAATATGTGGTCATTCCAACGAAGCTTGTCGTTAACGCACATACCGAGAATTGCGAGATTTTCAGTTTCCTCGATGCAAGTGCCATTCATGGATAATGGCATGGGGTTTAGGATTCGCTTGGACGACAGGAGACAGCATTGGGTTTTGGAAGCGTTAAATTCTACTCGATTGATTTCTCCCCATTGTATTATTCTGTCAAGGTCAGAATTTAACGTGCTTAACATACGAAGTTGTTTGAGTTCCACATCAGAGGTGGAGGGACGTTCCTCAAACTTATATGAGAAGCTGAGAGTGCTGTCGTCAGCGAAAGAGTGAATTGGATTAGAAGTAACAGATAAGAGATCATTAATAAAAATGAGAAAGAGTGTCGGGGACAGAACAGAGCCCTGGGGAACGCCAGCATTTATGTGGTGTATTTCAGATTTGAAACCGTCTAAAACAACTTGAATTGAGCGGTCCAAAAGATAGCTTCTAATCATCGACACCATAAGCACGCATTTTAGACAAAAGAGCTTGATGCCAAACTCTGTCAAATGCCTTTGAAATATCGAGTGCAACAGCTTTGCTTTATCCAAAATGATGCAAAGATCGGTTCCACTGTTCGGTGAGATAAACCATCAAATCACCAGTAGAACGTTGCCCACGAAAACCATACTGCCGGTCACTAAGAATTACGTTGGTTTCAAGATATTTCTTAAGCTGATAATTGATCAGCGTTTCCATGACCTTGGAAAGAATGGATGTAAGTGCTATGGGTCGGTACGAAGAAGGAGACGACGGTTCGCCTTTTTTGGGTATGGTTGCCAGCCCATGCTGTTTTCCAACTTCTCGGGAAGAGTCCAGAAGAATATGATAGATGGAAAAGCTTACGCAATGGTAATGCCAGCTTGGAAGAACACCTCTTCAGAACTAATGGAGAAATACCATCTGGACCAGCGGATTTGTATGTGTTAAGATCATTAAAAACTCCAGCAACTGCACGAGTACGAAAAATATCTGTCCCATAGAGTGTTCAATACTCTGAGGTGCAGGAGGCGGCAATGCACAATCTGGAAGCGTAGAGCTAGCTGCAAAATGCGCAGCAAACAGATTGGCCTTGGAATGTCATTATAAATGAGCGTTGGAATCGACGACGAGGCTGAATTTTTGATTCTTTTCACGAAAGACCAAAAATTTATACTACCTATGGGACATTGTAGTATTTTTTGCCTTAATTTTTGGTCGTAGGCGAATTTGACTCGCCGAAGATGGGCATTGCAATCATTTCTTGCTCGTTTAAACTTTTTTCGGTTTTCCTCGGAAGGGTTTGCTTTGTAAAACCGAAAGCATACCTCTCTAATCCTAGAAGCCTCTTTACAGCTCCAGTCATACCATCCATCTTCCTTTGATTTGATAGATTTATTCCTAAAAGGGATAAACTTTCTCATACCAATAAGAATGATGTTTGTTATTGCATCAGCGGCGGCATCCACGTTGCTATCGCGAAACAATAGCGACAAGTTATGACTCCCAAAGAAGTTGTTAAGGCCGTCCCAATTGGCTTTCTCGTATTGCCATACTATTTTTTTGGGAGTTTTTTCTCTAACTACGTGGTTTATTAACGAGAAATTAGCTGATACTACACAATGGTCGGATGAGCCTAGGGGCGATAATACATTGACGGAGTATTTATCAGGACGAGAGGTAAGGAACAAGTCTAGGGTGTTTGCGGAATGATTTGCAATGTCAGGTATTCGTGTAGGCTCATTTACAAGCAGAGTAAGGTGATTAAACTCAGCGAATAACTCAACACACCTTCCTTCGAGTGTTGTCTGGCCAGAATGGCGAAGCCACCCAGAATTGTGTACATTGAAATCGCCCGCAATAATGATTTCATTTTTACGATTTCCAATTCTTAAGATGGAATCAGACAGTGCATCAAACTCCCTCTGAGTTGAAACACTGTCTAAGTGGGGGCTTATGTAAAGGAAACAGTAGTAGATGTTGCGCTCATGTACCTTTACTTTGAGCCAAATGAAATTGAATTCCGGATTGGAATTTTGGCTAAATTGAGGCAAAAGCTGAAACGCAACATCACTACGGACATAGATTGCGAGTCCGCGTCGAGGGAAAAATAATGGCACCAAGCTATACCCAGGTAGATTAAATTCCGATGCATCAGTATTATCAAATACCTGAGTTTCACTCAGTACCAGAATTGCTGGCCTGTGGACATGTACATGGTTAAACACAGCGAACGAATTCGTTCTCAGCCCACGTATGTTGCTGAGATCCACTCTGAAAACACACATAACTACAACAAACAAACACATAAAACACAACTTACCGCTTCTTTTTACCGAATTGAGAAGAGAATGTCTCAAAATGGATTATTAACACAAATTGTCGCCAGTGTTATGCCTTCACGACAAAATGAGTTAAATCACCAGAAGAAACAAACACTCACAATCCGTTATTCTAATAGCTAAAGAATTAGATCATCAACAGACTGCCGCATACAAAATATACGACAGTTATATTACACCAATTTCTTTAGCTGCGATGATGGGGATGGGGAACACGGACACTCACACTGCACTTTGTACTTGTTGATCGGCGCCGATCACGCGAACCGTTGATTATTTAGCGAGCACTTTAATTTTGGTTTTGTTTTTGCGCAAGCACAATACACGACGTTGTTGTTTTTTTTACTTCGCGTGTGCTGGAGTGCAGCACGACCGTGCGCAGCGGCGTTTGGGAGACAACTAATGACAATGGCAATAATGCACAAATAAGACTACAAGCTGAAGATTGCTGGACAAAAGAATAGCTATGGGAGGAACAAGTGCGCGATGATTCGATTGCTCCAATATTTCAATGGATGGAGCAAGGTGAAAGACCGGAGTGGCACGAGATTGCAACAGCATGTCCTATAGTAAAAGTTACTAGGCTCAATGGCTGTCATTGAGATTCGAAGATGGACTACGGGAAAGGCAATGGGAATCAGCTGATAGTCAAGACACAAAATTACAGATTGTGCTACCAACAAACCGAATCAAAGAAGTCTTGCAAGAATTACATAGTGGTACATAAGGAGCACATTTGGGCGTTAACAAAACGCTAGATAAAGTAAGGAATCGCTTCTATTACGTCAATTGCCGTATAGACGTGGTGTCGAACGTGTGAGATGTGCGCAGCAAGCAAAGGACCGCAACCAAAAACTAGATGAAAAATTCAAGAGTACAATGTTGGAGCACCATTTGAGCGGGTAGCAATAGACATAGCTGGTCAATTCCAGGAAATAAGAGATGGAAATCGCTATATACTCGTGTGCATTGACTACTTCAGAAAATTGGCAGAAGCATATCCCATCGCAAACCAAGAAGATAGCACGGTGGCTAGGGCATCCGTGGACAATTGGATATGCACATTTGGGGTACCACTCCGATCAAGGGCGGAATTTCGAAACGCTAGTTTTTTAAGAGCTGTGCCAAGTACTCAACATCAAGAAAACGAGGACTACTCCGTAACATCCACAGTCAGACGGGATGTTCGAAAGGTTCAATAGAACGCTGGAAGAGCATCTGCGAAAACAAGTTAATGCCAACCAAGATGAATGGGATCGTTGTATACCGTTGTTTATGATGGTTGTATTTGGCAAATGACTTCGCCTACCATGCGACATTAAATTTGGATCACCACCAGTAGTGCCGACAACAAAGGAGAACTACGTTAGAGGATGATCGCTGTTCACACTGCAGTAAGGAGCAACATAATGGATGCCAGCAAACTGTGGAGGATTTCAGGAAGGAGATTTGGTTTGGCTGTACAATCCCAAGAGAAGAAAAGGGAAATCCTCCAAACTATAGCAAAGTTGGGAAGGCCCTTACAAGATCAATAAGAGGATTAATGATGTAGTATATCGGATCTAACAAAGCCCCAGATGTAAAATTAAAGTTGTTCACATCGACAGATTGACAAGTTATAACATCAGAAGAGGTGCTGAATCTGTTCGGGACGAACAGAATTAAGGTGGGGGTAATGTTATGAAAAGTAGTAAGTAGCGCATCTAATGGTGTTCGAATCCTAAATAAATCGCAATGTACATGCCCGTCCAAAAATAAGCACTGAAAGTAGAATTAAAAATAGCATACTTTAAGGTTATACGACTTATTAGATTATTTGAAATTTGAAATGTAACCGCCTGTAAGTTTGAAGTTTTGTAAAAGAACATTATTGAACATGAAGTTTATTTTTATAAGATGACTCCTTGCATATAAGTATCGTTAGTTGTAAATAAGGGAATAGGGCTACAGTTTTCTGGTCTTTTCTCGATATTTCTGTCTATAATATTGGAAGTTTCTGGAAGCTTTTCAATGAGTATAAAAGGTGGCGTTCACTGCAGAGTGTTCATTAGTTAATTGGAATTTAACCAGTGAAGTTGTAACAGATCTTGCAAAGTGATTAAGCTACTACCTCAATCTTTGTAAAGTACAAGTAATAAGTGTTTTTGTGTACATTTAAAGTTAACACCAGTATAAATTGTGAACTTGTGTTTTTTTTGCTGTTAGTTAATTAAAGTTATTATTTGTAAATTAATAAACTTGTGTTGTGTTTTATTTGCAGAATCATATAAGTTAAGGCGCCATATCTTTAACGTGACTATTTCCGTTTTCCAAAATGATATTTCAGCAATAAATCCAGTCGAAATATCATACCATCAATTTTATTTTTCTTTTTCCAAAAGCAACGTTATCTTCAACGTGACTATTTCTGTTGTCCAAAGTGATATCTCAGCAAAAAGTCCAGTTGAAACATCATGCATTTTTAAATTCTCTATGTTAATTTCGCGTGCCCGTGGCTGGCTGGATGGCTGGTCAGATCTTGTGATCAATTTTTAGCCCACTTTCCAAAACCCGGTTTTATTGAAATTTTACACACATGTATATTTCCAGTGGCAATACTTTCTATTAATTTGAGAGTGATCGGGCTGCGGGGTCAGGGGGCTCCCATACCAAATTTTTCCATAGATCAGATCATTTCATGCTATAATGCGCTGTGCGCTGTGGGCAGCGCTGCTTGCTTTACGATTGGGGTCGTTTTGTTGTGGGGTCGCAGAGCTTCCGTATGTGTTTTTATATTTCAGCATTTTTAGTGGAATTAGTATACTTTTGTTTATTAGTGAATTTACATAAAAAAAATTTATTTAATTTTTATGGGTTGTTTTTTTCATTTGGTTTTCGCTGAAATCACAGCCCACGCGCACTCGTCGTTCCCTGAGTTTGATTTTTTGGTCGTTAGCTCTGCGCTATCCAATTGCGCAAATAAGCCATGCGCGACCCAATTCTACAATGTTCGCATGATCAGCGTATGGCTGAGGTTTTGTTTGCTTGTATTGTTCCTGCTGCAAGTGGCAGGATTTCTGTTAGGTTTAGAATACGATTGAAGAGTCAGTCTGTTTTCAGTTAGTCGCGTGCATAGCACTAAAAAAGGGACCCCAGCACCACCTAGATGGGTCTAAAATAAACAAAAACAATTGAGAGCACCACTCGAATATATGGTGTGAGTATAATTTGAAAAGCTTCAGTGGTTCAGCCGTGATAGTCAGACATATATACCCACCAACGTTTTTATATATTAAGATAGATTTAAGATAATTAGAAAATAAGATTGTATATTTTATTCTTAAGACCGATTTCAATGAATAAAGTTCGTTTCTTTCTTTCCTTGAAACTATCCGAATTTTATTTTTTTTCCATGTTCTAACCAACATAACTCACAACTTGCAGCACGTCCGTGCGTGACGGCAACATAGGAAAGTGGCTGAGCTTACTTTTGTAGCATTCTCTCGGGTGAGAGCATTCGTCACCTAGCATTAATGCCTTCATATTTTGTAAGAGCACCAAAATTTTCTAGCGTAGCTTCTTTACTTTTATGAAGGATTGAAGAGACTATCTCCCCTACAGTCTCAACTGACAACGAATGGAATTTTCAACACATATAAGAAAAATAGTGGAAATAATTAATAATTAATTTTCAAAAGAGCAAAAACCATATAACATTTTTTTGGTTTTTCACTACCACAATCTAACATTCTCACTCTTTTCACTACCGCCAGTAAGCGCGTTTCATAATATGGGTTTTTTATTTTCTCTTCGTTGTATTCACATTTTACAAATATATTCGATTTTATAATAATTTTTCACACGACCATAGACGAAAGTGACTTTTTCCTACGCTATAACTTACCCTCTAAAGTAGGCATTATCCACATATATGTATTAACATAGAAAATACTACTGTTATTTACTGCAGTCTCAGCGAATACACATTCCCACAGTAGTTTTGCATTGCTGCATGAGCAGTTTGGCAAAAAAAATTGTTTTTGTCGTGTGCATTATTTTAGCGTACATTACTCGCTGAAAAGTGCTTATCGTGCTCGTTAGAATGCCGTTTCGTGCTTCAAGCTTCTAACTCGCACGATAACATCCACTTTCCTAGCTCGTTATGTAATATACTAAACGGGAATAGTACGTGTACAGTTGGGCTTTCGATAGAGAGGGTTTTGGTTTGTGAATATTATCTTGGATTTTTGACAGCACGATAACGACAACGACAATCGAGTTTTATTGAAGTTGCAGTTGCATGTGCAACTAGTTTATAGCTTTCCTACCTCAGATGGGTGACTTATTTACAAATGTGGCTAATGCCAAGTGTTTTTGTGTAATTGAGCTTATCATCAACTTGTTGTCAAAGAAACGTCTATGTCGGGGTATCCTCAGTGTGACCAGGGTTCGTTGATATAAGGGTCGTTACAATATAAGATTTATTTTGTTAGGAACTCTGAATTCTTAGTTTATTTCTTTCTTTAAAAACAAACGAAAATGATTGTGAAGAAGTTTGACTTAAGTCTTAGATTCCAAGTAATATGTCCGGTGGTTTGATGCCTTGGTCCAGCGGGATCGGACTAATCTGTCTGCGTAGGAGTAATCTGACCAGTGAGCACGGATTCTACGATCACTTCACTGTCAGTCGAGCCGTTGCGTCCAAGTGCTGACCAGCGAAAAGAGGATGCTACGTTCCGTTCGCTGCCAAAAGTTGCTACGTTCCAGTATGTTGACCCGCGAAAAGATGATGCTACGCTCAGTTCGCTGCCAAGAATTGCTACGTTCCAGTATGTTGACCAGCGAAAAGAGGATGCTACGCTCGGTTCGCTATCATGAGTCGGTCCGCAGAAGAAGAGAGTGTCTGTTAGGCCTGTGTCCCCTTTTATAGGACGTGAAGCGGTTTACAATTTTGAACCGGGTTCCATATTTTCCATTTGGTAAACCACCGTTGTTGCTACGTTGTTTCTTCTTTTCTTTTCATGGTTAGTTTCATCGGAACTGCATTGCGTATGCATTATGCCGTGTTGTTCTTGTTTTATTTTTATTTTTGTCGCTTGTGTACATACGCTGCAGGCTGCTATCGAAATGTTGCGAGAGTTCCCCCTGTATTTGTTGTTGTATTTTCCCTTTCAATTGTCCATTGTGGCTGCAAAATGTTGACAAAAATCCCTTTATGTTTGTTGTTGCATGGGAATCTGTTTGTCTATTGTGGCTATTATGTTCGTGCATAGGCTAATGTCGACAGCATAGTGTTGTTGATGTGTGTAAATCGCCTTTTGGTCAACGCTCCTCGGTCGTTGACCTCATCTGTTGACTTTGATCATCGTAGTTCCTGCTTGCGTTTGTGCTGTTTTAGCGGATGTTGGTGTTGTGCATGCGTTTGTTTTTATGTTGAGATTCTGCCTACGCTTCTGTGCTCCCGAATGCGTACAGAGTTTGCATTGAATATGTACTGTCTCCTTTTCTCTCCTATTGTTACATTTTGGTGGATGCAGTAGAGGCGCGGCTATTCAATACTCATAATTGTTTTCTATTGATTTGCGATCAATGTTCCAAAAATGGAGGTGTGGCCTAATAATCGCATTCATACAGTGGATAAGTGCAGTCGGCCTGCGTCTGAGCAGAGATGCCGTAGGCGTTTTCAGTTTCATGCATGTTGCTGTAGAAATGATCTCATTATAATAATAATTTTCCCATGTGGTTTTTATTGTAAAATAAAAGTATAAGTAAGTATAAATATATATTTATAAAGAAAAATGTGGGGTGAATTCGTTGCCGAATTGACTCCTCACACCTCCCGGTCACGTCGGACAACGCTGTTTCTTCCGGTGCCAGTCACGATGGCCGCGAACAAGATGCTGTCTTGGTGGTGCGAGAACTTTACTCTGGCGCCATCCTCTCGTCTTGATGTAGTTCTTGACTGGTCGATATTCTCCCGTAGACCCTGGGGCCAATCTACTGTGTTGTTGCTGTTGCTAATTTTCTAATTGTTATTACATGTTGTGTTAGCCGATGTCCATTTCTGTTCTAGGATGTTGTTGTTGCTTAAATAGCTTGGGTTGTTGTTGGAACATTGTGTCTCCTTGCCTGTGTTGAAACTTGTTTCGGGACTTTGTTGTCATCTCCGTGTAGCCGAACATGTTTCTGGCCTGTTGTTTGTGGATTTCTCTGTGGCTGGCTGTTCCCTGCGGTGTGTACCTTTACATGTGTCGGTTCGGGAATTTTGGTGGAATTGCTTAAGTTGTCCCACGTGAGTGGTACGCTCCTTCGTCTGGCCGCATAACCTCAGTTTTGTAATGACAGGTGAAACGAAATCTACCACTTGATATGGCCCGTCGTACTTTGGTGCGAGCTTGCTGGCAAATCCTTCGAGTGCGTTGGACAAATGATGCTGTTTGACCAGGACGAGTTGCCCGACTTCCGCTTTCAAGGGACGTCGTCGTAAGTTATAATGTCGCGCCTGCTCTCCTCCTGCCCATTTCATATTTCGTCGAACTATCACGAAGACTTCTGATAATTGTTTCGCTCTGTCATCGGGTGTTTTAGGCAGTAACTTCGTCGAACAGAGTGTGTGGGAGGCGTGGTTCTCTACCCTGTGTTAGGAAGACTGGGCTGTATCCCGTCGAATATTGTTGGCTTGAGTTGATTGCCAGCATGATTTCAGGTATCTTCTCCTCCCATATACGCTGTTAAATAAATACGACAGTTGTGCGATGATCGTCTTCACGGTACGGTTTGCCCTTTCGGTCGGGGTTTCTTGCGGGGTGTACGGGGCGGTGTATTCATGCCGTACGCCCATGCTCTGGAGAAATCGTCGAAATGCTCTACTTGTAAACTGGGCGCCGTTATCGGTGATGAGGACTTTGTGTACCCCATATCGTGCAAGTATGCGTTCGCGAAACGCTTTTTGTAGCCCGTCTCATTGGCGCTAGTTCGACCCATTTCGAAAAGCAGTCAAAAAATACCAATAACATGGTATTCCCATGTTTCGATCGTGGTAGTGGTCCTACGAAGTCGGCACATAACATGGCCCATGGTTCTTCTGCCACCTGCGTGAGCATCTTTCCTGCTGCCTGCTGCTGATTTGGCTTGTAGCGTTGACAATTTTCACAGCGTTTGACATACGTGTGGATGTCGCGGAACATTCCTGTCCAGTAATAACGTCAACATATCCGCGCAGTTGTCTTCCGCATGCCTAGATGTCCTGCCGATGGGTTGTCGTGGTTCTCCATGAGAACTTGGTCACGAAGTGCGTAGGGGATACAAAGTTTCCAAGGAGCTGAGTCTTCGTCTCCAGCTCTCTGTTCTATGTGGCGACATAGTTGCCCTGCTTCTATCACGTAGTCGGGATACTTCTTATGGTCTTCTCACTTGGGACTTGGTGTGTTGTCTTCGGAATTGGCCATCAGTAAGTCGTGTGATTGTCGCGACAGTGCATCTGCTACGACGTTCAATTTTCCACGTCTGTAAGGTCGAATGTGTACTGCTGAAGTTCGAGTGCCCAACGTGCGATTCGTCCGGAGGGGCTTGAAATGGAATTTAACCATTTAAGAGAAAGGTGGTCTGTTATTACTGTGAATTGATACCCTTCTATGTATGACCGCATTTTCCTAATTCCCCAGACCATCGCTAGGCACTCCTTTTCGGTGGGGGAATAGTTCTTTTCAGCTTGGTGGAGATGTCGGCTTGCGTATGCTATTACGCGTTCGTTACCGTCTAGTTCCTGCGTCAGCACTGCTCCTAGGCCATAGTCGCTGGCGTCTGTCTGGAGCGAAAACTTTTGCGAAAAATCAGGACATGCGAGGATTGGGGCTTCCGTCAGCTTGGTTTTCAATTGGTCGAACGCTGTTTGTTGTTCCTCTGTCCACTTCCAGTGTTTCCCTTTTTGAGTAGGGCGGTCCGTGGTCGTGTGGTCTCCGAGAAGTCAGGGACGAAACGACGATACCAAGACGCAATACCGAAATATCGTCGTACGTACGAGAGGTTCCGTGGTGGCTGTAGTTCCTTGATGGCTGCGATCTTTTCTGGATCAGTATAAATTCCTTCTCTATTGACTACGTGTCCCAGGTATTTTAGTTCGGTCTTACAGAATTCGCACTTCTCTTGATTTATTTTTAAGTTGGCCGCTTGTAGTCGTCTGAACACCTTGCGTAGATTCGCTAAGTGTTCCTCAAAAGTCTTCCCGATGATGATGATGTCATCGAGGTATGCGAATGCGTGTGGCTCCATCTCCGGTCCGATAACCCGATCGAGTGCCCGCTGAAATGTAGCCGGTGCAGAGTGCAACCCAAATGGCATCACTCACCACTGAAATAGGCTGCGCCATGGTACTGTGAAGGCGGTGATTTTCTTGCTGTTTTTCTCCATGGGTATTTGCCAGTACCCGTTCCGTAAATCTAGGCTACTTATGAATCGAGCACCTCGCAGTCGTTCCAGAATGTGCTGGATTTGGGGCAATGGATATGCGTCGGGTGTTGACCGTACGTTGAGTTCACGATAGTCTACGCAAAGCCTCCATTTTCCCGTCTTCTTCTTAACGAGTACTATAGGTGAGGACTGTGCGAGGGTTCGATGCAGCCTTTCGCTAGAAGTTCATCTATCTCCGAGTTGATTATCTCCTGGATTGCTGGGTTGCGGGGAAAGTATCGTTGTTTGATTGGTCGCGCGTCGTGCATCAGGATCTTGTGTTCAGTGATGTTAGATACCGCTGGTAGTTTATCGAATTTTTGGAATTCTTCTTGAATCAAAACTGAAAGTCTCTCCTGTTCTGTTTGTGTTTCCGGCTGGACCCTTATACCACGCAAAGTTTCACATTGCTGCTCCGCCTTTTCGTGAAGTTGCAGTGTTTGGCCGCCACAACTCAATTTGGCTTTCACTTTTAATAGGAAATCTAGTCCGAGGACGACATTGTCTACAGCTTCCGGGAGTATCAAAAATTTGAGTCGGGTGTGTTCTTCTCCAATTCGTACGTCAAAGGTTAGGGCTTCTCGGATAAGTCGGTGTGTACCCTCAGCCATCCTGACCGTCATGTTGACGGGTACGCTATTCGATGCGCTCCTCTTGTCTTCTGCATACTGCTCGCTAATAAAACTCTTTGCCGAACCAGTGTCGATCGTGGCTCTGACAATTTCGTTTCCTAGGGTGATGGTGGCGTAGACTCGAGTTGCGTCGAAGTGTAAACAATTCATTGTGTTAGAGGTGACATCATCTTGGGCTCCGCCGCACCTCTGTTCCGACGGTCCCCTCGGTCGTTTCCGGCTTATCTCCGACAACATTCTGTCGTTCTTATATTTCGGCGGCCGCAGTCCCAGCAGAAGAAAATTTGTTGATTTTGGCAATCTCATCTTCTGTGCCCGTCCTGGCCACATCGCATACAGGCTGTTCTATCCGTCTCTCGTCGTCGCGTGCTACCATGCAGTTTCTCTCCATCGGTTTTGGTCGGTGGGTTGGTCTACTTTATCCTGACATTCCAGCTATACTCTCAAAATACTCCGCCAGTTCGATAAGGTCGTTCAGTGAATCGAAATCTTTTCGTTTAATGTAGTCTTGGTACTCCTGGCGACAATTTCTAAAAAACCTTTCTACCTGTTGTACCGCTGTATAATCTGCATGCCTCATGAAGTTCTGCATCGCTATTACGAAATCTTTGAAGCTTTCGTGTCCTGTCTGGCGTCATTGGCGAATTTCGTCGTCCAGATGTTCCCAATATCTTGTGGGCAAAAAGAATTTTAGGAAATCTCCTTTAAACACCCTCCAGCTTTGCCATCTCTGATTGTTGCTCCGGAACCATATCAGTCCACAGTCACGAAGCAATTCGGGCATAGTTCTCGGAAGTAAATCCTTGTCTAAGGAATATGCGTCGGCCAGCTCATCGAGTCTTTCGATGAATGACAATGGGTCTTTGCCTCCGTCGTAACGAACTGACCACGTCCTTACTTGGTCGATCACCATCGCGTATGATGTCCCAGGTGTTGCCGTTGTGGGACTGTTAACCCCGGTGTCTTAACTTTCTCGCCTTCTGTCGCGTCGTACAAATTTAATAGCGGCGGGGGAGTCGGTGACGGGTTACGTTGGTGCCTTGCTTTCAGTTCCGCCGGGCGCAGTTCGTCGTCTGAGGTTACATATCGTTCTGTGATGAAAGTGTGAAACTGTTTCTCAGCCCCGCCATTTACGTCCAGCCTAAATTCCGCCATGTAATTTTGTAGATTATCTTTCGTGATATTATAGACCCAGCTCGTTTTCACCATCTTGGCTAAATTGGTTTTCTTAGCTTGATACTTGTTTTTCAGAGTCCCTGCTCGGGTGCCAATTGTAACGAGGTTTTTCCCAGCCGGGGTATCCTCAGTGTGATCTTTAGAAACGAAAATGATTGTGAAATAGTTTGACTTAAGTCTTAGATTCCAAGTAATATGTCCAGTGGTTTGATGCCTTGGTCCAGTGGGATCGGACTAATCTGTCTGCGTAGGAGTAATCTGATCAGTGAGCATGGATTCTACGATCACTTCACTGTCAGTCGAGCCGTTACGTCCAAGTGCTGACCAGCGAAAAGAGGATGCTACGCTCAGTTCGCTGCCTAGAATTGCTATGTTCCAGTGTGATTACCAGCGAACAAAGGTTGCTACGCTCAGTTCGCTGCCAAGAGTTGCTATGTTCCAGTATGTTGACCAGCGAAAAGAGGATGCTACGCTCAGCTCACTGTCAAGAGTCTCTTCGTCCACGTAGTTTGATCAGTGAAAGGAGAATGCTACGCTCGGTTCACTATCAGGAGTCTCTATGTTCCAGTATGTTGACCAGCGAAAAGAGGATGCTACGCTCAGTTCGCTGCCAAGAGTCTCTGTGTCCATGTATTTTGATCAGTGGAAGGAGGATGCTACGCTCGGTTCACTATCAGGAGTCGGTCCGCAAAAGAAGAGAGTGTCTGTTGGGCCTGTGTCCCCTTTTATAGGACGTGAAGCGGTTTAAAACTTTGAACCGGGTTGTTCTTTTTCCATATTTTCCATTTGGTAAATCACCGTTGTTGCTATGCTGTTTCTTTTTTCCTTTTCATGGTTAGTTTCATCGGAACTGCATTGCGTATGCGTTATGCCGTGTTGTTGTTGTTGTTTTTATTTCATTTTTGTCGCTTGTGTATATACGCTGCAGGCTGCTATCGAAATGTTGCGAGAGTTCCCCCTGTGTTTGTTGTTGTATTTTCCCTTTCAATTGTCCATTGTGGCTATGCACTCAACGGCATCGTTGTTTGCAAAATGTTGACAAAAATCCCTTTATGTTTGTTGTTGTAGGGGATTCCGTTTGTCTACTGTGGCTATAATGTTCGTGCATAGGCTAATGTCGGCAGCATAGTGTTGTTGTTGTGTGTAAATCGCCTTTTGGTCAACGCTCCTCGGTCGTTGACCTCATCTGTTGACTTTGATCATCGTATTTCCTGCTTGCGTTTGTGCTGTTTTAGCGGATGTTGGTGTTGTGCATGCCTTTGTTTTTATGTTGAGATTCTGCCAACGCTTCTGTGCTCCCGACTGCGTACAGAGTTTGCATGGAATATGTACTGTATCCTTTTCTCTCCTATTGTTACATTTTGGTGGATGCAGTAGAGGCGCGGCTACTCAATACTCATAATTGTTTTCTAATGATTTGCGATCAATGTCCCAAAAATGGAGGTGTGGCCTAATAATCGCATTCATACAGTGGAGAAGTGCAGTCGGCCTGCGCCTGAGCAGAGATGCCGTCGGCGTTT
>OX352761.1:49332518-49335018 GCA_947095585.1 Nephrocerus scutellatus
TAATGATAATGATAATGATAATGATAATGATAATGATAATGATAATGATAATGATAATGATAATGATAATGATAATGATAATGATAATGATAATGATAATGATAATGATAATGATAATGATAATGATAATGATAATGATAATGATAATGATAATGATAATGATAATGATAATGATAATGATAATGATAATGATAATGATAATGATAATGATAATGATAATGATAATGATAATGATAATGATAATGATAATGATAATGATAATGATAATGATAATGATAATGATAATGATAATGATAATGATATGATAATGATAATGATAATGATAATGATAATGATAATGATAATGATAATGATAATGATAATGATAATGATAATGATAATGATAATGATAATGATAATGATAATGATAATGATAATGATAATGATAATGATAATGATAATGATAATGATAATGATAATGATAATGATAATGATAATGATAATGATAATGATAATGATAATGATAATGATAATGATAATGATAATGATAATGATAATGATAATGATAATGATAATGATAATGATAATGATAATGATAATGATAATGATAATGATAATGATAATGATAATGATAATGATAATGATAATGATAATGATAATGATAATGATAATGATAATGATAATGATAATGATAATGATAATGATAATGATAATGATAATGATAATGATAATGATAATGATAATGATAATGATAATGATAATGATAATGATAATGATATGATAATGATAATGATAATGATAATGATAATGATAATGATAATGATAATGATAATGATAATGATAATGATAATGATAATGATAATGATAATGATAATGATAATGATAATGATAATGATAATGATAATGATAATGATAATGATAATGATAATGATAATGATAATGATAATGATAATGATAATGATAATGATAATGATAATGAATGATAATGATAATGATAATGATAATGATAATGATAATGATAATGATAATGATAATGATAATGATAATGATAATGATAATGATAATGATAATGATAATGATAATGATAATGATAATGATAATGATAATGATAATGATAATGATAATGATAATGATAATGATAATGATAATGATAATGATAATGATAATGATAATGATAATGATAATGATAATGATAATGATAATGATAATGATAATGATAATGATAATGATAATGATAATGATAATGATAATGATAATGATAATGATAATGATAATGATAATGATAATGATAATGATAATGATAATGATAATGATAATGATAATGATAATGATAATGATAATGATAATGATAATGATAATGATAATGATAATGATAATGATAATGATAATGATAATGATAATGATAATGATAATGATAATGATAATGATAATGATAATGATAATGATAATGATAATGATAATGATAATGATAATGATAATGATAATGATAATGATAATGATAATGATAATGATAATGATAATGATAATGATAATGATAATGCTAATGCTAATGCTAATGCTAATGCTAATGCTAATGCTAATGCTAATGCTAATGCTAATGCTAATGCTAATGCTAATGCTAATGCTAATGCTAATGCTAATGCTAATGCTAATGCTAATGCTAATGCTAATGCTAATGCTAATGCTAATGCTAATGCTAATGCTAATGCTAATGCTAATGCTAATGCTAATGCTAATGCTAATGCTAATGCTAATGCTAATGCTAATGCTAATGCTAATGCTAATGCTAATGCTAATGCTAATGCTAATGCTAATGCTAATGCTAATGCTAATGCTAATGCTAATGCTAATGCTAATGCTAATGCTAATGCTAATGCTAATGCTAATGCTAATGCTAATGCTAATGCTAATGCTAATGCTAATGCTAATGCTAATGCTAATGCTAATGCTAATGCTAATGCTAATGCTAATGCTAATGCTAATGCTAATGCTAATGCTAATGCTAATGCTAATGCTAATGCTAATGCTAATGCTAATGCTAATGCTAATGCTAATGCTAATGCTAATGCTAATGCTAATGCTAATGCTAATGCTAATGCTAATGCTAATGCTAATGCTAATGCTAATGCTAATGCTAATGCTAATGCTAATGCTAATGCTAATGCTAATGCTAATGCTAATGCTAATGCTAATGCTAATGCTAATGCTAATGCTAATGCTAATGCTAATGCTAATGCTAATGCTAATGCTAATGCTAATGCTAATGCTAATGCTAATGCTAATGCTAATGCTAATGCTAATGCTAATGCTAATGCTAATGCTAATGCTAATGCTAATGCTAATGCTAATGCTAATGCTAATGCTAATGCTAATGCTAATGCTAATGCTAATGCTAATGCTAATGCTAATGCTAATGCTAATGCTAATGCTAATGCTAATGCTAATGCTAATGCTAATGCTAATGCTAATGCTAATGCTAATGCTAATGCTAATGCTAATGCTAATGCTAATGCTAATGCTA